>QAOC01043534.1:0-123362 GCA_003255005.1 Begonia fuchsioides | reverse complement strand
TATTGTGTCGAGCATGTACAATCATTATTATGTTTTAAAATTTCTCTATTTTTCAAGTCTCAAACTCGTTATATTTTGATTATTTATTAGTACGTTTTCTCTTATTTTTATTGTGTTTTTCTATTTTATTCTTGTCTTTAATTTTATTTAGTCTTTGTAACTTAGACGAGGGTCCTATCTTAACTCTCCCCATTTGAGTCTCACGATAAATTTTAGTCCCCACTCAAATCACGAAGACCCAGCAACTTCTGACTTCACTAATCAATCAATTCTGGGTTCATTTATTACCACAATCACTAGATATTCAAACCCCACCGACAGAGAGGTATGTATATGAAGCTTTATTAGCAGCGCCTAGCGTCGGAAGCTCCGCGGGCGAGGAGGTGCAGTCGCATCTTCCTTGAGCTTAACCAGAGTGTAGATTCCAGCCCCAGCCAGTGCTCCGATCGTCGGGGCCACCAGGTACACCCACAGATCTCGATAGTTTCCGGCTGCTATTGCCGGCCCCAGTGTCCTCACCGGATTCATCGAACCCCCAGTTGACGGCCTATAGTATATATTCGATGAAATGGTTTTAGTGATAGCCCAAAATCTTTCATCAGTTTGAAAGTTGGAGCTACTTACCCAGCGACTAGAATATTGAGCATAACAGTAGCGCCGACTGCAATGCCTGCTAGCTCTCCCACCTGCAGCGACGCCATGGGAGAAGAAAGAGTAAAGCTTACTTAACCTAAGAAAATGCAGACCATTAAAAAAGTGATCTTACGGCTCGAGTGTCCGTAGCCACGGCAGTGACAACGAACAAGAGGTTGAAAGTGATGATGAGTTCGATAGCAAAGGCCTGGCCGGTGCTGACGGAGGGAGTGGTGACTCCGCCGGACATGAACGGGTGGAAGACGGCTTTAAGCGCGAAGGAAGCGCAAATGGAGGCTGAAACCTGGGCGGCGATGTACGCCGGAACTTGGACCCAAGGGAAGTGGCGGAGAGCCGCGAAGGCGAGGGTGAGAGAAGGGTTGAGGTGGGCGCCGGAGATGTGGCCGGTGGAGAGGATCACTATCATCACCGCCAGCCCTGCGCTGGCTGCGTTGCCGATCAGAGTCTCGGCGCCGTTGTACTTTTGGTTCACGATTGGCGCGGCCGTTGCTCCGAATATGAGGATGAAAGTCCCCACAAACTCAGCACCTACCTGAAAAATATTACAAACATCATCGTCGATCGAATAGGACCCGACCAGACCGGACCGGACGGGGGACAAATAATGCATAAAGGAAAATGAAAAAAGGTGACAAAAAAGGAGGGGCATTCACATTGATTATGTTCGAGAGTCAACGCTATTGATAATGAATGTTAAACAAAGCGCAGCAAGCGCGGGAGAAAAAGGAGCATCAATCATTGGTAACAAGTTCATTCGATGCCAATAATTTTATGCAATAGTAATTTGACACGTGGTGTACACAATTTACTCTATTAAATAAAAATTTAAGTACATACAAAATTATAATATTTTAATGCCAATAATTTGATTTATAATTGTCATTAATTTGGTTAATTCTATTGATTTCTTAAGAAATGGAATAAACTAGGAAAATAAATTTTTATTTAATCCAATAAATCTTAAAAAAAAGTAAAAATATAATAATTTAAACCTTTTTTTATCATTGCTAGTTGGTCAAATATTTTAACTAAATTAATTTACATTATTACATACAAAGATACTCCTAATGATAAAATATCTATAAAAATGGTAGTTAAGTTCAAGCAATTAGCGACTGTTAACATTCAAGTCATTAGTTGTAACTAATTATATAATTTAGAGGGTAAATTAATATTATCCTAATAAATATATCCAACATAAAAAATAAAAAAAGCATAGAAGGATAGAATTAGGAATTATAAGAAGAATACTAAATTACCTTTCAACATCTAGCAAAACCGGAAGTATTCAAATTAATGATTATTTTTATTTTAAGCTATCTTATGATGTGTTAGATGAGACAAATAACAAGACAAGCTATGTTATCTAGTCGTGATTCTCAATTATGACACGTATCTAGTCGTGTTCGTTATAATAAATAAATATAAAATAATTATTAACACCGTGACATTATACTTGTACAAGTCAAACTAATTGATTGGCTATTAATTAGTCTACCTAAAAGAGAGTAATTACAATTAATTAAAATAATTATTTTTTAATTTTCTAATTCTTTTTAAATTCTAGAATTTAGACATTAATGAGTGACAGCCCTTCTTTTGCACTAGAACACGTTGGGGTATGTTTTTATTCTTTATTTTTAATTTCTGATGGGTTAAACTTTGATTAATGTCTTTGGTAAATTATTTTTAATTTGTTTTTTCAAGAACCATTGCATGAATTTAAAAAAATAGTAAGTCAAGACAATAGACAAGTTGGAAAGGTAGGGGAATCTTTTTGGGGATTAGGTGAAGAACAGATGCATTAATAGTTTGCTAATTATTATTTAAATAATATAATAATCATAGATTTAGTGTTAATAAACGACTGAATATTTTTATTATTCTGTATATTTGATGATATGACAATTATTTATTATGGAAGAAGGTGAAAATGTGAAATAAGCCAAAGAAGAGAAGCGGAGAGTAGAGAGAGAAAGAGAGAGACCTTTCTGGTGAGAGAGACGTCAGGCGCAGGGAAGTCGGTGAAACACGTGTGAGATTGTCCCCACGTGGGAGCGTTGACAGGGAAGCACTTGCACCCCGGCATTGCCTTCCGATCATACGACGTCGAATCCACTCGGAACGACGGGAACAGCGGACCTCCCGGCGATACCGGGGTCGCCGGCGCCGACGGAGGGGGCGTACCACCGCCTTCAGATTCCGGCATTCTCTCTCACTCTCCCTGACTGAACTTTCCACCAAGATACTCGAAATGGCAATTTTTTTTTGGTTTTTTCGGAGAAGAAGATGGATTGAAAGGACGACTATGACATGATTTTTTGCAGCTTTTATTAAATTCTCGCTACGGAAGATCTGCGAGCAAGGCCAGGATCGGTAAAACTATCTCGAAATCTTTTTTTTTTTGGAGGAAAGCTGGAAGCTCAGACAGAAACGGACTGAAATTACATGATCAGAAGCTTTTATAAAAGTGGGTTCAAGGAAGAAGAAGAAAATCCAGTCTGGCTGAACTGAAGAAACGAAGGAGAGCTTCAGATGGAGAGAACCGCCATTGATGCGAAACAAGAGCTCGAGAGTTCGAGGAAGACGATGAAGTGGAGCAAGGCAAAAGGCGAGCTTTTTAAACAGAGAGGAGGGCGAAAAGAACAATCTCGTAGACACAGCCCAAAAAAAAAGTCAATGGCAATCGCATCGATTCAGCAGGAGTTACATCGGGGCGGAGTGCTAAAGTCACTGTCAACGCTGATCATCACACACCACAGGCCGATACTGACCGTTGGATCAAAGAATAGAGTGATTGATTAGGTCGGTCAACAAATATCTATGCATGCATTACAAGAGCCCCGACACGCTTGATTTGCTATATATATATATATGTAATATAATGAACATGGAAATTAAAATCTACATTATTTCCCGGTTAGTGTCATTTGACCTATTAGTGAGAGTCTAATTTAAACGATACATTTAAATTTAATTGTTTACTCAAATAATACATTTTTCGACCCACTGAACTGAACCGAACTCGAAATCTTGGTTCGGTTCGGTTCTAACAAAGGGAAAATTGATTTTCAAACCACCAAGAAACGATTATAATATTTACGAAAATTTTGGATAGATATTGATTCTGCGTCTAAAATACAAGGGTATTAAAAATGGATGCCTAGGACTTAGAAATTTGGTCAATTGACGCATTCCACTTCCTCCCATCACTAAACTTCACACCAAAAACATGCCAAAGACAGAAACCAAAACATAAGCATATATTTTTTGCATAACTTTGACGAAGAATCCAAACAACCAAGTTCGATGACTTCGAACATAAACTCTCAAAAAAATAATCGGTTCAAATGCGAGTTTAAACTCTAAAAAAAACTAAGAACAAGACCAAACCAAGTGAAACAATACAGAGTTAAAATAAGACATTACAAGGCGACAAATTAAAATTAGAGTGCACGAGGTCGGGATATACATGTCTGCTAATTTGATTACGTTAAAAAATTTCATTCACGCGTTATTTCACGATCAATAGTCTAGCTTTCTCTCCTCTCAAATTTAAAAACTTCAAGCGTACTCAACTAACGAAGTGATTTGTTGTCACCACGGTCGTATTATTTTAGTATATAGTATGAAAAAAGGAGCACATGAGCTCAATAATGAGCTAAACAATTGGTTAATTGAGTCATGAACTTTGGACTTTCTCTCTTTTACTTTGATTTCTTTAATCATACTTTAGGTTAAGAAATTAACAAGATCTACACTATTTAAATTAATAGGGTTTGATACATTATTATTTTTTATTCTCTTTCTCTTTGACTTAGAATATCATATGCGAATTGTTAGTTCTCGAAGGTCGCAAAATCAAAGAAAAAATTCAAATATACGCGGGCGCATAGCAAGTCAATTTAAACGAAGAGCGAAACGATAAAAACTAAGGGAAGAAAACAAACCTAAAGTTGATCATAATCGAGTTAAAACAACAATCCCCGATCTAAAAAATTGAAAAAAATGGTCGAAATAGACCTGATTTGATCTTGATTTTAAAATTTTAAAAATTGGGATGAATCTAAATTCGCATTGGGGTACCACCCAACTCCTATATTCTACCCTAATTTTCAGATTGCATTAAATGCAGCTCATGAAAATGGGAGAAGACACGCCCGCTTGACATTAATCTCAACTTTTTTCTTCGTCTTTTTCAAATCGAGGGTCATTAAAATTGAATCCTTTTAGTCAACCGTCGAAGATCAAAGCTAGCATATAATTATCTGTATTTTCAATTAGTGTTTGAGCTCCAAAAAACATAATGGTTGTGGTCAAACAATTTGAGGGTTGAGATTGAAAAACCTTTTTGGTAGTTTTTTTTATATATTTAATTAAATTCTCACATGGTTAAAGAAATGAGATTAGCAAGTGACCGAGTTTAATAAACCCTTTAATCCAATCTTTGTGCTTGAGTTTTCCTCAAGATGTAGAGCATGTAAATGCTAGAGAGACTCATAGGTTAAAGTCGGAGGTAATTTTCTAAGTTGTGAAAGCGATTGCAGTGGGCATCTTGCACTTTAAAAATCGTCAACTGTCATTTTAAATTTTATAATAATTTTAATCGACATATTATTATCAAGTTTTTTATGTCTGCTAATTTAATTAATAATATTTTTTCAATTTAGTTAACTTTAACAATTTACTGATGAATAGAAGAAGTTGAAATAATTAACTTATAATTTATTTAACAAAAGTTAACCTAAAAACAAAAATTAAATAACATTATACTCATATTTTATAGAAAAATGTGCAAAAAAGTCTGGGACTGGATCCATTAGGTCGAATGAGATGACCTCTAAGTGCGTGAATTCATGCACTGCTGGACCAACATAGTTGAAAACGAAAGCAATGAAATGATTTGTAGCAACAACTGCAATCCCTATTCCTTTCCAAAACTTGATTTAAGTTCTGAGCATTAGCTCGATTTTAACGATAATTATTCGCTACAATTATTCATTATCGTTGCGGTCACATGTATACGACTGCATCTTTGAACTTTTGGAGTTCTACGAGTTAGAAATCGCGTAACAACTGGTGAAAGACAGCACTTGTACGTCCCGAAATTGAAGATTAACTTCTTATGCTCGTTTTCAAAACTCGGGTATCTACCAACAATTTCAAGTAGTTCTTATCCGCTGGCGTTCGAACATCTTAATGAATAAATGCCCATAGACTCTCAACTAATTCGAGAATGAAAGATCATCACAAATCCATATCTTCTACAGTTGGGAGAAAACTCCACTTTAAATCTAGACGGGTTTATTCTCGAATACACGTACATCTTTGTAGGTCATCCACAACATTCTCGTGCCCTTATTTCACATGTTAGGTGTAACAAGTGTAGTCGACGACTCTTAATAAGTGAGTACCACCAGGAAAGCACAACTTTTCGAGCCCGGGACGGAAAGAGCATGTGGTAGAGAGGGACACATGGTAGTGGAGGAAAGGGCTTTTTTAAGAAGCTTCAATGATGAAAGCTAAAATACATTTAATGGCAAAAAAAACCCTCTTGAGTTGTTCATGTCCACTGAAAAATCAAAAAAGTTAGGAGAGAATACATTGATATTTGTACATTTAATGCGTGACTTTGTTTTCAAATGGGTCATTTTCATGATTTCTTGCGTGGCCCCCAGTAGATTGGGGGATTTGATAGCTTTAAAGATTTTCTCATTTGTCACCAAGTCCCTGGCCCTCCACAACAGCATCTATCATTTTTTGTTCCTATTAAATTCATGGTTTGACCACCCATCAGTTTCCCCTTTTAGGCTTAACCGATGGAACTTTTTCTTTTGTCAATTAAATTCACTTTTGTTATTGTTTTTGGTCTTAGTGAGGCCTGTTCCCAACCCTAATTGAATACAAAATTGTATATTGTTAATCCGGTTCTTAATCAATTTTGAAAGAAGGCTCCCGAGCTAACGAGAGAACCTGCGGTGTGATTCTAAAATTAATTTCAAACTCAAACCGATCTATATTTTTATGTTAGTTTTGGTGATCGTGGTCCATGGACTCTCATCCCTCTGATTTTTATGACCATTAAATTTTTAAGAAATAATAACCAAAACTTAACAAATTATTTTATTTAACTAAATGAACGATGTTATATTTACTTAACATATTTTTATGATACACGATGATGTGTTTAATTATGATTAATGCATTAAATAACATAAATAATTATTTTAATTATAATATATTAAAAATATTTTAACAAAATCAATCAATGCGTCTAATAAACAGAATGCTGAGATAGCCCACACACAAAGCTGAGGGAACATGGTTGCACCTTTTCAAAAACACAATCAAATTCATAACTTAGAACGGCATTTTCGCCATAAGTCTTTAAAAAGCAATCGCAATGAAAACCTAAACCTCAGAAATAATCGTACAGTAGGTGCGATTATCGGAACTTATTAGTGGAAGCCAAGTAGAAAGGAACAATTCAAAGGGATCACATAAGACACACCACAAGTAACACTTTCCACCAAGCAAAATTCTCCCCTAGAAGCTCATTTAGGCACCTATTGATGGTCCACTGTCACGCTGAAAACAACTAGATAAAGTTCCAATTCTGAATTCCAAATGACTATCTGATACAAGAGTGCAAAGAGTGATATGTGACAATTATAACTACCCATTGCATGACCGATTTTAACTAAGCAACACGTAACATTTATAACTTCCTATGACCTATAACCGAGATGAGAGATCGTGCTTACAAGTAAATGATTTTGTATTTTCATGTGCAGAAAAATGACAAGTTTTTTCACATGTGAAATGGAATGGTTAGTCAATCCACACACACTTCTTACAAACAATTGATCACAATACTATAAGCACGAGGAAATGCTAGCCTCGTTGGTAATGCCAGTAATTTTAATTTTAGGGCATGTGGAGCACACTATTATTCCAAAATTTGAATTAACATTAAGGACCTCTACAACATTTATATGAAGACGGCTTATAGATCTATAACGATTCCCACTACATCGTCCAAACCCTAAAAGGAAAAACCAAAAGAGAGACACCGACGGCTGTGAAATAAGAGGAAGATTAAGTACCGGCTACGAGGTGGTCTGATCAAACTCCTGCTTGCTCTTGCTTCTTTTCATCTTGGCCTTGAATTTTGATTTGGCCATGAGTGTTTCTACTGTATTTACAAAGTTCCCCACTGCCATTAAAATTAAAAGGATGCCACAAAGACTGACCTGCAGACAATTTATTTATCTAATCATCATCCACATAAAATTTCATGAATATTTCATCCTTTTAAAAACATAACATGGTCAACCGCAAAAGAGGAGGGTGGGAATTAACCTGCCATTCAGAAACCATTCCCACTAATGCGGCCTTCAGCAATAGTAGTCCAACATATGCCTCAAATATCTACACAAAGAAAAAAGTCGGATGAATATACACAACTGCAGGTTCACTACAGAACTAGTCACCAGCAAAGAAAATTGATAGCAAAACAAAATTAAGAAGCTATTCGAGGGGTCTCTAGCTCTCCAAAAGAAACCTTAGATTTACACAAGCATAACCTTTGATTCCTTTCCTTAAACACAATAAATTTCAGTAATACAAAATATCAGAATTTCCCCAAAATAATGATTCGCAATAATTAAAACACTTAACAATTAGATAATAAGTATGAAGAAAAAATCTTGATAGTCATTCCCTATTATTGCGTCTAGGAGAGATGACTGAACTGGTGATCTATCTGATACCCATCCCAAACAGATGAGTAACAGAAAGAAATTGTTTTCCGCCTAGAATCTCATATTGAAAAGCTCTCATAATTTCACTTTACCAATAGCAGTTTATCTTTTTCCCTATTATCTTCCTCTCTTGAGGCGTGGGATGGAGATTTCTTGCCTTCTATAACATTCCTTAAGATTGTTAAGGACAAAAACAGTTAGATCCACTGCTAATTCCTAACAAAATGTGCTAAGTGTATAAAAAAGAAAACCAACAATAACATAGGCGAGAAGATATCAATAGTTTACACTAGTTATCAATCCCGGGCCATCAGTTGTAGAACACCATTGTTAAATATTTGGCAGTAAGTCAAGAATGTGTGTTTAAATCACCTGCAAAGTAAAAAGTATTGGACACAAAAGCCATAGCTGGCCACGTACACCAGCTGTTTCTCCCCAGACAACATCCATCCTCTTGGCCTAAACAAAACAAATAACCTGACACAATCAGCATTTAAAAATGAATGTAAGCACTTTGCACCACACTCTTATGAAGCAGAAAAAAAAGAATATGGAAGGAGATCGTATGGAGGGGGGAGAGATATGATTACAAATGTTATAGATACAAATATATATACATATACATATATATACACGCACATTATGTCATAGTAGATAATGTCAAAAACCATACCTTTCCCAATGCTATACGGGTGTATAACCTCTGGCGCTGATATCTATTTTGTAGAAGCATTGCAATTCCTTGCATCATGGCCCATTGTAAGAAGAGTTGGACACCTCTCTGCTTCTGCGCACAGTTTGGCTGTCCTTTGATCTCCCATGTCAGACTAACAAGGGCCATCAACATTGCACAATAGTGATGATAAATCCACCTGCAAAAGTACAATCAACCATCATCTATCGAGACGAAACTGCCTTTGCACTGGAGCAGAACAAGAAAAGTGCGCTATCCCTTGATAATGGGGAAAAAGACCTTTGTAATGGAAGTCCAAAGCAAAGATGTCAAAATCCTAAATATAAATCATTGTACTCTACATGTAATGAACAGACATACACAAATTATACATTCACGTGCATACATCTATAGCAACAGATTTAGTTTCCAAATTCACCAAGCATTTAATCTAAAAACTAATTGTTGGCACTACTTTCTTCTCTACTAAATCTCCATTCTATCAACCAGACAAATTTTAGATTAAGGAAGCCCTTTTTTTGTACTTTTTACACTTCAAACATAAGAATAGATTTTTATCAAAACAAGGTTAGCAGACATTTTTTAAACTTGATATGGATTTTTTAGAATCCAAAACCCGTCAACCACGCGAAATACACAAAATCGCCTCGGATTCAAGAACAAAAATGAACTAGACCCTAATCAACAAATTCGATGAAACTTAGTTATCAAACAGGAGCTTCACTAAGAAGAAACTGTTAGTAAAAACTAAAACTATTAAAATGAAAATTTTCAAGCGTCACTTGAAGAATATCAATATTTCTTCTCATAGAACTTAAGAGAAATTCTCTCTAATAAAACACTCCATTTTTTATTCATCAAAATTTGATTAAGCAACAGTGTTGTCCCATTAAATAGGCCAAATGCTAAAACTAAAATTACATAATTAAATATATAAGAAATTAAATAATAAAGCTATCATAAATTTAAGGTAATGGTCATGTGGTTGTTACAATATCAAACCTAGTTTAAACTCTTTTTGAACCAGATTTCCTAAATTCCGATATATAAGATCTTTTAAATTTGAAATCATCAAATTCAAATGGACAAGATTTTTCTTTTTTTTGCAAATTTGATTTACATAATCTAGGAGCTTATCCTCTTCACCTTTGGATCACAATAGTAACACATACCAAGAGTTGACCACTTTGAAGAAAATGATCTCCATAGAAATCTATTCAACTCAATCACAAAGCATCAATCTGTTAAGACAATTTATATGGGTATTAAGGTATTTTGTATTAAGTAAGTAGCTTTTTTTATAAATATGTGGGATTAGTATGAAAGAAGGAAGAAAAATTATAGGATATGATTTTGGGAGTGGCGAGCCACCATTAAAGAGCTTGAAGAAAACAAACTACTCTCAGTGTTTGTAATTTGCGTTTATTTATTCAATCAAATAAGAATACATTGAGAGCTTCGAGAGTCTCAACTTCCTATTAACTCACTTTCCTCGTAAATGCCATCCCCCACTACTCTCTTGGAGATATAGTATCGTCTACACACAAACTCCTCTAACAAAATTACCTTTTCCGAAGTCCCTCCATTATTAACTACCACTCTATGATGTCCTTACCCTATTTCTCTTTGAGTAAGTAACCCTTACTGATGGCTTACCAAACCTTCAATAGACACTTTCAATCATCATAGAAAAAGTCTTCTCTTCTTGTCAAACCCTTGACACCTATTACATAAACAAAAATATTTCTGACCGTTACTTTCTTGTAGAAACAAATCCATTGTTTAGATCAAAATGGTCAAATGGCTAATTTTACATTCAAAGTTTATAAACTTTGAAATTAATTGTGGTTTCAAAACCACAAGAAAGAAAACGGAAGTAGAGCAAAAGGTCAAAGATAGGGAAATCAAAGTAATTTGTGTCTCTGTAGTACCATTTATCAATACCTAGACTCCAGGGCCTTATATTGACAAAGATATGTTGGTACTCAAATATATCTGGTAATAGTTTGCTTTCTAAACCAAAAAAAAAACGTGAAGCTGAGATGAAAGAGTGACTTGCCGTTAGCTCAAATGAAATTTGCATTTCATCGCTTTTCTCGACAGAAGTAATATTGCACCTAAATTCTATAGACCTTATCATTCAGGAATTGTTATCAGCTTGCAAAAGAAGTGCCTTTGATCTAATCCTCAAAGGTAACCAGAAATTTAAATTTTCACATATAATCATTTGCATTACCATGGACGAATATCACTGCCATTGACACTCAAAATATTTTCTCGTAATGCCAACCCCGTGTACAGGAACAACAACCATGCCTAAAGAAGATTTTAAAGATTAGTACAATAAAAATCAACTTTTACATTAAATAGCTCATAATATTATCATTACCTGATATAGCTGTACAGGAAAGGCAGGCAAGCATCCATCCCAAAGCCAAGATCTTAAGATAAGTAGCATAGATGGGAATAGTAAGAAAAGAAGGGCAGTTTTATCCTGGTTGAAATAAAAATCCTGAGAGTCAATCTTCCAAGTAATTTTGCCATTACATTATTCATAAAGGAATACGAAAAAAAAACATAATATTATAAATCTCATGGTGAAGATAAGGTTTTGCGACTAAACATGGTTGGATGAATAAAGTTCGAAAGAATTAACTAATTAAATAATTACATGGGCTCGTTAGCCCAGTGGCACAATAACTGACAGTTAAATGCCCCCATCATGACATTCGTCCAACATGTTTAAGCAAGGCGAGATAGAGGTTAGGTTGCCAAACTCCATAGATGTGAAATATCTCCAAAACTTACCAATAAAAATAAATTTTGACCGGGTTTGAGAGTAAGAAAATGCCAGAGGAATAAAACTTTTTGAACTAATACTTATTTAAGAGTAGGATCATTTTATTGAATGTTTACCAAAATAATCAACATCACATTTGAAAAGTCAAATTTTATGAGATCAAACAAAAATGCATAAATTGCTCATAAATTTTAAAGATATCTCCTTTATAAAATGCTGCAAAATAAGATTCTGACTAAAAGAAAAAAACATGAATTTGTGAGTTAAAAAAATGTTGATTACCATTAATTTTCAATTATTATAAGGTCTCCCAAACTGACCTCGTTGGTCGAAAGGGAAGTACAAAGACAAGAGGCATACCCTATAACTGTTATATTCCTCTTTTACTTTCAATTGAACGTCCTTCTGCGAGGCACGCACATTGATAGGCCCCAGAAACATCCTCAAAAATCTACCTGTGCATGAAATCGTATGATAACATGCACTTAGATATAAATAAAAGCACTCGCAATGACATGCCTTTAGCATATCAATTAAACAGTGAATCCAAAACAAAACATAAAAAGAGGCAGCCAAACCTTGAGCTTTTCCGGGAAGCAACGAGGCACCGTCTCCATCGACCAGGATGCACTTAGCTCGATGCAAATCTTCCTCAAGCTGAGAAAAATAAAAAGCATCCAGAAATTTAAACCGTAATTCGTCAATTCCAAAACTACAAACACAAAATCGAGTACGGCGTTTGCCTTTTCAGCGTGCTTAGATTCCAACAGCTTCTTGGAAATAAGTTTATTCAGCAGAGCATGGTTGCGGCGAATAGAAGAGTCGAGAGAGACGGCGAGCTGGCGGAGAGGGAGTTCATCGGCAGAGACCTTGGAGATAAAGGACGCCGCTAAGTCCTGCAGCTCCTTCGCCTGCTCCACGAGTCGTCCTATTTCCTCCTCTATTCCATCCGTCGCCTCCTCGAGGATTTTACCGTCCCCCATCTCTGTCCCTCTCCTTCCTGCTCCTCGATCGACGATGCGCTAAAGAGGCTGAGAAGCTTGAAACACAAAGGTAAAAAGGAACGGGAAACGGAGAACTCTGAACCGCGAGAGGAGATGGAAGCCTATGGACTACTCCCGTTTTAGTAAATAGTATATAGCAAGTGGCTCTCGCTTTGGAAATGCTAAGTATTGATATATTGATAGCCGAAATTTAAGAACAAAAAAATTATAAAATTAAAATAGAGATTATAAATTAAAAATTTCTAAAATTAAATAAAATTTAACTAAAATTTTAATAAAATTCAATAAATCTTAAAATTAATTATAAATTTATTAAATTATTTAAAATTCGATAAAAATATATATTTTATTATTATAATTTATTTTTTTAAAATATAAATAAAATTAGGTCAAAATAATTTTTCATAATCAATTCAATTTAGAGGATAGTCAATGTCTCCACACTGAAACTATTTTCGTTAATAAAATTTAAATTATAATTCTTCAACGAATATAACTGATTGCCTAAAGTTCAAATATGATCTGCGGAACTTAAAGACAACTTGAGCTACATACAATGACGTGGAAAAGTTTCAAAATCAAATGAATTTCAAAATCAAATGACATCATTTCTCCGTGGTCTATAATTATAAAGTCATTCGTATTACAAATGTGCGTTAAATGTATCAGGAAACGAGCGACGAGGTTCACACAAGTTTATGTATTAATACCCTCGTTATAAATGATGTTGAATATCTTCCAAAAGCTCGCTGACTTCTCCAACCCCGACAAAACCGGAATCGAAACCTTAGTTTTGGTGAACCAAAAGCGAAGACATGTAGCAACGCTCACTTAAATTGCATTTTTGTCTATTCTTTGTTGAATAACACGAATAAATGCGCGATTTTACTAGAAGCATGCATATTTTTTTTATTTCTTTATAAAATTTTAGCCACAATCTCTCACGCAAGAGAGTTGCCCGTTGAAATGTTCTTAGAACAATTACGTTGGCTGGCCGGCCTATAATTAAGATTTGGGTTTGTTGGACCGGGTCGCATTAACAGGCTGGACCGGTTCCGGCTTTAAAACAAGTTGGGTTGATTGACCCAAAACCTTCGCCTTCGTCCTAAGACGATCCTCGGAGGGAGTGTTTCGTGACATAATTACCAGAAAAGTTTTACGTTCGGTCGGAGAAGAGTTTCTCGTGTTGTCGCCAAGTGTGGGCCGGGAGGGTTGAGGCTACGATTTTGATTTCTTGGAGGATTTCGATCGCGTTTGAGTGGTTCTCGGTGGTCGGAGGTTGGGAATGGCGTATCCGGCGAGGTGAGAATCTCCACCGTTGCTTCTCTTCATTACAGAACAAGCTTGTAAGGATGAAGTAGCTGCTTTTGTTTTTGTATTTTCTGTTTGAGAAAATGCCCTTTTTTTTACTTGGGGTTTTAACAGCGCTAGATGGAGTGCCTTTTGGTGGCGAAATCTTTAATGTAATTTGCCGCTGATATTTGGCGTGTGAAAGAAAGTGATTTGGAGAGATTTTCTCAGTTCTTTCCTTTGTGGAAGTGTAACAGAGAGGGTCTTAAATTCTTTGAAAGGATTAAGTATTATTTTAAAATCTTGCCCACATTCCATATCTCTACTGGGAATTTGATTTACTTATTTTTTTGTGACAAAGAGGTGGAACAGAAGGTTGGTTCTATATGGTCGATATTAAAGTTTTCTATTCTTGAAAATTTTATCTGTTAATTTTACATTTATGGTTTACAGTGTTCTAGTTTTCTTCGTAAGAACAAAAGGAGATAAGTGTAACATTCATTTTGGCTGGAGAAATGTTATCTTAGCTGTTTTACTAGGCTAACATTTGTTCATAACAAATGAACATAAAATGTTTTCTTTTTATCATGAAAGGAAAATTCGAGAATGTGAATCATTAAAGAGGCAACCAATGTTATAATCACGCATTTCCGAGGATGTTTTTGTTGGCATTTGTTCATACTGAATAACAACCACTTATGATATTTTCTGCTAACCGGACAGACATAAAATAAATTTTCATATTTTGCATGCAGGAGATTAGTGAGATAAGAGTTTGAGTCAATTTGGATGTGTAGTTAGTATGGTTGAATTTACTTCGAAAAACTGGAAATATGGATACCTTCATGACAACCAATGGCCTGCTGAAGCTGTCGACTCTCATCACGTAATTGTCCTCAGAACAAAGAATTGGGTAGACACTTCCATTTCGTGCATCTTTGTCGCTGCTACTTTGGCTAATGCCTTTTTTCTTTCGTTACTCAAGGTAATTTTATTTTAAGTTGATCATCACGACTCTATTCCTTTTATGGCCTACTTAACATTGTTTTTTAACTAACAAATCTTCTAACAGTCATTATGAGGTCGCTTGTTGATTTTGTTTTTCTATATTGAATGAGTTTTATTTGTGAGCTTTCCATCTGTTTGTATAATTTTTTACTTGGGTTTCATCGAGAGCTGTGATGAATTTTGAGTGGTTTTGATACTTAATGTACAGGATAAATCAATCATTCTGGTTCTTTGGAGCTTTCTTTTAGTCTCACTTGCTGCCAAGTTGTTGAGACGGAAGTCTATTGTGAAAGGTGAGGAGGTGAGGTTTCTGGAAGATGGGTGCTTTGCAAAAGCTGTAATTACTAGTGGCACATAAATATGAACATCATTGTTGCCTAAATACATCTGTTCTTGCTTTGGTAGAGTCTGTTGTCATTATGCCTTCTTTCGGGGTTCAGCTAGAAAGTCACTACATGAGGTAATTTGTATATTTATTGAGATGTCTGATACCAAGAAGATAATCTATGTTGAATTACATTATTAGATGTCACTGACATTGATGAAACTATTATTTCCCAATGTAGTGGGAAAGTTGTCCACCTATTTGTCCCCATTGATCAGATTTTGAAACCAGTGCTCCAAGAATGTGTAAGCCCTGTCACTTGCTACTGGTGTTTGTCGTTAATCATTCGACATGAAACAGAATTGATGCTAGTTTTCAAGGTATTTCATTTTTAAAACAAGAACATTTTTTTGAGCTTTGGCAAATTCCCTATAATCTCATGTAACTCGCTCTCAGGAATTACGTCCACCTATAAAAATGTTGGTTCCTATTTGGAAGGCATTGTGTGCTGCATCTTTGTCCCGCGGTAGGGAGTTGGATCATTTGACTTGTAGCAGCAATTGAATAGAAATGAGTTTGGCTTCAAGCAGGTCATCTTTCTAAATTAATATCTGAATATAAGTGTCTAAGTTGATCTGATTTTCAATTAAAACCTCTAGCAGGTTCAAAGCTTTATGTCCATTAACTGCAGATTAGTGAATCATATTTCTGTTACATCCATTATGGTAGAAGATTTTCACCAACAAACTTGGTGTTTATAGATTTGTGTTGATTGTTCGGTTTCATCACAAAAATGATGGGAGCCATGAACAACCACGTGATTTATATCGATTAATATTATGCATTTTTTTGGTCACTAGAACGAACTATTAACATCCAATGCTTTTCGATGCAGTTAAGGAACTTGATAGCTTGACGTCCATCTATCCATCTACGTTTCAAAAGCTGATTCGTCTGGACAGCTCGATCGATGATACAACAGAAGATTTATTAACAGCTTTGATACTTAAAGTCTACTCCAGTTTTCCAGTCGAGTTGTGTACGGTTTTATGCTGCAGGAAAATGGCAATTATTGTAGATTGTGTTACACATGCCAAATAAAGTCATCGTCATTATTCAGACTAAGAATACCCAAGTCTTACAATTTCAATCTCGTGCTCTTGAAATTCCGTTGCGCTCTTATGTTGTCAATCTGGTTGGCCATCTTTGATGTCTGAGTAATTTTTCCAATCTCCGAGGTTCCTTAACTGGAAACCAAAGATCACGATGTTTCTCCTTGTATGAACAACGGCGTTAGCCTTCGTTTCTTCGAGGAGAAGAGTTGCTATAATATGTCACATATTCTTACAAATGACTTTCAAGCAATCAAGGGACATGCTTGTCCCGGTTTTGTTCAAACCAGAAGTGGCTCTACAAAGCAACCACTTTGTTCTTTCCACCTCGTATCGTTTACGCATCAAAAGAGTCGCAAATAAAGTTGGAATCCCTCCATTCTCATCCAACTCATCTCTGAAATCTCTATTGGAAATCAAGTATCTACCTCCTCTGTTTCCTTTTTTTTAAAACAAAAAATCGCATGAATCCACTTTTCCTACTTTCTTTTTTAGTGTGTGATCCTCCAACATTCAATATCATGCAAGAAGACGATAGGAGGCTTGTCTTCTCTTGCATAAAGCATGGATGTTCATTTGCCTATTGCAATGGGAAGCAACGAAACCGCGAGTGTTTCAAGTTTTTCAAGACAACCTCGACGGATTACCGTGCGAGTTGAGGATGATGTTAAGGAAAGCACTCGCTTTGATCATTGCGTTACTATCTACCGGATTTTCTTTTTGTATCTTTTATATACTTTCTACAAGCTGCTCTTGTTTGTGAGCAGAGGAGGTAGGGCTACAATGAAGCTGGGTGAGTCCAAAACCAAGTGCACAAAAGAGGGTATGGCGTTGCAGAGGTTGCTTGAGCTCTAGGTGAATTGAAGTTGTCATTAATGGCGGTTTGGTTTGAAGTGCTATTAGTGTTCAGGTCTAATTGTTATTGTTTTGGTAAACCGATTATCAACCCAATGAGCTGATTTTCTTCACTATAATTTTAATAACTAATTAGTGTTATATAAATTACAATAAATAAAATAAAATATGTGACTGCACATTTAATCACCTTCACATAAGAGAGTAATGTTTGAGGAAATAAATAGAAAACAAAATTATCACTAACAGGATATTGGGTTTTTTCGATGAAAATCTACAAAACTCTGTTCGTTCGGACAGTGATTTTTCTGTTTTGTTCTAAAATTATCAACAATGTAAGCGAAAAGATGGAGAGAGCCCGATTCCATCTTTGTTTGTCCTCAGAATTGAAGGTAATATTGGGTTTTGGATTCTGCCTTTGCAAAATTTGAAATCCATTTGGGGAAGAGAAGAAGGTAAAACTAGGGTTCTTGTTGGGTTGAGTCTGCGGTCCAGTAAGTTTTGACTGCAACGAGTATCTTTTCAGGATTGAAAGGCCCGCTTTCATGGTCTATGATCTGGCTCTTCCATCTCATTCCTTCTGAGATGCTTTGAATCTTCACCAACACATCCACTGTATCCCTGAAAATGGCGGTTCCTTCTGGTCGTAGTATTCTGTCCATTTCTAGTAGAATCTGGGTGATATCGCACCTGCAATTCGAAGCAATTCCGTTAGGTTATGGATGATCAATGGACTTGCGAAGCACATCTCCAATGGAGTTCGTACCTGTCTTGATATATGCTGAAAACGCCCCCGGCATGGATGAGATCGTAAGTCCTCGGATACGTCGAGAAGGCCTCGCACCAGTCCTGGTAAGTTCCGATTAAGCCTCTTTCGAATATCGAGCCTAGGGTATCGTGATCGGAACTCGCCGGAACCACGTTCATCACCCACACCGGATATTTCAACATCGCGGCGGCGAATCCCCCAAGGTATGCGTTCATATCCATTACGTTACGGTACCTGCCTCGAGCTAGTGGAATGAACTTTTTGTAGTGAGCTACTCTGTCCTTCCATATTTCGTTATCCTCTCGGAATTTGTTAGCTGTGATGCCTGGAATTGATCCGCTGCTGATTCTGGGAGGCACATTGAAGGCACGCTCCGGCCACTTCTCGACCGGCCCTCCCGCAATTTCGTCTGAGCTGCTCACCTCCGGCAGTGGGGTAATGCACGTCTCCATATCTTTATACCTTTTTTAATCAGAAAAGAGAGATCAATGGACTCCAAAAGGTCTAAATTTAAAGATACAGCAATAATTGTTTTTTAATTTCAGGCGATGGCATTGCCTGGCACTGTTTGAAAAATTATAGCATTGATAGTTCATGAAATTGCAGGAGAATATTGAGGAATTACCAAGCTGCATCTGGATTGTCTGATTTGCACATATGGGGTGTTTTCTGCGTTTTTTTACTGTTGATACATTCAATATGGTTGAGAGGCTTCTGCCATATTGCAAGATCATCCTTTTCGACCACCTTGGTCCAGCACAAACGATTGGCAACTTCTTCGATCGAATCTTGCTCTTCTTTCAGATCTTCCTGTGTTCTTTCCCACCCTCTCCAGTAGTGCTTCCATCGGATTGGTGGCCCCGACAGAATCCAGTAACCACCTGGTCTCAATATTCTGTCAATCTCGATCAAATACAGTCCATCTGTGAAATCAAGGAAGTTTTTAGTGAATTCACTTATTCAGGCTCCCAAAATAGGATGGTAAAGATAAATGAGTTTTTTCTACTATGCCCTGTAAATATACTTCACATTTTTCATTTGTTTCCCAATGTCAAAAAAATTACTAGTGACCACGTCAATATCTATCTGATGGAATTCCATGTTTATATTCATATATGGGGTTATTGTAGATCTTTTCTAATAACTACTGGCTTAGAAATGGAAGGTTACCTGACTTTTGCCAGGGTATGAGGCAACGAGAGCAGTGAGCCATGTCGAAAGCTCTGGCAGGGTAAGGAAGCCTCTGTGAAGCCAAGATTCCAATCATTGCAGGCACGCCCCTCTCGAGAGAAAATTGGACTTGTGCTTCGTGCGTATCCCTTGGGGCAAACGACATTGCAAGGATGTTCCTCTTCAACAGGTACGCTCCCCAGCTCGCCACCTTTTTTTCATCGAAACATTAGAGATTCTGTTAAACAAATTTGTGAAAAAAAGAAGGTATATATTAAAGGACTAAGAGAGTTGTGATTTAACGTACTCCACAACCAGTGTCAATGGCTGTTCGAATGCTTCCGTTAGTAAGCGGAATCAGCTCATTAATATCATCAATGTAGGCATCAGCTCCACGAGGGAACATGGTTCCTCCACCGGGGAATCGAAATCGATCACCTTCAACCTGAATCCAGTTCTGTACAGCTTTTTCAATGCTTAGCTCTTTGTGAGGGATGTTATCATACCAAGCATAGTCCCTACTTTGAGGCCACTTGAAAGGCACCTTGTACTTCGGCGGGGCCGGAATCAGGCAGTGGAGGAGCTCCTCCTTTTTCGGGCAGTGGCGTTCTCGATATTTCAGCATGCTTCGGTCGAACTTCCTCGCCCTGATTGGGTCTTGGCAAGGAGTGTACTCGCTGTACGACATCTCGCAAGGAGGAAACTTTTGGATCGAGTCGGATTGGTTGATTTGGACAGAGTGATGAGTTTCAAAGTCTAATGAGTTGGATGTGGAGGAAGATGATTGGCTGCTGCTCTTCTGCGATTGTCGATCATCGCAGGCGGCTTGAGAATATGCCGCCGATTGGGCGGGGGAGGTGGCGGACGTGGCCTGCCAAGCACCCAAAACGTAGAAGAAAATGCATAGGCCGCTTACGCCCAAGATCAAAGTAAGGCGCTTCTTCTTGAATTCTAGTTGCATATGCTTCGGAGATCCGCTGTACTCCTTGGCCATTCTTACTTCTGATCTCTTCAATTCTGATTAAAAAAAAGAGATTAAAGAGATTTGAAACTTTCGATAACGTGCAGAGAAATTGATCTTCTTTATTTTTGCAGGTGAAAGTCGAGTTTTTGAAGCCTACCCACCAAACGGAATGACCATACCTTGAAGGCGAAGAATGAAGCCCCAAAAAAGGTAAATTTACATCAAACTTTATTAAATATTCAACAGAAAAAGCCACCGAACACTGGACCAGTGGTTTGCTTGAAAAAGAAAAAAGAAAAAAGCAGCAAACCTGAGAAAAAGTGTTACCGGAGAATTGCTATGGCTTGTCGGAGACGGCCGGCGAAGGAAAACAATCAGAATCCAACATGGAAAACCTTGTTGGAGGGAGGAAAGGAGGAGGAAGAAAGGGTTGGGTTGAAAAGGTTATAATAATGATGGTTGGAAGAGATGATTAACAGCCGTGGCCTCCGCCATTTCAGGGTCTGGCGAGTGGTTTGTGCAGACGACTGAAGAATAATAAAAGAAGCAAATTTAGAGGAGATGAACTGTTCTGATTCCGATGGAGAGAGAATGGGGAAACTAAAAGTTGGTGATAATTGAGGCTTTGATTGCTTATATTATACCCTGCTCTTGGATTTTAAGAACTAGAGAGAGAGATGTCTTGCACGAGGATTCATAGGAGTATGACCAGCCTGATTTTGCTCTCCACATCTATTTCCTGCCTCTCGATTCTCGAATTCTATTCTTTTGAATTTTCACATGTTCCTTCTCTATTCTCTATCTCTCTCCTCTTTCTCTCTCTATATCTCGACCCTTGATTTGAAGGGTTTGAATTAGATACATTACTATGCAAGTGGATCCACCTTGCACTTTTTTGAAATATTTTATCCCATATTCGGTGCATATTTCATTAATTATATCTTATTTTACCAAATATTCACTAATATGAGGATTCACTGCACTTGATTTGATAGGTGGCAAGTATTACATTACAATAAGAGGTATTAGAGAATGTAACGTCTGTTTATATAGTTCTTATGGGTGTGAAAAACAATTAAATCATCCAACTTTTCTGAGTGAACAATTAACTGAGGAGACGAAAAGGTTCATGCAAAATAAATTACGTTTTTATCATAATCTAGAATTTAAAAAACAAAATAGGGTTTGGTAGAGAGCCGTCATTTGAGCCGACTCGAATTGAAACTCCTGATTCTGACCTCCCGAAGACGCTAGTCACTGAGTCGCTTATCTCCCGTAGATGCCGACCTCCTGAGACTTCCGATACTGCCGAATATTTCGACTGACGAGACTTTAAAATTGGCGGTGAAGCCTTCGAAGAAGGCAGCAGACGACGACTCACGATGAGGTACGACAACCGGTGATAAATAACGAAGGAGGATGATAACGTGTTGTTGCCGGAAAACGCTCGCGATTCAGAGGAGGGGAGGGCAAGAATCTTGGCATGAGGCTCAGGCTCAAGAATTTTGATAATGTAGTAGGAAATAATCAATTTTTGAAAGTTGCTTATTTTTGCATCTCTTTTTTACGATGCATTATTATTTTTGCATAAAAGTTGCTTATTTTTTGTATAATTATCGATGTTCTTGTTTTCTATGTTTATTTTCTTGTTCTTTATTCCTATTATATTATTCTCGACAATTAAAATAATATCGAACACTAAACTTTACAATGTTCGCAAAAGTAGAGCAAATACCTCGAGGGTGGAGATCCAAGTAGACGTTGGGTGTCCATGAAGCCTCCCTCGGGCGATGCCTTTATCTCTTGGCCACCTTCCTGCTTTCTAAACCTACTTTCGAGGTCGTCCAAAACCTGCATAAATAATTTAATCTATCTTCAAGCCTCCCTCAGTTAAAACTACGTAACTCGTATCTATCTACATCATCTGCCGGTCCATCGAGCCTCCCTCAGTTCAGCCTATCTCAGTTGAAGCTCAGTCCACTGATTTGGACACTATATTTCAACGTAGAACATTGTCGGCATGCAAAAGGGGCTTACGTACAGGATTAATAATTATATTTCAGATTACACAAGAGTTTTTAAATCATTATTTGGGGTTTTAGTTAATAAATGATCCAGTTCGAGGGAAAAAGATGTTGACCTGGGTCAATGAGGTGAGCATTAGTTAGTCAGGATCTCTGTAGTTAAGAAACTATTCAGATCTTGACTGCTCGGTTTTTGCAGCAAACCAAGCTATGAACTTCATTTTATTTATCTGTAATAATTTAAAATTTGATTTTATTGAATAATATAGTCAAGTTGTTTTTTTGTCCTTCACTTTATAATTTCAAGGTGGATGAAACCACCAATAGTTATATTTAAGGGGGTATTTCTAGAAATTTAATAAATTTTAAATTATGTCAATTGGTATTTTAAAATATTATTATTTTTCAATTGTTTCTTTAAATTTATAATTTATCAATTGACACTTCGTTCAAACAATTATCCAAAAACACGTTTATAGGATTTTAGACTAATAATTTCTATCAAAATCAATTGGTGATAGTAATGCGGATACCGTAGCCTAATAATACATGAATCCGCCTACATCATTCGATTATGACTCGGCCTTTTAACTTTCTGTTACGAGAATCATTTGACCAACAATCTCCGAGTTGAATTGTTATTATACTTCTAAATACATCAATGAAAAGATATAACTATTGAACATACACGGCAATTGAAGAGACGCGACTATCAAAAAACACGAATTAATGTGTGGTGATGACTGATGTGTTGACGATCAAATGTTCGGGCCATGAGTGTGTGCATGCCTTGATTCGACGCGCTTTTTGTGTAGCTAACCTGCACACGTCACCGGTTTGTCATTGTAGCTGATCAGCAGCTAAGGCACTTCGATGCATGCGAGGAAACACACAAGTCTTATGATGAAGCATGTAGTGCGCGGCCCTTGGGTGCTTGGCCGATTGATGCCCATGGCATGGTCTTTGGTTTGCACGGTTCGTGGGAAGCATGAAAATTGGCCAAGCAACGGCCAAACACCTTCTAGATTATGCCAAGTACTCTAACCTTCTTTGTTGGAAGCACTTTGAAAATAGGCTTGGCAATGAGCCCTTGAGGAGCTTGAACGAAATTTGTTCCGAGCGAGCGAATGCCTCCTCACGGTATGTCACAATCGAAAGTATTTAAGCAGAATATTTAAGTTATTAAATTATACTTATCTAGATATGCAATATGATATTTATAGTTATGGTAATAAATTAAAATTTCTATAGTAGTATATAACTTTTATAATTGCCATCCCCTCAAATTAATGTTGATTTTTA
This sequence comes from Begonia fuchsioides, assembly GCA_003255005.1. Taxonomy (NCBI): domain Eukaryota; kingdom Viridiplantae; phylum Streptophyta; class Magnoliopsida; order Cucurbitales; family Begoniaceae; genus Begonia; species Begonia fuchsioides. The sequence continues at coordinate 99,628 of QAOC01043534.1, read as the reverse complement.
GCAATTTGTCCACCGGTCATAGCTTTTGTGTCTACCCAAATGTAGTAGTATGAACTTCCAACCCAAAAATATAAGTCACTTAACTGAGATCTTTCATAATATGTTTGAAGATATTACTTTAATTGAATCATAAAATCAAAATCTATCACAGTGATGATCATATTCATAACATAGACATAAAGAATAACAATACCGTTAGAAATTTGAAAATTTTAGCATTCGAAGCAAACAAAAATACCCACATTAAACTCTAATAGAAGACAAAAGACTTAAACACTAAATTTAAACGACGCATATAAGTACCTTGACATTCCTGTTTGAGACATAAAAATGGATGTATTATTTGAAAATTTTTGGCAAATACAATTTCTTATATGAAAAATTAATGACATAAACTTGAGTTATATCCTTGACTAGTATCTGAAGATCTTGACGACACGAGCCTCTCAATCTTCTTGTCTACTATGGAATATAAAGTTGTATAGCCATATAAAGGTAGATATGACAATCAAAATCTTGACAGATTTTTGAGTGCTCTCACACGAGGGGCGAGAGAGATAGAGAGATGTGTTTGTTATTAAGTATTAAATAAGTTTTTAATATTTTTGTGATAAGTTTATGTAACAACCCTCATTTTTATTTTAGAATTTTTGTAACTTTAAGATGGAAGTGTTTAAGAGTTATTTCATGAATCTTGGGTAGTTATTGAGAAATTTAAGTATTGTGGATGTTAGCAATTTAGTAGATTGAAGGTGATGAAGAAAATAAGGTTTAAAGGAGTATAAGTAATGATGTTATTCGAAAAAGTTAGAAAATCTTTTAAGTGTTTTGGAACACTTTCGGTCGACCCCAGGATTGAGGAGGGTCGACACAATTGAATACTTCGGTCGACCCAATGATTGAGGAGGGGTCGACAAAATATAACCCCTAGGAACACTTTCGGTCGATCCTAGGATTTAGGAGGGGTCGACACAATTGAATACTTTAGGTCGACCCAGGATTTAAGAGGGGTCGACACAAGTCACTCTCGCGAACACTTTCGATCGACCCCAGGACCGAGCGGTCGACACAAATGACTCTCAGCAACTTCCTTCGGTCGACACAACGGACGAGCAATCGACACAAATGACTCTCGGGAACTTCTTTCGGTCGACACAATAGACGAGCGGTCGACACATTCCAGATTTGAGTTGAAAAGTCAGCAAAACGTGGAGAATCCTGATGGATGGACGTAAAAGAAAGTAGGTGTGTGGCAGATTAGGTGTTAAGGTTGCCCATGGGGGTCTTTGATGCCTACATTCATCCCCGCAATATCTCTATTGATTCGATGAAGACATCTACGATACATGAGAATAAAGACGTCATCGGCAATGACTATGGGTTCATGTTACCGTGAGCCCAATGGGGTTGTGCGGTAGGTTGTTATATCTCCTAATGATATAAATTATGATACAGGAGAATAAAGACGCCATCGGCAATGACTATGTGTTCATGTTACCGTGAGCCAAATGAGGTTGTGCGGTAGGTTGTTATATCTCATAATGATATAAATTATGTAAAGGAGAATAAAGACGTCATCGACAATGGCTATGGGTCCAGGTTACCGTGAGCCCAATGAGGTTGTGCGGTAGGTTGTTATATCTCCTAATGATATACGTTATGTAAATCCTAAAATCACGTTTTGTGGATGATCGTCATATGGGGGCGGATATACACCACGAAAATAAAATAATCTGCATTGTTTTAAAACATATCATTCATTACGTCATGCATGTTTTATTTGCACTACTTACTGAGCTTTAAGCTCATTAGTTAGACTTTGCAATGTATGTGAGGATTTGAATGTTGAAGAAATATCACCTGAGGATTTAATATGAAAGGGAAGGAGAGTGTCTTCCATGGAGCATTGTCGTTGCTAAACGAGATTTTGACCGGTGGAGTAAGCTCACCAAAATACACGTGTTTTGAAAAAAACTTGTAAAAAAATTATTTTGAATTATAAACATATAGTGTTTGTAAAGTTTTATATTTTTAGAATGTGACCTATGTTTAATTACTTATAAGTATGATTTGAAATGTTAGCTTCCGCTTTGTATGTATAAATATATGTATAAGTTTGATAAAAGAATTTTCAATGAAAAAAAAAACGGGATGTTACAGTTTAATCATTTATTTTTATTAAAAATACCCATTAAAAATGAGTATATTTTTAGTTTAGTTTAAAGGGAAAAATGCTTTTAATGGCCTGTACTCTGGGGTAAATTACAGATATTAGAATGANACTAGTTCCCTTAATCCGAATAGTCGAGAATGCTAGCAATCATATAGTTTAATGATGAAACTTATTTTCCTAAATCATCTAACCCTTGACGGAAGTTACTTATTAATGACAATTCAAGTCTAATTAATTTAGGAGACACTTCAGCATAGTAGATTTCATTTACACGAAATTGTTACTTTGAACACCATCTTTCCCAATTTTCCTAAGAGTTATCATGTTCTGTTTAAATTTGATATTTTTGAAAATTAGCTCGAATAAATGCTTGAGACAAACATATTTTTTATGTGAAGAGTAACATAGTGACAAGTTTGGGGAAGAGAAAAAGAAAAAAAAATGAGGCATGCGAAAAAAAAAGTCCAAAAATAAAGACAATCACAACATTCGTAGTTCACCGGGACTTCGTGGATGATCGGTTGATAATCGGTGTGTGAAAATATCACTCTTCAGGACTTCGTGGATGATCGTTGAGTGCACTTCATCGAGACTTCATAGATGAACGGTGAAGTGTATTTGTAATTTTCCAATCCACTTTCAAATCTCGAGTGAGACTTTTGGATACTCGATGAGTGAGATCAAAAAAATAAATTGAACAATGGGAGGAACTCCGTTGCAATTAAATGGGCTACCCGTTTGAAATATCACATCGGCTAAATTAAGAATAAAAAATTATATAAAGGGTGATATGATAACGTAAGTAGCTTATTTATAAAAGCCTAGAAAAATTATTCTTCACTTTTGAAGTCATGAAGCTCGGATCTTGCTTAATTTGTACGTAGAAGATATGAATTTGAACAATGTTTAAAGAATTTGGGATTTTAGCATTATGAGATGAAACTTATGATTTTTAGGAAGGTTAATGTTCATAGTAATAAGTGCACACACTCACTTTGAGGGAGATACTATCGAGAAGTTATCTGAAATTAAAAGGAGTTGGAAAGTCATGCATTTGTGATTATTTGTCTCGAGATAGGTCTTTTGTGGAAAAATCTGAAAATTGTTATGATTGTTTATTGACATTACTCGACGACGAGCAATTGCTTAAGTTTGAGGATGTGTTAAGTCTCGAAAAGACTTAATAATCACGTGGTTTTAGTGGTCAAATTGATAGGAATCAGTAATGATTTATTTGAAATAATCATATTTTTAGGCATAATGTTGCAACGATGCCACAACATTCTGTATAGCATTAGTGACGCTGTTTTTATGTGATTTTCCCGATATTTTGTATATTTTTATTATCACGAGATTTTTATTTCCATGCAATTGCAGAAAAATTGGTGTCGTCCGGTCAGACTTCGAGTTAGGATCGGGTTCACTAACTGGAGTAGTCTGTCTTTAGGCCAGGAGCTTTGTTTGATCGTAAAATTTGAGAAATACGAAGCATGAATGATTAAGGTTAAGCAAAATTAAATCAAAATTATAAAGTGAACTAGAACTGCTGATTTTAATTCGGTCTTAATTCTAATTTTTAAAAACCATGATCTATAGCCTTTGATTTTTATGAGTAAAAAATTGTAAAACCGGAATTGTACGTTAAAAACATATAAAATCGAGTAAAACCCGACTCAAATCCTAATAAAATGTGATATAAATCTTAAAATTGGTTATAAACTTGCTCAATTACTTAAAACTCGATCTATATATAATACAAAATATATATTTTATTATTAATTTTAATTTTAATTTTATTTAAATATAAAATAAAACTAAATTAAAACTGGAACGAAACTAAAACTATTAATTTTAGTTTGATTTTAAAAATTAAGAATCATAAATTTTAATTTTAGTTTAAAATAAAATCGCACTGGTCACCCTTATAAATGATAATATAAGACGTAACACGGAAAATTGTAGGCAGCGATACATTTCCACTAAACACTGTCGAACCCAAAGCGTATTTCTAGAAATCTATGGACATGATCTGGCCCACACCTCTGCAGGCCTGGCTGAACGTCATCGCCGTCTTCAGCTTCATTGACTGGAACGAAGATTACAAAAAGGGGAAAAACGACAACTCTTTCCCCCCTGGATTGGAGCGATGAAACGGATGCTTTTGTCTCTGCAATCTCTGAATTTTTTAATGGCGGATCGATGTAAACAACAGCGCCTGCAAGTCACAGTCCCAAACCTTGTACTATAATTTAGTCGAATTCGGCAGGAGTCTGTGGGCTACTATGGGGGCTTCCACTGACGGCATTCGGGCCAGGAAGAAAGCATCGACGAGAGGCCATCAGAGGTTCCTCGGCGTCCGGCAACGGCCGTCCGGGAGATGGGTTGCAGAGATCAAAGACTCTACGCAGAAGGTCAGGCTCTGGCTCGGAACCTTCGACACCGCCGAGGACGCAGCTCGAGCCTACGACGACGCAGCTCGTGCCTTGCGCGGAGCCAACGCCCGGACCAACTTCGAATTGCCCCCCACCGACGGCGGTGGCAGCGCCGAGCCATTCTCGTTTGAGCAGGTATGCTCTGAGGAAGCTGCGGCGGAAGGGTTTATAGGCGCGCTCAAGGCCAAGCTCTTCGACGGAAAGGCATCAAACTCAACTAAACTCACCGGAAAACCAGCCGTCAAACTCCCTCGGCAAAATTCTCTGACCTTCCGCTCTCTGCAACGCTGCTCCGCCGCATCCGTCGCCGATAAGCCGCCAACTCATGCGGCGCAGCCTTCCATGTCGAGTGGCGCCGCCTACGAGTCGGATTGCCCAATTGATCAAATGGGCCATCATCAATGTCCATCTATTACCGAACACGACGGTTTGGGTAGATATGGGTGGCCATTAATAGATTCCTCAAGTACAGACAACAACAACAATAACAACAACTCGTCATTGGAAATGTCGAATTATTGTAGTTGGCAGGTGGATGTGGAAGTCGGCGGCCAATGGTCGTCCTCCGAGCAGCCGTTGTCGGCGGCGCAAATTGGCTACTTGGTTAACTTCGATTATTTGGATTCTGATTGTTCTTTGTGGCGTTAAATATTATACGTTTTTTGGTCGCGAAGTATGGTCTCACGACACCATCGTATCAATCCTTGCAAACAATCAAACATTACTGCGTTGTGTTTTGGCGATCGAAACCAGTAATGAAAGATCATCCATATTTTCCAACGATTTCTGCTATCTGAGCATATGCTTCTAACAGAATATATCATTCAGACTCTAAAAGCTTAAAAAAAACATGTTTAAAATATTATAAATAAATCATCAGTGGGAAAAGAATAGCTGGCATGAAATTCGTCCAGCAAATGCAATGCTTGAAGAGCATCTCTGGCTCTTTCAGGCTGCGCCTTTTGGAACGTCACTCAAGAACAGTGGCTAAACGAACGATCAAAGCTTTACGAAAAAAACTCCCACACTTTATAGATTTGACGCAATGTTCTGTCAAGCCTGCCAGTCCCAATATCTGAGAATGACACAAGCACAATCGTCCAGTTCAGCTCGAGTATTCGATGCTTCTGGAAAATGGGAAGATGAAAAAGGCATAAAAAAAACGATTCCCATCAATTTTTCACAAGCATCCAGATCGAAAAACCCTGTATACCGACCGAGACAGACGTTTGGCATGGCGATTGGTGGCTTCGACGGCTGCCGATCGCTCTGCATGAGACTGGAAAACACAAAGTTGGAGTCAAAAGAAAAGCAAAAAAGATTGGAATAATTGGTAAACATATTTCAAAGATGGGTTGCTTAAAGTTGTGATGTGATTTGAAGAATTTCATCTTGCTTTGTGACCACTTATTCTGGAACCTTTCAATTTAGACCTAAAAAACAGAGCTGCATAGTATTCAGGAGCTAGGGGGGGCTTCTCCTTGCTGTTGTGTTTTTAAGATCATCTTAGTTCTGCCTTTCCCCGTTTGTGGGGATCATCACTTTTGCATGGCTGAAATCAACAGCTTCCATAGATGGAAGCCTTTTGCTGTTATGGTGGCCGTCGACTTTGCTTTCGCCCTCGTGAATATTCTTCTCAAAAAAACGCTCGATCGCGGGATTAACCATTTGGTTCTCATCACGTATCGGCTCTTGATTTCGACGATTTTCTTAGCACCAATTGCCTACTTTCGGGAAAGGTACAAAGATTTCAACACTTGATTTGCGTTCTAAGTATGTAACTTAGTCAATCTTGTTTGCAGGGAAAGTATAAAGAAATTAACCCTTCGGATCATTTGCTACCTCTTCTTCAGCGCAATTGTCGGGCGAGTCTCGAATGTTTTTGTTATTTTCTTGGATCGATTGTGTTTACATAGAACTAGGATTTGATTGTTCAATGGTTCTCTTTTCAGGGCTTCATTGACTCAATATTGCTTCCTTCTCGGAATTGAATACACTTCGGCTACGTTTGCTTGTGCATTCGTGAACATAGTTCCGGTCGTCACATTTGTAATGGCCTTGCCATTACGGTACTATTAAAAGATAAACTATTGCTCGTTCAATTGATACTAGAGATGTTTCGAACCATGCGTGCCTAATGATCGAAACTCGAGTTGTCATGAACATAGTTTAAGACATCCTAGGACACTCCTAGAATGGATGTTCATGTCCTAATTCTTGTCAAAACCTCCACAGATTGGAGAAGGTGAACATAAGGAGCAATGGCGGGAGGGCCAAAGTAGTGGGCACGTTGGTGTGCCTATGCGGCGCGGCCATGCTGACGCTTTACGTTGGGCCACCTTTATTCGAGAGCGTGCAGTCAGAGGAAATGAGGCCGCAGAATCACGCCACCAAAAAATCAGAGAGGTGGACGGTGGGCTCGGTGGCGCTGGTGATCGGAACCCTTTTATGGTCGTCGTGGTTTCTCCTGCAATCCAACATCGGCCGGAGATATCCCTTCCAGTACTCCAGCACCGCCCTCATGTCCTTCTTTGGCTCCATACAGTCCGCCGTTTTGAGCTTCTCCACCGGCGCCACCCTCTCCGCGTGGGTTCTCCGGGGAAGATTAGAAGTCACCACCATCCTTTTCGCCGTAAGAAATCTGTAATCCTCCATTTCCGATCATTTACTGAGATTTTGCTCCCAGACTTGGATGATATGCAGGGTATGGTAGGGTCTGGACTGTGCTTCGTCGGACTGTCATGGTGTGTGAAGAAGAGGGGCCCTGTCTTCACATCGGCGTTCAGTCCACTGGTTCAGATAATGGCGGCCATGTTTGACATCCCCATCCTCCATGAACAGTTTCATCTTGGAAGGTATTTTTACCTCTAATTTTTGGCCAAATACTCGCACTCCACTAAGAAATTTGAAAGTTTAGGAAGTGAAATTTATCTGGCAAACCAATCAACACAGATATCTTGATCGGTTCTTTTGAACATTAAAACTGAAAAAACCAAATTAAAAAATTCAAAAAATGCGAGTCATTCATCAAATTTCATCGAAACATCAATGATTATACCAAGTCGAAGTGCATTTTATCTTTAGAATTCTTAAAAAAGAAACACATTTGATTAATTAGTGACAATTTACATGTGTTCAGTTTATTGGGGTCAATAGTTGTGATCATGGGATTATACATTCTGTTGTGGGGGAAGAACAAAGAGATGCAAACTTATTTGATGCAGATGGAGCAAGCAATCCAAGAGACCAAGGACAAGGAGGCGCAGCTGCAGCTTCAACCCGTCAATGCACCCCGCGAATCAACTTAACGACCCCGGCCTTTCTCTCCTCCTATGTTTTGATTATGTTCTTAGGTCATCAATATATGAGACAACATTATACATTTAAATATAATTATAATATTTCTTCTCTTTTTTCTTTGTAAAATAAATGTTGTTTCAATCTAGTATAAATTTAATATCCACTCGATCACATGCAATACCTGATTATGCTTTGAACTTGGATGTGGTGAATAGTACGCTCGGGTTTAATTTAAAAACTTTGGATTAGTTAGAGATGATATAATATTTATGTGACGATCACGTCTATCATCGACATATCATGTTATATTTTGTACAAATATGCTCTAAATCAAGGGCGAGCACGGGCTGATCCGGCCTAATTTTATTTCGAAATATAATCAAAATTTGAATTCACACTTCTAAATTTTTAGAACTGTAACCAGAATCAACAGTTCCGGTTCCATTACGGTTTTATTATATACGTATTTAAAACTTTTTGACTTGCGATCTCGATTCTTATTTCACGATTTTTTTTAATCTTAAAGACCAAAATCGACCTATAAATCATAATTATATAAATATTAGAACTAAAACCAGATTAAAACTAACAATTTCGGTCTAATTTTGTCTACTTCTACTCTAAATTAGCACTTCACAAATCATTTGATCTCAATGGAGTGATGAATGAAAGACAAGTGAAGCATGCTCATCATTTAAGGTAGGAAGGAGAAGAGGACGCAATTAGTTTGTTTCTTCTAGCTTCTCTTTTAAATGGACAAAAGAGAGTTGGGTTACGTGGCTTAATATTATTGGGCGAAAATCATCATCGTGCTCCTCACACAGCCGCCGACCTTGTCCACTCCTTTGTCTATTGCTTTAGTCTCTCTTTTTACTTTCTGCCTCGGCGACATAAAATAAATTAATCGAATTATAATTAATCTCTTTTAAATTAATAATATTAACAATATAACGCTCAGAGCAATTAAAATAATATATTCAAATAATAAAATAATGCTATTATAACGTTTAAATATACACGTCAAATACTAATTACATCTTTTATCAATGGATTTACTTATTTAAAGTCGATAATATGTTTTGATTTACAAATAATTAATTTTTTTAACAATTAAGCTTTTAATTGTATTTTTTTAGACAAATTAAACTTTTACGTATACGGTCTCACTACAAAATATTATCACCCGGTAGACTTCAAGATTTAAGAAGAATTCATTTAAAATTTGACTGAAATTTTATGATGAATAATTTGCAAAATAATGTAAAAATTCTAAAATTAAAGTTTAAATATATAATATTTTTATGATTAATAATTTTTTTAGACATCGTGTTCTAGTTCGAGATTTATATTATTGAAATTGTTAAGATTGGTTAAGATATTTCTACCGTATAATTCAATTTTTAAAATTTGTTGATAAAACCTTAAATTTTATAATAATGCAACAAATAATAATATCTTATATGTTATTTTACATTTTTTTGTAATTTTGTTATAGATCATTTATATGAAAAAGAAATGGAATTAGGAAAATTATATTTTACCTTGAAGAACAACTATGGAATGTTAGATTAAATAATTAATCGATGCTTACTAAAGAACAAAATAAAGCATTTAGATCAAGTGCGGAAAAGAATCGAGTTATCTCCGGTCATTGATGATTAAACCGAGATTGCCGCTTTCTCTCTTGAAGATCTCTACTAATCCTTACTATCTCTCTATGATGGTGTATTTCTCGATGAGATATGTGGAAATAGATTGACCATCAAACAACAAATTTACCTCTTATTTATAGGCTCTTCCATCAAGAGGCTATGAATATGAAGAAGTGCATAATAATAGATGACTTTATGTTCATTCATGAACAAACTAAATGTCATCTTAATGTACATAATTTAATTAATGGTTTTAGAAACCTTTCATGTACAAGACCATAATTGAATTGACAATTTGAATTCCAAAGGTTGTAAATATTAATCAAGAAATAATGCACCAATTAATTAGATGAATGTGCACAAACAAATGTGCACACATAAATTGCTAACATATGGAAAAGAGCAATTTTCATCAAACTGTAATATTTATAATTTAATTTCATTAATGGATGAAACGTGCTAAATATAAATTCAAATTAACGAAAATAAGGGTTTTCTCCAATTGAATTATTTATGATAATTTGTTTTTTTAATAATAATAATATAAATTTATTTGAGGAAATGGGTGAGGTCCCACAGAGTACACGCGGTTTTGCTTGGTTTCTTAGCGGAGTCTACTTTCAGAAATTGCCGGGAAAGGGCCCCATCTTCTCTGCTCTCTCACTTCCTATGGCGTTCAAAAGGTGAGAAAAGTGAAAAAAAGAGGACAGACGACGCGGCTCAGCTAGACTAGTTGCTAAAGGAATCTTCTAAGACCATCTTGTTCGTGTTCATTTTGGTTGGAAATCCTTAGATTCGCAGAAATTGAGGAGTATTTGGTGGGTTATTGAGCGATTTTGGTTTTTTTGGGTTCTGGGATGAACGAAATGGTTGCGACGACGATGGAAGCGCTTCCTCTAGGGTTTAGATTTCGTCCTACTGATGAGGAGCTTGTGAATCACTATTTGAGGTTGAAGATCAACGGCCGTCACTCTGATGTGGAGGTTATTCCGGAGATCGACGTTTGTAAATGGGAGCCTTGGGATTTACCTGGTATTTGTTTCCTGAGCTCTACTGGGTTTTTTTCTCCGTTGGTCAAAATATATTTGATGAATGATTCGTTTTATTCTTTCTGTTTCTTTATCGTTGGGACCAATTCTGATTATATTTGATTCGCCAATTGGTGTTGCTCTTTATTCCCGTGAATTATTCCATTACTTTCGCTACGCATCTGACGGTTTGACTCGTGGTTTTTATGTTAATGAATTAGCCATTAGAATTTAATTTTTGGAAGAAACATTTCTAGCAGTTGTAGGGTTTCGATGTTTTTTTGGCTATTGGCTGTGAATGAAAATATTTTTTTTAACAGGGAAATCAGTGGTCAAGACGGATGATCCTGAGTGGTTCTTCTTCTGCCCACGAGATAGGAAGTACCCGAATGGGCATCGTTCAAACAGGGCAACTGAGGCTGGCTATTGGAAAGCCACTGGCAGAGATCGAACCATCAGGTCCCGCAAAAACAGCTCCATTTTGAGGATGATAGGGATGAAGAAAACCTTGGTTTTTTACAGAGGTAGGGCCCCCAAGGGTGAGCGCACCAGCTGGATCATNATATAAATTTATTTGAGGAAATGGGTGAGGTCCCACAGAGTACACGCGGTTTTGCTTGGTTTCTTAGCGGAGTCTACTTTCAGAAATTGCCGGGAAAGGGCCCCATCTTCTCTGCTCTCTCACTTCCTATGGCGTTCAAAAGGTGAGAAAAGTGAAAAAAAGAGGACAGACGACGCGGCTCAGCTAGACTAGTTGCTAAAGGAATCTTCTAAGACCATCTTGTTCGTGTTCATTTTGGTTGGAAATCCTTAGATTCGCAGAAATTGAGGAGTATTTGGTGGGTTATTGAGCGATTTTGGTTTTTTTGGGTTCTGGGATGAACGAAATGGTTGCGACGACGATGGAAGCGCTTCCTCTAGGGTTTAGATTTCGTCCTACTGATGAGGAGCTTGTGAATCACTATTTGAGGTTGAAGATCAACGGCCGTCACTCTGATGTGGAGGTTATTCCGGAGATCGACGTTTGTAAATGGGAGCCTTGGGATTTACCTGGTATTTGTTTCCTGAGCTCTACTGGGTTTTTTTCTCCGTTGGTCAAAATATATTTGATGAATGATTCTTTTTATTCTTTCTGTTTCTTTATCGTTGGGACCAATTCTGATTATATTTGATTCGCCAATTGCTCTTGCTCTTTATTCCCGTGAATTATTCCATTACTTTCGCTACGCATCTGACGGTTTGACTCGTGGTTTTTATGTTAATGAATTAGCCATTAGAATTTGAGTTTTGGAAGAAACATTTCTAGCAGTTGTAGGATTTCGATGTTTTTTTGGCTATTGGCTGTGAATGAAAATATTTTTTTTAACAGGGAAATCGGTAGTCAAGACGGATGATCCTGAGTGGTTCTTCTTCTGCCCACGAGATAGGAAGTACCCGAATGGGCATCGTTCAAACAGGGCAACTGAGGCTGGCTATTGGAAAGCCACTGGCAGAGATCGAACCATCAGGTCCCGCAAAAACAGCTCCATTTTGAGGATGATAGGGATGAAGAAAACCTTGGTTTTTTACAGAGGTAGGGCCCCCAAGGGTGAGCGCACCAGCTGGATCATGCACGAGTATCGTGCAACTGAAGAGGATCTTGATGGTACAGCTCCTGGGCAGGTACTGCCTTCTTCTTGATTTGATTCTTTCTATCTTGTTCATCAATTAGAACCCATTGTTTTCTGCTTCCGACCATAGTGGAAAGGAGGGGTTTTCTTTTTTCGGCAATCATTTCGTCCTTTGGAGAGTCATGTATGGCGTCTTGATAGCCTAAAGGATAATATAAATGTGTATTTCTACAGTTTCAACTGTAACGATCCTTCTTTTTTTCTCCTTTTTTTTTAAACATAAAACTTAAAAACATCGCAGCAAAAGCTTGATCTTTAACTAAACATTTAAAGTTTTTATAATAGTAACTTTGAAATCTAATCATCACATAGATCTCTAATTCAAAACATATTAAAATCTATCAAATCTTAGAACATTTCTCCATATTAAAATGTTCATCCCTTAAGTCAAATCCGCCCGACAGCAACCATAACCACCATGATTAAACTTGTATCACCCATCCTTAGTCTACGGTTCTTCTTCTTCACCTACATCATAAAATTAACAAAATCATATACATAATCTGGATAGGGGATATTATAAACAAGTGGATTCTTGATTTCGACTGATTACAAGCAATATTTTGGGTACACGGGTCTGTGAGGATTAAACTTTTATAAGCATATGACTATGCTAATTTTAACATATTGTATTTTGTGATGTATTGGTTTTTTTGGTTGAACTTTTCGCTCTAAACAGGGTGCATATGTGCTGTGTCGTTTGTTCCACAAGTTTGATGAGAAGCCTTCTGCTCTCAAATACGATGAAGTGGATTTGGATGGCTTATCTCCTACCACAACCAAGTCATCTCCTGATGAATTATCAGACGTAGTTCGAGAATCTGCAATGCCTGGTTGGGTTCTTAACCAATATGAAGAATTTAGTTGGTGGTTAACCGATGAATCAGATAGTGGAATTATTAATGGGAATAATAATCCATCTGAGAGTTACTGCAACAGTCACATTTTCTCTGATATTGAGGAAAATGGACTTGAAGAGGTTATAAGAAGCTTTCTTAATTTTACTTCCTTAAAGTTTAGTTCATTTTTGTTAATGTTTGTAAGTTGTCATATTTCTTCTAAATTTGTAGATGTATCCACTGCCTGGGGAAAATCCAAATATTTTTTATCCTTACTTGGAGACTCTTGCTAGAGACTTTGGGAACAATGATGATAATTTACATTTTCAAGATGTTGCCTGTGAACAAGATCTATTTCTTTCAGAGTTGTTGGATGAGTTCTGCAACAACCTTGATAATAGTGCATGTGGTCATGAATTGGCTCAGGTATATATAACAATTTTCCTTTATTATTTGAGAAATTTTCCATGCTGCTTAATTTTCAGCTTTTTTTAAAAATTAAAGTATATTATATTTGTTTTCTCATGAGTCACTGGCGATAGATAGCTTTTGGGGCGGATAGGCCCTAAACTGTTATATACATTTGACTTACGAAATTAATTTTGTATTTTGTTAAATATTGGTGAGTTTCTTTAGTTGGTTGTTGTGTTTTTATGGATAAGATTTCCCAAATAAATTTATATATAATTGTGCTTGAAAAACTGATCCTGTGTGGTTTTTTGATTTATAAATTTATAAATTTATGCATAAGGTTTCCCAAATAAATTTATATGCACCATTATATGCACCAAAATACTTTTATACTTTAAAATTAGAATTTATGTATAATGGATTTTTATTTGAAATTTAAAAAAGTGTATTTAATAGGAAACTAAAAAATATAATGTAGTTCATCTGAAAAGTTAAATCCCATGATTGGCCATTACCACATGAATGCTGAACAACTTTTTTGTATTGAAGGTTACTTTAATTGTTGATTTGTTCCATTTGGCTTTAAATAGTCTAATCCAGAGACGGGGACTTCTAAGAGGTTTGATGAAGACATTAAGACCGAAGATATTCTTCAAATGGAGATTCTAACTCAAACTGTCGATTCAAAATCACCGCCTACCAATGATTTTGTTGGTGGGTCCGGAATTACAATCAGAAAACGCCTGCCTCAACAACCAATAAATTCTCCGAGTCCCCCACCAAATCAGGGCACTGCACCAAGAAGAATCTATTTGCAGGTGAACAATCCATCAAAATCAGTTTATCATAGAGGAAGGGAGCTATGAATGCTTGTGCATTCCAAGGAAAATGCTTTATAACTAATCCAATTACAGTGTAATGATGTGCTTTGTTGGTCTGTACAGGTTGACAAAATTCAAGAGAAAGCTCAAATTTCTGAGGAGATAGAGATTGCTGATGAAACACCTACAAACCTGAGGCTGAGAGTAAAACAAGAAACGGGTGGTGAGGCAACTTCCTCTATTGTAGCCGAGGCAACTTCCTTATCGCATCGGCACCAAAACATGTCATTAGCTTCTACGGTCAGTGTTTCTTTGGTTGTAGTCTTTCTTACGGTCTTATTTTTTGTATGGAGCAGCGTTAGGTCTTGATGTGGAGTAGGGAAACGGCTTTAGATGATGGGCGTTTCTAGTTTTTGTATGGTTAATGTTATAGAGAGGCTTAGGTTTGTAAATGATCAAGTGGTATGTATGTGTATGATGATGTCCTTATGATGGATGGATGTGAATGCCATGTATGTAACTTTTTGTTTATTGTTGCATTCTAGTGGAGCCTTAGTTTCTTTTATAAGACTATGCTGAGGAAATATTTTGACTGTTTTATATGAAATAATGAATTTGCAGTGTACGGTGTCGTTTTTGCTTTGTTACTTGAATTTCTATCCATGGAGGAACTGGAGTTGTTACCAATTCATTACTGTAATTCATAAATCACCCAAAATTCTCTTGAAATCCCCAAGCCAGGCTCAAGCGAGCGAGCCAGACTCAAAATTCCTGAGTCCCCTGCCTCCCCTTCCTTGAAAGTATTCGCCGGTAACAACTTCTCATTTTCTTTCGTCGTTTATCGCCTGTCGTTGTACTTCATTGTGAGTCTTGGATGCTGCCTTCGTCGAAGACTTCGCAGCTCCTCGTCTTTGTCGGCTGCCTCAAAGTCTCGACCACTCTTCGGTCAACATCTTTGGTAGTTCAAGAATCTTGGGAGTTTAGCTATTGTCGAGAGAGACGAAGGTCCAGCCTCGGGAGTCTCAGCAACCTCGAATCTTCGTCAATTGTCGACGAGTCGGACATTTTCAGTTTTGGCTCACTCTAGTCGGCTCGAATGCCAACTCTTATATATATATAAATTTGACTGGTAAAATTCATATTAATTTTGATTTTTTAAAATAAATATAGACATAGTTAAATTAAGGCAATGTCGATTTTGACCTTTTGTTTTTGTAGGTAGTTTTAAGATTGAATGACAAATAAGGATATGGAAAGTTAGATAACGTAAGATTAATTTATTTGTCCATATGCAAAATTAAGCTAATTACTTAATGTTGAATTATGGAAACAGTTAGAACATGAATTGTGGAAGGCCAAGAAGTGAAATTAGGCAATAAAGACAAGGCAGCCCACGGGAACTTCTGCTTAAAAACCATGTTCTAACGGCCACTCGACTAACCAATCATATCAAAATTAATTAACATTCAATTATGAATCGACCTTTCAAACTTACATCACGAGACAATAGCTGCCACTCGACTAACACTATTCACTTTCCATTGGCAATATGTTTTGAAGCATTATCAAGGTCATTCAGTATTGTTGGCTTACACGACTAGATAGTCTACGCTGCTAACAAGTTTTTCCAATTCATGCATACTCCATCATATAGGAGTATTGCAAACGGTGCCCGCACGAGCATAGCTCAGTTGGTCCAGAGATGGTAGATTTGAGATAAAGAGCCACGATTCGAAGCTTGGTAGTCGCAGTGTGAGAGTTTAATCCTTCAATGTGAGGTTGCTCCTTGTGGACGATAGATATGACCTCCCATTTCTAGGCCGCTGAGTCACCGTGATTTACCCCCTTACATGTTGTTGGGCCGGGGTGTGTGGCCCTGGAGGCGAGAGATTTCGCCTGGAATTAAGGAAAAATAAGTTGTATAACTAGAGTTATGAATTTTTGAAGCTTTGGTGAAAACAGTGACTTATAACATAAAAATTTATGTGAATGATTTGACAATATAGGTTCTAAAGCTTCTAGTGTGCATTTTCAAGTTGAAACAATAGACATCAGAAATTAAGGTAAGATTATGATACATGTGATTAGCCCTTAAGTGAGACTACATTATAAAGATTAAGATTATTGTTTGTTAATGCTTTGATATACTGGACTTTTTGGGGTGTAATGCACAATACACCGACCTCAATTCATTTGACGGTTGTTTGTGTGCTTGATTGATATTGTTTGTTAGAATCAAGGATATGATAAATGCATGTTTTGTTTACTAAGCATTGTACATGAATCATGCATCATGATATGATAAATGCATCATGTTTATTAATTTCATTTCTCATGCATGATTTTCATAGACAGCAGAACATGATACAAAAAAAAGAACAAAAGAAGATTCATGAATCCTTGTAACAGTTTGTTGTTGATGAGAGATTTGACATAGTTGTCTCACGTGGACGTCATAGATACAATAACTAAAG
The DNA here is from genome assembly GCA_003255005.1 of Begonia fuchsioides. Taxonomy (NCBI): domain Eukaryota; kingdom Viridiplantae; phylum Streptophyta; class Magnoliopsida; order Cucurbitales; family Begoniaceae; genus Begonia; species Begonia fuchsioides. The sequence goes on along the minus strand of QAOC01043534.1, from coordinate 82,828 downwards.
AAAAGAATGAAAGTCACCATCGAAATGAAATTGCATAGTTTTACAAAAGTTCATGACATGTTATATATTTTATAGTTTTCATGTCTTACTGAGCTTTAGGCTAATTATAAAGACTTTATAATGTATGTGAAGAGTTTGATGCTCAGAATGATAATCACTGATGATGAAGGGTGTCCATGGCAAGCCTTTGGGTTTTTAATGCGAAGATGACCAGTGAGCATAATTTTCGTGTAATGCATATAAGTGTTTTGAAGTTAAAGTTTAAAGATAAGCTACAGTTTATAAAATAGGTTGTAAGAAACATGTTTTGGATAACTATTTTGTATGGTTTGTAATAACTATGTTTTACAATTTTTGAATGTAAATTATGAGTGTTTCTAAAAAAAATATTTTAAGTTGTATTGTTATTTAATTAAGGATGAGTTCATGTATTTTAGTCTTTCATGTAATCAAAGATGATTTTATCATTGGTAATGAGTTTTCAATTAAATTAGAAAAAAAAAAATTCTCTAAATATTTTAAGAATTTTCAAAACGAGATGTTATAATTATTTTGGCCTAATATGTCAAAACTCGTGGTCATTTTGGCATTTAACCATTTTCTTTATTTTGCATTTGAGATCAGTTGCATAGTCTTAAGATCTTATGAACATGGGCTTGACGATTTCTACGTTCATAAGCTATTGTTATACAAGTATAGATGGAAATAAATTTGGCTTCTTACATAATATAGATACATGTATATATATATATGCACACACAATCATAAGTGACCACCTCTCAATATTTTGATATTTATGCTCAAATGCAAACGTGTTTTTAAGCAAGAAATAATAGAAATAAAAAATGGTATGAATCTATTGTAAATACGATTGCGAATAATATTATCTCTTAGCATATAAATAACTCTGAAAATTATAACATAATAATATGTTGACCAAGCAAACTAAATGAAAAGTTCAATACAAGATCTGGAATTCAAGTTACTATTTGACTCGAGTGAAAGTTTATTACACATGCTCAAGAGAGGAAAGAAGTACCTAATCTGCATCCTTGGTTGCCAACCTCAAGATCTTGTTCGATGTAGCATTCATGTCAATGTGTAGTGTTTTTCGGTGCTCAAATTGCAATATTGTCTGTTTTTTATCGTAATTCTCATAAATTTATTCATATGTTTGTAATAAAAAAATATATTTTATTAGGTAGAGAAACAAACTTTACGATATACAACACAAATTTTATTCTACAAAGTAATGTAAAATTGCGTTCCCCCACAACATATTGGGTTGACTTTACCGATTCCTCACTACTCTTTTTTCGAAATTAAATCCTACTCTAACTGAATTGAATGCTTGCTTCGAAATTCTAATAAATGAAGCACCGACGTTAGAATGGAGAATCTGAACTGTTACCCTCAATGTTGGAGTAGCTCCTTAGGACATCAGGTTAAAGCCTCATATCTCTGGGTCGCTGATTCACCGTGATTAACCCCCTCACATACTGTCGGGCTGAGGTGTGAGAGCCCTGAGGACGAGAGATTTCGCCTTTTTGATATAAAGAAAATTTGAACGGTGACACCATGAGGTTTGAAATCGTAATCATTGTTAAAGTGGTTTTTATATCTCATCTTTATTTTTCTCAAGCTTCCAGAATCTTGGAATCATGGTTGAAAACCTTCGGCTTATTCTACATGCCTTAGTACATAATTTTCAAGTTTTGGTCAAATTGTAGAATACCAAGTCATTCAACCCTCTTGTTAGGGTTGGGCAAACCAAACCGACTCATTAAGTTAAATCTAATCTGAAAGTTTTGAGTTGGGTCTGGTCTAGTTAGTTCATTTTATGTATTGTAAAATATTTGGTCATGTTATTATTTATAGTTTGAATGTCGGTCCGGTTATACCTTTTGCTAAAACTAAATGAATCATTCTATTACATTTTATGAATTAAAAAAAATGTTAAATATTTGGGTTGGGTTAGATAATCGATTGTGGGCGGCATGTCAATTTTTTATTCTGAATCTAAAACCAAAAACCAGTTGGATGGATTTCGATCGGTTAAAAAACCGACCCAAACCAACCTACACATATCCTTACCTCAAATGCACTATAGAGTTTCATTTTTAAATAAAATAATAACAAATCAATACAATCTCTAGCAACCAATAAGAAAACATAGACTGTATTTAAAACACACAACCTAGAATCTTAAACTTAGGATACTTAGCCTTCTAGCATCTCTCAGTGCTTCTATTACAAGATTGTCTTTTGTGCTAGACGAACAAATTTATGCTTATGTTTATTAGGTAGAGAGAAAAATTATATTTATAAACACAATTAATTTTTATTTTACTTTTTCAAATGATGTGGGATTGTGACATCCTACTCGATCCGTCGTATTCTCACAATTAAGAATTTTGGTCGATTTAAGAAAAGTTGTCACCTTATTCCTTGATCAATTTCCATTATTTTATTTTCTATAAAAAAACACAAAAAATAAATATCTTTTCACCACTAAAATCATGCCAAATTTCTATCAATATCTAAAATCAAGAATTGAACAGTTTGATCCAAGGGTTGATTTGAGGTTTGACGATAAGGGCGGAGGCAGGAAGGATTCCACAGCATCAATAAAAAGAAGGGTTATTAATGCTTTTCGACCTGCCATTGATAGTGACGGTCCATATATCTACTAATTTTCAAAAGAGTGAGATAATTACGTAATGAAAAAAAACTACCCATTTCAAAGCTAAAATTAAAAAAAAAAAAAATTAAAAGTAGCACATTGAAATACACTGAGATTTGATTTTAAATACTAACCCAATATATTCAATGTTATACGAGTTGCCTGCATGAAATAAACTAGGGCAATCTTTTTTCGGAGTTGGACTACGCACTGGGTGTATCGATGAGGCGTCGCTGTCGTCCGGCGAGCTTTATCTTTCGAACATAATTGCAATTGTTTTATGAGATCGGCTGCCATTTCTGCTGTCGTCGTTAAATGCTTTGTCTGCACAAAATATGAAGCCCTGCCACTCTCTACTATCACCATCACAGACTCTCACCAGCTTTTTCTGTCATTTTTTTTCTTGTTCTTCCGATTCTCCTAAAGCTTCATTCAATCTCTTCCTTGTTTTCCTACGAATAATTCAAAGCTCGAAGAATAATCAAAGAAAATCGTTGAAGAAGAATAAAAGACGAAACCCTTGAAGAATAAATCAAAGTGAAACCTTTGAAAAATAAAAGATGACATAATGAAAGGATTCAAAGCAATCGAAGAAATTTAGATTTTCTATTGTTTTTATATTTAATAGTTTAGTTGTTTTTCTTAAGTTATATTTGTCATCCATTATTCAAGAATTGTCTCCACTCCAACTCCTATTTTCTTTTTTATGACTGGCCTCTTTTGCTTTCTGCATCACAGACAGAACAATGTACATGGATGGAATTAGGGTTTTCAAAAGTGAAAGTTCTCTCTCTCTTTCTTTATTCTCAGCCGTTGGATTGCTATGCATCTTTTTGGGGCGTATAGATTTGGAGTCCCAGAGGCCTAGGTTGTCCTCTTTTTTCAACTTTTTGGATCATGGAATATTGAGTTGCATGAATCAGGAAACAAAAGAAAACATGCCACGCCCTCTCTCTCTCTCTCTCTCTCTCTCTCTCTCTCGTGTCCTCCGTAGCGTCTTCAATTCAATGTTTCAGTTTCAACTGTGATAAAAGTCGTCACCCCAAAGTAGAATCCAGGAAGAATGAGGTGATTTAGAGAGAAAGACAGGTTGTCACGGGAATATGATGCAAATTAAAGGAAAGAAAAATCGACGTGGTCCATCTAGTCTAGGGAATGGGAGTTGCACGCTTTTTCTTCTTTCCTCTCTCTCCCTCTTTCTTTTTGTCTTTGCCGTGTACAGAAGGCAACACGCTGTATTTATTGGTAAATATCAAACAACGATGAATACTAAAGAAAAACAAATATTACAGCGTGATATTCTTACCATGGAGAAAACTTGGAGCTTCTTCAGCAATCGTCAAAGGGAAAAGTGTAAAATTTGTAGAGCTTTCACTGTCGCCATTGATGACCCCTGTAGCCATAGTATCCAGTATCTTCTGCCAAAAAGTCTGATTAGGTGTCAGCATGATGGGTGTTCCTAGATTAGTTAGGATTGAAATGAGTGATCCTGTTTTATATTCTTTTCGAGGTTCATCGAAAGCAGTGATTATGAGAATAATTCATCAGTGAGAAACTATGACCTGAGGGGAAGAAGACGAAGCTCTTGAATAGTAGTCGCTAGATACACGTGGAGGCTAACTATTGGTCAAGGTGGAGACAGGAAACTGGCTTTTCCTAGATGTTTTTTTTTTCACGACAAACGTAGCTAACTCAGATACTATCATTGGCATTTCCTTCTCATTAACGCAAGCAGTTGGCGTGGTTAAAAGCTGTCATGCCTAGACACTTGTTAAAAGCCTTTTAATTATCAACTTCGATCTTTTTTCAATTTCTAGTTCCAAAATGTTAGAAATTGTGGTTGATGATTCAGTCGTGATTTTGGATAGAAGTTTCAAAAAAACACGAACCAAACTTGGGTTGAAAATATAAGGCAACCTAGTAAAACCCAATCCAAACACATCTCGAAAAAAATAAAAATTGATCATTTTTAGTAAAATTCAGAACTTAACCATAAACGGCATGTGCATCCTAATTCAACGCCGTCCTTATTCAGTAGGTCAGTTCTCAAGCAAAAAATATGCAGTTCCATTTGCAATTTTTGGAAGTAGAACGGGATAGAACTAGCACGTTCCCACACCTAGCAAACGTTACATCAAACATAAGGTGAGATCGATTCGCAAGACTCATGATCGCAAATGCCAAATCACAACTCATGATCACAAATGTTAGCAGCCGAGCTAAATCAATGTGACAAAGTAAACATTAGATAATGAAATAGTGTAAGTTTAATGTAAAGAAGTGCACAGACTTGTTGAACTCCAAGATGCAAAACATATCCCAATAGAAAAGTGAGAAAAACATGGTAAAATTAATTTACCACCATATTTACCTCTAGGAAAGAAAGTTGAAACTAGCCTACTACGTCGAAATTTCCAAACTACAATTATAAAAGGAGTTCATTGGAGTGAGTTATTGTTGGTATTGGAGAATGTGCTTTCACAACAAAGGTTTTAGAGAAATAGAAAAAGAGATTCAAATTGCTGTGAATTTTTCCATCACAATGAAGTCTATTTATAGACGTCTGACACTCGTCAAATACATACTTCAGAAAGTCACTAGCACCATTCACTTGGAAACCAAGCACTTACAATTAAATCATCCACAGACATTGAAACTACAGACTAACACGTAAACAAGTCACTAAAATGTAAACTACCCACTAACAAACCTTTCTATTAAATTCATAATGATTTCGCTTCAGTTGGGATTATGTACAAATTTACTGAAAACCAATTCGACACTATTTGGTGATTGACTGGTCGGTTGATATTAGGTTTGATACACTGAATATCAATCCAAACTTACTTTTTAGGCGGGTACGATTTGGTTCATCGGGTCAAGCTAAGCCAACTTTGAGCCCTAGTTGGAATGAAATATAAATTGGGCATATTCATTGTTTATTAATTATGCATAAATAAATAAAAAAACTAGGTCAATGAAAGTTGTTTCACGAGGCTTCGAATTTCTAAACATGATGAGATTAGTTTGGTTGCAAGTACTAAAATGTAGAGTTTTATTTCATGTTTTACATTTCATCATCATATTAGCCATTAAATTTACTCATTGTAGTTTTCTTTTAAATTTATTGATTACTAAATTTAAAATAATTTGTCTCTTTTTATCACCCCGTGCTCAGAGTAGTCGACTCTTGGTTACTGTTGTGAAATAGAGCTTCTTAGCCTTTTGGAGCTCCCGCCAACCCTTCCTCCTTGAGAAGTCCACATTTAATTACTTCGTTGTAAATAGAATTACATTTATTTCATCCTTTTGACCTAAGACTTTAAGGAGTTTTAAATGTATAATCTGCATAGCAAATAAAACTTCACTCTATGCTTCATCTTTTAGATGTTGAATTTTTTAATCTTGTTGGGTTTTTCCTTCATAAATCTAGGTTTCATGACCAAACCTTCGTTAATATAGAGTCTGTCGCATAATTATTTGGAAGTGAGTTCGTGTTCAAAATGATCTCTTCTAGTATGACGTCTGAAAATTCTCTGATTAAAAAAATAAAGCTTTGAGTTCTGGTCCACTGTTTCAATTCTTCTTTTTCATCACTTCGCCCAAGACTTCGGTATGCTTGTCTGCTCTGCTCAACTTAGGTCCCCACTCGATCTCTACTTCGAACTCATTTCGTGCGTACACAAAAAAACGACTAATATCTACCTATTACACATCAGAAAACTGAATACTGAACACACTGCTGGCCCTTCTGCCGACTGTTTCCTCGCTGGCTTGCCTGTCTCCCTGTATCTATATTTCTAGAATATGCTGAGCCACTGCTCCGATTTTGTAGGCCCCTATCTATTCGTGTCATTTATTATTCCCTCTATCTTTTCATCCTCTTTTTTCTATAAACCCTAATATTTTATTATATTTTGCAGCATTAATCTGGGAGAGCTGTTCTTGTTCTTGTTTGTGTTCCTAGTCTACTCGTACATATCCTGTCTACCAAACCAACGACATGTTATGTCTGTGGACTGCGTGTGTGTAACATTAATTCTCAGCGCCCATCGAAAAACGTTGGCCATAGGACTGGAATTTCATTGCTTTTAGTTCTCCCTATCTAATTCAGAAATCTGTTTTTATATTTTTTTCTCAATTTTATTTTTTAATTAGGTTAGAAAAATAAATCTGCATGTTTCGTTAGTGACCTGAGATCGTTTAAATTGTCTGCAATCTATAGAATCTTGGAATGTTTTTTTTTTGTAGAATTACCTGAGGAGTCCAAATATTAGGCTGGGAATGAAAATCAGATGAAGAAATGAATGATTGTAGCATATGTAAATGCTTGTCGGAAATCAAGGGTCTCCAGTAATTTTTATTTGGATGGCAATTTGCTAAATTTCCATATAATTATAGGAATCTTTTTCAAAAATCAATTTAGAGACGGTAGAGATGATGATGTGTCACGCTTGACACAAATTGAAATCTTAATCGAAAAAAGTTCGAAGAGGATCATATTTGTGTGTGTGAAAGTTTTATCATCTCGTTACTAGTTATCAAATTAGTGATTTGTTGCAATCTTCTCACTTCGTGCAAGAGAGATTTAAGAGTAAAATTGTAGATTTATTTGTTTTTATGTAATTTCTCAACCGTCTATACTGTGTTGTCCGATGACGTGACTTGCTGTATTTGCCAGTTAAATTATAGAAACACTATGGAACTTGTATCATTCTGTTCATTTACTTATAATATTCGAGTAATATCCCTTCAACGATCGATGGTTCAAAGATTGACATACTATTCATGCTTTATTTCTCCTTCTCACACAAAAATAATGAAATTACCAGCAAAAGAGAAGACATGAACAATACGAAAAGCATCATTGAGATATCAAAAACATGCCCACATTTGTAAAAGTTTCACCAGATGGATACATTATCTTCCATAGATTGTACCATCAAACCTCAAATTTTCCTACGTCTAATATCCACACTGTCATGTAATCGTTTTCGATAAAAAGCTCCAACTCCTCTTCTTAGATTAGAAGAACTAAGAGGAGGTTTGGCTGAGAAAATGCAAGTTTACAATGACATAACCAAACAGAATAAGTTAAACAACTGCCGGTGAATTCAAAGTTGGAAATAAATTAATTGTTTCAGTCCGGCGGGAGAGGTCGAAATAGTGAGTGTTAGCAAAAACTCAAAAACACTGTTTCATTAATCAATTTCTAAGCACCCCTTAAATTGAGAAGACGCGTTTCGAAACAAATTCATGCAAAACTGACCCAAATTCATAATAATTACTGGTGGGATACACATTTTGAATTTACTTTTCCGAAACTAACTTACCCTATAGTATACAATTTTGAACATGTCATAGATCTATCAGAAAATTCAATGTTTAGCTCTTGTGAATGGGTGATTTCAACTTATAGTACATTTATTATGTATAACCAATCAGAGCCTCAATCAAAAAATATGTAATAACAATGATATAAGAAAGGATTGGATATTATTCATAACTTTCCAAAAAAAACAACTAGCGATTGATTAGAGAGTGTTTATCAATGTTGTACATATTTTCTCCAATTCACGATTAGATTAGATGGCATTGCTAACTTAAAACCAAAGCATGAGAAAAAAGAAACACCTAAACAGGATAAAAGAGAAAATAAGAGAGTACGCTAGTTATCGAAGACAAAAATTGGGATCAAAGGAAGTAAACAAATATATAGCAAGTTCATGAGCCAAACGGTACAGCTGTTGGTAATTAATGCGCTATCAATCTTATAGTAAAAAGGGTTTAAAGAGGTAGGCTGACAAGTATTTATAAAGTATAAGCGCTGTTGGTTATTTGGCATTAAAATGATCATATTTGCTGGAGAAAGGTTAAACTATCAAAGTACGTTGGAGTAGTAACTAATGAGAGAAAACAAAAGGCATACCTGGAATGAACAAAATCTCAGCAACAATGGCAGAAAACCTGTACAAGTTTAATTGAAGCTTTCTTCGTTGACCTAACAGTCTCAAATCAATCAATTCTGCAGGGAAAACCTAAGTACAGGTATTAGTTGACACCAATGAAAACCTGCATGTAAATATCAGTTCATTGACAGGAAAGACGCGACAGGTTCGAGGTTTTTAAGGATTTGTTGATTTTTTCATGGAGAATCAACATAAATACGTTTGAAAACCATCCGAAATGAAGTATTATAATTATTTTATACAGAAAGATTGCATACTAAAGAAAACAGACGTTGGACTGGTGGCATCCAGTTTTATCGCCAGTCTTCATGATCCTCATAATTCTATAGATCACTGAACAAACTCTTTATGTTCCTTTTTTTCTGCATTTGGCTGGTTTTTTAAAGCAAAAACTGAGACGATCTGGCTTGGTTTGATGAGGATGGAGTTGTGTAATGATCAAATGTTGAAATTTAAGGGCATGGAAGAAGGGTTGTCTGCGTTGAGAAGATGCGTGGGTATTGGCGTGCCGTTTTAGAGCCTCAGTTGGAGAGAGTGTTGAGAATTAGAAGAAGAAAAACTGGGCGGAGGATGAGATTCCGCCTCCCGGCGGCCGTCGGAGTCAGACAATGGGCACTCCATGTTGACACCAAACAGCCGGAGTTTCTTAGCCGCCGCTTTTCCTTGGACCACCGGAATAGAATCAAACACCATCGGTGGAACGTGCGCCGCCGCCTCCCGGTGCTGTCCTTGTGACCCCCCCGCAAAGTAAAGAATCGATCTATTTGAGCAATTTGGTGGGATGTGTGGGTTTACCACGCCGCCGTAATAGGCGGAGGTACCTCCGTGGATGAGATTGCTGTTTAGGTGCGACAAGTGCAAGTGGTCCTGTGGGGAAGACATGGAATTGAAGAGCAAAGGGCTCCAAGGGATTGACTGGTTGTGGTAGTGGAGAGAGAATTGTTGTGGAATTAGCGCCGCTGCCCGTGGCGGGGCGTCAGGGCGGCGTTGCCAGTCAATATAAAGATGATCTTTTCCGGCCTCCCCAACTCCACGCCGGAACGAAACAATGTCGCCGGCGTCCAGCTTCTTCTCCTTCACAAACCGACTCCACCCTTTTGTCATAACGTAGCTCTGGCTGCTATTCCAGTACGAGTATCGAAATCGCCATGACTTTCCACTCCGATCTTCGAAATTCAAGAGCAGACCTTTCTCGTTCGTGGATGAATCAAGAGGGAAATACTTTTCTGCGTGCTGTTTCGGAATTACGAGCCTGTTCAGTTTTCCGACGTCGCTGGGAGTCACGACCTTGTCGAACATGTGTTCCTTCTCCATAACACAAAAGCTCGCGCCACTTCCATGGCCTCCTGCACCTCCTGACCTTCGAACTACTTCATCGTTTCCAGGCATCAGCTCGAGCCCTCTCGGCTGCTGCTGGAACTCATCGAAACCATGAGACTCCCAGCTGTGGTTATTGCCGAGAGATACCAGATTTGCCGTTTTGTACTGGGACGAAGACGAAGGAGACGAAGAAGACGAATAAGAAAAAGGCATCTTACCTCTATCTTCACCAAACCCAAAATCCATTTTCAAGCCAACCCTACACCTAGCAGATCTACCAGAACTGAAAGCTAGAGGATGAGCAGAAGAAAGGGTCGCGAAATAACAACCAGCTTAGTCGTGTAATCTTGATAGAGGAGAATCACAGAACTCAGAATGGAAGAAAAGTCAGATTCTAACACGAGATACCGGCGTCTCCTCAGAGAATGGCCAAGTCTTCTTCATCTTGTAGATCTTTTTGGAGAAAATCGCTGCAAAGAGAAGAACAGAAGAGCAATGGCGGAAGAAAACGAAGAAAAAATAGCAAGGACAGAAGAAGGGTATGACTTTGTAACAAGGGTGCATCCCCCGAAGCTTCTCCAAGTTTGGCAATTGCCCTTTTTTCCCACTTATCCTCTCTCTTTCTTCTGCCTTCTGAATTTCATTATCATTTCATTTTCTGTTATTTCTAGAGAGAGAAAGATGGAGGATGAAGAGTTACACGTAGGGACTCCATGTATTTTCTGCTAGGGCTCATGTGAGCCTGTCACTGTCTTCATCATAGGGTGGTATTCAAGCATATAATTCAAACTCTTAGTCTATAACCTAATCTCATGATTAGAGTCTTAATCTTTTACCTTGTAACATTGCCAGCTTTAAGACAAAATTCCCACTTTTTTACTCTTAAATTTTATTAAAAAGGTGTCATATTTGATCAAGATATTAATATGTTATTGTATGGTATCGATTTCAAGCTTATTGTAACATCCGCTTTAAGACAACTCTCATTATCTTATTGGTCGGTTTGATTAAAAACACGTTAACCATTCAATCTTAGGTTGTTCCTTGGGCCATAGGTCGGGACATCGCCTTCTTCATTTTACCATGGAACCCTAGGAAAGAAGAACCCTCCAAAAGCCAGCTGCTTTAGGGAGGCACAAAGTTGTAATTGCAACAATCAATTCCTCGATTTTTTTTTATTTGATTATTTTTCATTTGTTCTTGATTATTGTACTTTCTTCATTCACTGTTACTGTCAATATTTCTTTGCATGACTTTAGTGAAGTGTCTTTTTCTATAGTAAATTTAATTTAATTCTAGTCCTTGTCTGATTAAATCAGATATGGCATCTATTTGTTGAATAATTCTATGTTTTTTCTTTTGATATAATTTGTAAAATACTCATTAATGCATCAAATAATTCTTAGTTATAATTTATTAATTTAATTGCTATTTTTTTTAATCTAAGAGTATTTAAAAAAAATCATTATTTTTCAATTTTTTTAAAGACTGCGTACTATCATACATTATTTTAAGGAAAACTTAATGATAAATATAATATTTCTCTTGCACGGACGAGGGGAAGTGTTGACTAAACTTCTTGCATTCGTATCGATTAAAAAATGACTATTTGTGTCGCATCTCTTTGCCAGTTCTTGTCTCAACTCTTTGAATCTATGCCAAAATTTCAGCTTCTCTTTCGAGACTTCCCTCATCCACACATCTAATCTAATCTTTTGCGTTATATTTTTATAATGATTTTAATTAGGGCATTGGTATCTTGTCAAAGTGAACCAGAAATATATATATATATATATTAATATTAAGTAGATATCATTGGGTTACTTTTATGTTATCAAATTAGTACTGAAATTCTTCCGTGGTTAATCTTGCACAAGTTTTTCTCATAATGTCTTAGATCTACATATTTAGAGTCTCACAAATTAGTTACTGGTAGTACAATACTAACATTTGTTTTAGGATTTAATCTTAATGATGATTTTATGGTCGGATTACTTGAACAAAGAGCGATGGTAAATTTGCACCACAATCAAGAGTGGTCCTAGAGCGTAAATATAGTATTAATTATTTATTAGCACCATGCTAGTTAAGAATAAAGTAATTTCCTACTATGCATATTAGTACTTTATTTTTTAAGTAGGAGACAAAATCGGACTGAACTATAAATCAGAACAAAATTGCCGATTTTAATTCAGTTTTAGTCTTAATTTTTAAAAAATAATCATGAAATTAGAGATGGGAGTTCTAAAATCGAGTAAAACATGACTCAAATCCTAGTAAAACACGATTTAAGTAAAAAAAACTAGTTATAAACTCGTCTAATTACTTAAAATTCGACCTAAATACAATAATAAAATATATTTTATCTAGAACCGTGAGTTCTGGTTCTATTTTGAGATAAAATCGAGCTGAGCTGGCCCATGCCCCCTAATTTTAAGCCAATTCAATTTGGAGTAAAAAATAATACCACCTGTTCTTAATAGCATATCCACCTTAAGAAAAATGGAAGAAAATGAAGAAACGTTGGCAAACTTTAATTTTAAAAAAATGCAAAGACTTGGCTCACAATTGTACACAAACACAATGCTAACACTTGGTGTTAGTGAACTTTTCAAAATTATGCGTAGTACAAATGATTGTCTCCCAACCACAATAACATTTAATTTTATAAAATAATATTAATAAAAAATCATCAACTTATTGTTGATTTGTTCATGATACACGTTTGAGATAGAGAGAGAAGAAACAATTAAATACCATTTAATGCCTCTAAAAAATCTCGTAGATTTTAACGACGGTCTTGTATTCTTATTTTATTTGTGGAGCTAACGTGCAATTATTAATTATAACCACTTTCTATATTAATAAACACAATCTAAGAGGCAACATTTCCTCGTTCTTCGATGGTAAATTTGGTATTTTTCTCAAGAGTTTAGAGTGATAGCGAAGAGATAGGGTCGTGTTTTCATGCAGATATCCTTGATTCCTACAAGAACATATAAACAAAACTAGTGCACGAAATGTTGGCTGTGGTTGTATTAGGAAGAAGGTGATGCTTTTCGATTGATTAGATAGTTGGATCCTGCTATTTTCCAAACAACTCATCCTCAAACGTTTTCTTCTCGGTAAATCCCGAAACAAGTAGTAAATATGATTACTATTTTTTTTGCGACACCCATTTGTCATCGTCGTTGAAACTTAGCCCCTAATCAGTCCCAATCAAGAGTTGTTCTCCTTGTGGCAGAAGAAATGAGCACGAGAAAGGTGTGCACAGTTGCGAGTCGACTACATGGCCGGAAATGTGTTATGTGACTATAACATGTTTCCTTATTGTATTGATAAATATTGAAGAAATTGTAAATACAATTTAATTTATATGGATTGAATTTTACTAAAATAAAAGTTTATATGAGATATTTAGGGTACCGTTGTTATTAGAAACAGTAAAATCAACTTGGGTTTGGAGTTTTAGCTGTTTCCCCACTTTGGGTGATGCATTTTGTAGGCTCTTATTGACCTAATTCTTATTTCAGTGGTTGATTATTGTGCACCCAAGCCTGTAATTTCATCATGATTTGAGTCCTTTCTCTCTCTGTCACTCTCTCACGAAAACCCCAGTGTACTCCTCTGGACCAGTTTTGGATGCATTAGCAAGAAAAATAAGGCGAAGAGGAGGTGTTGAATATAGAGACGAGAAGGAAGAAAAATAAACCCTAGGCAAGCATGTGGTCGAGTTTCAGTCCATGTTGTTATAGGTTCCTGCGGCCATTGCTAGAAGCTGGACCATCTCTCTCTCTCTCTCGCTCTGGATTTGGACCACCAAGTACTCTCGACCACTTCTCTACAGTTGGATGTCTGTCTTGTCCCATCTCCTCAGTGTCTCCATCCCTTACAGTACACAGATATCTCCCTCTGTTCGCTATATGGAATATTTAATGGACATGCGGAGTTCTAGAGAGAGAAAGGGTAGGTTTTATCATTCTCCTTTTATTTCCTAATTCTACCATACACCTAACGATACGTTAGCCCCACGAATACTCATTGTTCTATCTTTTCCCCTTAAGTGAAGGCATCCATTTAGTTACTACCCCATGTTGCCTCTCTCTCTCTCTCTTTATTTTTTATTACGAACCCGTAATGCTTTCCTCTTCCTCTCCCTCTCTAGATTTATGAAACTCCACTTTAAACTCTTGGTTTTCACCATAAAGATCGATCAAATGGTGGAACTTCTTTTGGATGCCTCAGAATTAAAATCTAAAGTTTCAACGTCAACAAAAATCAAGAAATGAAAAGGGGGGCACGGAAACATGAATTAGACACAACACCGTGGGATTGGCCAAAGTTGTTGTAGTGTTCCATCTCCACTTATTTGTACTAGGTAACCCAAATTGCATGTGTTTTTCTTTTCATTCCTAGGTTTAATCGTTTGCCTATCAAATCGTAAGATTACAAGAAAAGTATGGTTTATGGAGCGATATATTTTACGTTTTTTTAATTTTATGACTCTGCTTTTTACCTCTAACTTTGCCTCTACCTCTCTCAGCTCACTAACTCTTCAATTTATTTCTCAAATTTGTGAACTTTAGGGTCTCTTGCAAATGGTTTCTCTCGTACCTGGTCAGTAGATTCAAAGTAGTGTGAGAATAGCTTATGCGTATACAAATAAAACATGAACATATACCAAGACAAGCAAACCCAAAAACTTGCAGTATGACTAATTTATCTCTTTCTTACTTGATGCATGTAATCTATTAGTCTAACTATATTCAGTGTGGTGTAGCAAACGTTACATCAAGATATAGTATTTGATTATACTAACAAAACATGAGGGGCATGCACATAATTTGATTGGCTAGTTCTAGACTTGCAAGATCGTACGATCCAGAAGTGATTTAAAACTATAGTTTGAAAGGGAGCAAAAATGTGTCTTCACGGTGTTCCCTGTCTTGTTCGGGTCGAATCTGTAAAACCAAAATAAAATAAAAAGAATAAAAAGTTCAAATTACCCTTATTTCTTTCTCATTATTCCAAAAACTTTTTTTTCCCTTTTCTATCCCTAATTTCAACGGCAGCCCTATCTCTCCATCTCTAATTTAAGAAATCATTATTTCCTTTCTTTTACAAAATCTTTCTTCTTGATTCCCTTTTTAGTTTCTCCCTCTTCCAACCCATCATCTTCAAATCCTAACTATTCTTAGCCGATCAACTCGGGGTTTTGGCAAGTTTCATTATCTCCGAACGAAAACGCTTCCTCTCTTTTGAAGGTACGTTTATTTCCCGTGTAAACCTAACCTGATCAATTATTTGTGAGAGAAAACTCGAAATTCGATTTTGGAATTTTAGTTTCAGCCAAGGAAGAATATTTGAGAAGAATACATAAAATTTTCTTGAAGCTAGAGATTTAAATCGAACTCACTAGGCAGCAATTTGGTGAGGTATTGCTCTTCTCTCATTATTTGTGTTGAGTAGTCAAAGTTATAACAAATCAATGGATGATTTTGGTGATCTATCAATTGGATTCTGTTTGGTTAATTAGATCTGCATCTATGGGAGTACTCAATCAATTTCTTTTGACAATTAAATTGGAACCAAGAAAGGTTCACGTCAAAGAATGTGTGAAAGATTGGACTCTGTTTATTGAAAAATTTTGCAAGTCTGGATTTTGAACTTTTGAGCACTAAGCACTAAGCACTAAGCACTATTTGGTTCTACTATTTTAGAATAAAGGAACTTATTTGATAACGAATCTTGTGCTGTGAAACAGATTCAAAGAAATTACCGTGCTGGAAAAAAAAACAGATTATGACAATCTGTTTTATTTTTTTTTAGACGTAGCATTTGATTGAAAATTTTGTTCTTAAGCGTTTTGGATACGAATTCACATCTGATAGATCATGGTAAGAATATTTGATTTTCTCTTTGGATACAATTGTTTAGGAAATCGGTGGAAACATTATTGTCGAGGCTCTTTGGATGTTATTCGGTATTGTGGATTTCTAACGGTCCAGTTAAATGTTGGGATTAATTTTATGTTTTCTATGATATGAATGCCCAAAATTATTTTAAAAATATTTTATTGAAATTGTGAATTCGAGCATGCATGTTTTATTAAATTGTAAAATGGGTAATAGGACAGCTGAATGTGTCGTGTCCTTAGGTTTCGAATCCCTAAACCTGATCAGGGTTATTGGTTGCGACCGCCGAGTATCAATTTTGATTTTTATTTTGATTATGATATTATCTATTGTTTTGATTTGATATGTGATTATGCTCAATTTCATGTTTTGTTTTGTTTATGGATCATTAAATATAAAATTATATCCCGATTGAGTTTAGTCTACTTACCCCAAAACGACTTCCCCTTTCAGGAAATATTCAGGACGAACCTTAACCCCAAGTTCAGGAGTAAAGTCAGAGATTTCTCTTTAGTTCACGTTTCTTTTTTTTTTCAAGGACCCAATTTATTGTTTAAGGTTGACTACTAGTTGAACTTTGTTATTTCTAATTTGATGCGGTTTGGTTTATTAGAACATTAATTGATGATTGATATAAATTGAATGTCTCATTTAAATATTTTATTATTTGATTTGACCTTAAAAGACTTCCGCTTTAATTTATTTACTTGGATTTAAGTGAAAAATGGTTGGACGGTCCATCCCTTTTGGGCTGGGTCGTTCCCCGTTCTGTCTCGGGTACCCTTCGGGGTGTGACAGAAACCTTTATATATTTAATTTTGAGTTTATAGCTCAAACACGTTGTACTGAATAAAGAGAAAAATATTATTTATATACAACACAAATATTATTTTCTCAAACGATATGCGATTGTGCACTGTTACTGTTATGTGTTAAGCTCTTACAATCAACTACATATTGAGTCGTCCTTGTTTTCATGGGGCGGGTGTCCACATTAAGTGTCCCAAACTTTTTTAGCAAATGCTCATTCCACGTCTAGAACTTAGAATGAATTGACGTTTCAGCAAAAAAATGCATTGAGAATGTGGTTTAAAAATAGATCTTCAAAGACATTTTGTGCAATATCTCAAATTTGATATTTAAATTTTGGAGTAGACATTCTAAATCAAATATCAATATTCGCAAGGTATAAGTAATAATTTTGCACTTACTTTTTTCCTATGCACGTTGTTGTGTCAAGTGATAATATATGTATTTAAAGTATAATTAATATAATAAATCTAAATAGTGACTTATTATATTTGTTATATCAATTATTTTTGACGTTTTAGTTTATAAAATAAAATAAGATACAAATCTAGAATTTTCCTCGAGAATTAACAAACTATTTACAACTGTTATTTAATTGGATTTGAAATTGGAAAAGCTTTTAATCAGATCTAGGGTGAGCATTTACTAGTCGGTTCAGTTTTCACTGAAACTGAAACCGAACCGACTAATTTTTAGTTTTTGAACTTTGAACCAATTAGTTGAAAATATACATAAAAACCGAACCTGAACCGAACCTGAACCGAACTAGATATTTCGGTTCGATTTCGGTTTCGGTTTTACTTGCTACACAAAATAATATATATAATTTTATAATTTACTCGACTCATCATATAATATCATCAACAAAAGAAATTAACTAGCTTTAAGTTCAATAAACATAAAAGTCATCAATTCAAATAATATCATCAACAAAAAATAACTAAACTTTAAGTTAAAAAACATATGACCGTTAGTACTCATAATATCCAAAATGCATAAGTAAAACATAGAAGTCTTCGAGTCATCAAAATGATAACTGTTGATTCTCTCCATTAGATGATTTTATGCCTGCAAAAGAATTAAATTAAATTAGTAAAATATATGAATTTATAAAATAATCTATCATCGAAGAAAATAGAAACCATACAAGTTGTTAGTCGGAGACTACTCGATTTCAATGTACTCATTAGATGCGGTCTGATGACTAAAGTCTGCAAAAGATGAATTGTAATTAAAAAAGCAACCGTTTAAATTTTCACTTAAAAAAATACAAACCTTTTTCAAAATTATCAACATCATCAACGATATCATCGATTTCGGATGGAAGTTGATTGGATGATCGAAGCTAGCTTTTTGTGCAAATAAGTGCTTCCATTGTCTTCGAATCAAGACTTGCCAACAATTTTTTGCAATTCTGCATGTATTTTTTCAAATTAGTTGTCGCATTCTTTGATGTATGACATGCATATGTTTGTGAACAATGGTTACATTTTGCTCTAGGATTGCTAGGATCATCACTTTCAATAATAGTAAAATGCTTCCACACATCTGATTTTTTTCCCTTCCTTTCGATAGAAGTAGAGGCAGGAGTATTGCTCTCTAAAGTTTGAGTTTCACTAAAAAAATTTATCCTAAAACAACGAATAAATTAAAAAGACATTAACATCATTGATAGAAAAATCATGTAACAATGATAACCTATCAGCATTACCAACACTCTCCCTCATTTGTCTAATCAAGATATTACTTGACATCAGGAAAATATTGTATCACCATGAATAAATTTCATATACAAGCAAATCAGGTCTTACTAAATGAATGATTCAAACAATGAACTCATACATTGATGTTAATAAAAAAAATTTGTCGTGATATACAGCCATGAGCAAGCAAATGCAGCTTACAAAACAACTTAAAATTAGATTTGAAATCAAAACAACAAAACAACTCAGTACGAATCAACACAAATTAGAACGAAAATAAGAACAATAAAATAGCGAGATAATAATGCATTATGTTATGCTAGCAATAAAAAATAAAATCAGATTTGAAACGACTAACCCGAGCGACGAGAGGCGAGGAGAGGCGACGTGAGGCGGCGAGAGGCGACGAGAGGCGGCGAGAGGCGACGCTTTTAGATTTTATCAGTTAGGGTTAAGGCAGCCGGCTATCGAAACTTTCGATTTTAAAATAATAATTAAAACTTCCGGTTCGGTTTTTTATCGGTTTTAAATGGATTAACCGAAAAGTCTTAAAAAACTTTTGGTTTATTATATCTTAAACCGAAGCCGGTTTTAAATGGATTAACTGAAAAGTCTTAAAAAACTTTTGGTTTTTTATATCTTAAACCGAAGCATTAAGTTTTAATTGTCAAAACCGATTTGTTTTGGTTTTTTTTTACCAGTTTCGGTTCGGTTTATCGATTTCGATTTTATTATGGTCACCCTAATCACATATGTGTAGGACTCGGCCCGGAATAGAAGGGCCTAATGCCTGTAAATTAGGGTTTTGAAAATCTCAGAATTACACGCTACTGTTTGTTAGCTTCTTCTTGGGTTTAGGGTTTTACCGTTCGTTTCCGAGAGCCTAGTTGTCTCGGGGCTTAGTGAGACGCT
Source organism: Begonia fuchsioides (assembly GCA_003255005.1). Classification (NCBI taxonomy): domain Eukaryota; kingdom Viridiplantae; phylum Streptophyta; class Magnoliopsida; order Cucurbitales; family Begoniaceae; genus Begonia; species Begonia fuchsioides. Next base: position 63,516 of record QAOC01043534.1, on the reverse strand, counting down.
GTTCTGAGGCGGAGAAAGAGAAATGGACGCGTTTTCGTCGCCATCTTCCGCTAATTCCTCTCAATTTTCTGCTGATGATTTCAAGGATCAGTTGAAAAATCAGCTTGCGCAGGCCTACGCCGAGGAATTCCTCGAGGTTCTAATTTACCTCTTTTCTCTTTTTACATAGGTTTTGTTTCTAGTATTTTTTTTTTGCATGAGTCGTTCTGTTAAGTTGTGCGATGCCAAATTAAAATTTTTTGTGTGGAAGTGTGATCAACTGCCAGACTTTGTTAAATCTTTTGTTCCTTTCGAGCATTATCTGTGATGCCGTCAAAACCTAGTAAGATTAGTGGTTCATGAAATATTTTGAACTGAACAAGAAGACCTATTGTGTATATCCTTGTAAACATGGAATATGAGTGCTGTATATTTATAGAAGTATGTTGGTTTCAGTAGTAGTGCGGGTATATATAATCCTTGGAATCATGCAGCCACGATTCTGCTTTACCTGGTATAATTACATGATTATGCGTACAGGAACAGAGATAGTTGGTTATCTGTCATTAAATCCAATTTTTATTTGTTTTGTGTGTTGTAAGACGCATTTACCAAGGTAGTTCATTAACTCAATGTAAAATTTGTTAAACATTTTGAGAATTAAATCTTAGCTTATTTCAGTTTGTTTTCCATCTCCTGAAAACGATCTACTTTTGAATACAACAAGAAGTTGGACAAGAAATGATGTGTTCCAGGTGATGGACAACCTTTGACATTCCTGAAAAGGCGTTTCATTTTGGTGTCTTTCGAAGACTTTAAGCTGCTCTTCAATTGAAATCCTTGGATTTAAAAATAAAAGCATTTAGAAATTTGAGAATTGAAAAATTGGAGAAGATAATGCACTTTACAATAGTAACCATTGTCGGGTTATCTGTATCTTGTGGGTTTCTTATCTTCTTGGTTAATTTTTTTTCTGTTAGTGTTTTTTTTCAGAAGTGAGAAAGTAGAATGCCTATTTTTGGTGCTATTTTTTGTCTGTTTAGTTTATTTTTCATTCTGTTTTTCCTCCCCTGCTGGTTGGTCGTCATTTTCTGTCAGATCAGAATATTTGCCTTCCTATGTTTTTTTCTTCATATGCATGTTATTAGTTTATACGTAAATATAATTATATTTCTGAGTCTATGTCAATAAGTCAACAATAAAAAACAGTGAGGGAGAGAGATATGAAGAAAAAAATAAGAGATTATATTTGCATTTTGGAGTAAAATATCATTCTTCACTGCAAATTATTATTTATAATAAGTCAAAAAAACATAATTTTTTATACAGTTTTGTCAATATAACCACTAAAAAAAGGAAGTATTTTCGTGGTACAATGGTAGAATTACTGCATGTTTCAATTTTTAACTCAAATGAAGGATGTCGCTCAAATCAATGCAAGGCTTGTTGCAACATATAAAGTAACTAGAGGCTTCAATTGTGTTTGATGCATATTACAACAATTTAACGCTGTTAGATAGATGGATAGGATGAAAAGTAAAACAATATCAATTATGCATTTATGGGCAGTCAATGTCTCTCAGTAAAGCATTGAAAAAAGAGTCAAGCCTTCTTCTTTTACTCTCTTAACTTAGCATCAACTTTTGGTGGAGTTGTATGCTACTGGATGCAGCCCCTTCATTTGGATTGTTTAGCGAATCCTCTTGGCTTTCGATTTTTCATAGTTTGGCTCGTTGACTAGGTTGATTGCCTCATTGTGGCATTCAAGATATAAACTCACCTTTTTCGTTAGTGTTTGCCGTTTTTGCGTATTGTGGTTTGTCATTTATTGCAGCCGATCCAGAATTTAAATTTTTGATAAAATTTCTGCAGACAATGCGTGGAAAGTGCTTTGAAAAGTGTATAACAAAACCTGGATCGAGCCTGAGTGGGAGCGAAGGTAGCTGTGTATCAAGGTGTATGGAACGCTATATCGAGGCCACTGGTATTGTTAGCAGAGCCATTCTTAGAGCTCCACACTGAGTACCTGGTGAGTTTGCCAACCATTATTCAAATCTCATATTCTTGAGAACAGTATTTTTTTCTGTTTTATGCTGGAATTTCTGGAGATATAATGTTTTATGGTGATGTTTCTACTACCAACTTAAATTTTGGAGAAAAAAATTAATGGAGATAGATCTAATTTTGCTATAATTTGTTCAATATTCCCACAAATTGCGCCGATACAAGCAGTCGATCCTGCACAACTAGCCGTGCGCTCCATAAGAACTTCCAGAATGTTCCTTAGCATCCGGATCGTAGTGCCCAGAACGATCGCAGAACAGAGTGAAATTGCAAAGGCAGCCACATCAGACAGCAAATGAGCTGCGTCTGTTAAAATTGCAAGGCTGATGGCTTTAATACCTCCAACAACTTCGACGCTCATAAACAGAGCACAAAGCACAGTGGCTATGCCAAGTTTTTTGCATAGAAGCCGACCGTTCTTTTGCATCGTTTGAACTGCTTTTAGCATCTGAAAATCCGGGTTCTGCCTCTCTGCAAAATTTTTTTACATTCAGGCTCGACTCAAGCAACCTTCAATGATATTCCCTGATTCAGAATTTTGTGCTTCCATCTGAACATAGAAACAAATGCAGAAAAGAATTTATAGGAACCTATGAACCAATCATAATTGACAAAATTATCACATATATATAATTTATTAATTGACAAAATTAAAATAATTAATTAAAAATACATACATAATTCAAATTTTATAAACATTTGTCATAAACATTTGAAAAAAGACCAAATGAATATTTCTTTACATGATTTAATTAGTAAAACAATTTCATAGTCGTGATATTTTTGGGGATTGTTTTTTCAATCAACTTTGCAAACTAAAATGAAAATATTAGAATAGTTCATCTTAAAAGTTTTACAAATTTTAAATTGTGTATATATTTTTAATTAATTATTTAAGTTTGGCATTCAAAACTTATAATAAATCGTGTAGTCATTTAAAATTGACGAAACTTTTCAGAATATGTTTTTATTATATAGATGATATGTGATAAAACATTATAAGTTGTTCCAATAACATATCCATACAAAACTTAGTGTTTTAAAGTTTAGAATTTTAAAAGGTGTGTGGGAGATGCTCTACCGGCTGCATTCGTCATAATTTTTTAATTATTTTCAAAGTTAAGGACTTCTAACTTAGTGTTTTAACTAAACACTAAACCCTAAACCCTAAACTCTAAACCCTAAACCCTAAACCCTAAACCCTAAACTCTAAATTAGTGTTTTAAAGTTGAGAATTTTTTTTTACTCTGAATTAAAACCTTGAATTCAAATTCGCAGATGTTTCCAATCTTAGGAACTTGAATATTTTAATGTAGTAGAGCCAATACAAATTTATGAATTTTAATTATTAAAAAGAAAAAAAATCACTATCATTCAATTTCGTTTTTCAGTAAAATTAACCTTTATCTTATTTTCCTATGCTCTTCAATTACTGAAAGACAACAAAAATAGCTATGATTTATCGAAACATAATTATTTTTTTCCTAATTCAGTGCTAATTAAAATTCTCAGCAGCAAGAATATAGTACATAAATAATAAATTAGTTGAATAGGATATAAATTTTGGGATTGGTTGAAATTAGAAGATATATTCAAAATTTATTACAAAAAAAAAAGAAAATATTTAATGCATTTATTTTAAGACAATTTTATATTAATTATTCAACATTTGACGTGACTTGTGGCACTAGTGTGATTTATTAAAACACTATTTAATTGTTCATCAAAAGTCACCATCTCGACGTAGATTGCAGATGACATAAATCTAAACACCCATGTCTCGTGCATGTTCTTAACATTGCTCATTAAATATACAATAAATATTTAAATAATATGAACGCATAGATTCTTAATTTTTCTGCATTTTTGTTTTGAATACAATGAAGTCAACTTGATTAAATCGACCGAAGAAAATCGTGTAATTGACCTCCTTCAAAATCAAAGTACATGAATAGATAATAGCTGTCATATATGACAGCCAAATGCCTTTCTTTTTATATTAATTATGCATATAAATAATATATTACACATTAAGTACACCTAACTCTTTTGTCCTTTATTAAAAGCGTTAAAACTTCAAAAATACTTAAATTTTAGATTAATAATCTAAATTAAGCTTCAATTTTTTAAAAAAAAATTTAGACTCTTCAGACATTCGAAGAAGTATCAATACTTTCGTATCGGACGTAGTGAACCTCATTCGGATATTCGATACAGATGCACTCACTATCATTAGAACGTCCAAATTTTTTAAATTATTTAAAAAATTTAACCAACTCTCTCATAATTATGTACAATTATTTATTTATAATTACTTTTACTTCGAACATTCAACTAGTAGATGTGACGTCATTCCCGGGAGACATATTTCTTGAATTTTAACCTGCTTTCCCATAATTATTTAAGAAATTTATTTCTGCAATTTAAATTCAGAGTCATAGAAACAAAAGAACTCTTAAATAATCACTTCTATTAGTTTGGCCCCTTTAGCAGTTCTCTTGGAGAAGACGAGGACAGAACCTAAGTCTTGTTTAGTTTACATGCCACGATCCGGACCAGTCTCATCTTGAGGAAGATGAAGATGATAGCCAATTCCTCAGGGATGAAATTGCCCAAAAAAATAGAGTTTTTAATCTTTTGCACTTTAATATTTTATGCAGCAGATCCAAATTCAATCCAAATTTATGAAATTTTAATTATTAAAAAAGACATCGTTCAATTATAGTAATAATTAAGCTATTTATAATGTTCTTTCATCCTTGGAAGACAACAAAAAAACAAAATGATTATTAAAAGACAATGATGACACATTTTTTTTTTAATTTGAGATGAAACTATTTGTCCTAATTTAATATTAATTCATTGTTAAACCAGTATTAATCACAAGTGGAAGAGTCGAGAGTGCCTAAAAGTCTTAACTTTGACCCCATAAAGCAGTGTAGAAGGACGAACTTTCTTAATTACGGACTAGTAATGGCTGAAAAACCAAATTTGAGAAACGGTCAAACAGATTGTGCGTTGAAGCATCCAAGTCAACCATTCAATCTTTGAAAAGAAAACCTTAATTCCTGTAAATTAAATAAAATGGTCGGAAAAGCTGCCACAATAGCATAGAAAGCTAGAGCGTTTGGAACGTGAAAAATGATATTCCGCCCATTGGAACTCAGAAACAACTACGAAATAGGGGACTTGACCATAAAAAGAGATGTGGACTTTGAACGTGATTAGTCGCACGCAGTTGTTCCTGATAGAATTGGTTCTTGATTTGCAGAGCCAAGCAGTTTGATCTCGGGAGCCATTGGAGGGTGTGTTTAAAAAAGCTTGGATTTTTAATTTGTTGGCTTTTCTTGAAGGAAGTTCATCTTCTCCTATTTTATTGGTCCAAACTATCTTTACGGTAATCTGAGTGACGCGTTTATCTACCGCTTATCTTTCAATTCTTATCCATATCTCTGCCTTCCTGATTTGTCGTCTTCTTCAATTTGTGCTGTTCTCCCTAAAAAAAAAAACCATATCTCGTCGTTCCGTTTCCTCCTCCGCCATCGACCCTCGTCGACGGCCTTCTTTATTTGTTTTTTTTGGTTTCTCTAATTTTTGTATCTGCGTCTCTTCTGGTTAAAAGGGTTATCTCAACCTTTTCTTCTTCTTCTCTTGAAACCCCCGAGTGATCGCTGCGCTTTCATGCCTACAAATTCGATTTGATCGAGGGGTTTCTTCGTTGGGGAATTTTGATTTCTGGGTCTGTGAGGTTATTCCCATTTGTGAACGATTTGGGCTGTTTTTTTTTATTCGGAATGACTCTTTTTTCGTCCTCGTTCGGGATTTTTCCTAGTCCGACAGTGATGGACGTGGTGGGTAAGCTGGTTATGTTTCTTGCTCAAATCTGGTTGGGGATTAGCGTCGGGGTTTTGGTTGGTTGGATTTGGAAACCTAAATGGGCGAAGTTGGGACGAGATTGGCTAGATTCTGCCGCTTCTAAAGAATCTCCGTCGTCGTCTTCTTCTTCATCCCCAATCGTGATCCTCAATTCGTTGAAATTTCAGTTGCCCAGCTACCCGTCCTGGATTTCCGGCGGCGAGGTTAAAAAGGAAATTATCGATCTTCCGCCTCCCTCAATCCCTGCTTCCAGGTTTGTAAAGCTATTTTGATAGCCCAGTTTTTCATTTAGTTGCAGGATGAGATCATCTTCTGCTTATTGTTAGGATTTTTTTTTTTTATTTAAGTAGTTGAATTATACTTTTCAGTTCATCGCGGACTAAAGGTGAAAAATCACCACCCCTTGTTGGTGAAGAAGATTTAGAGTACATATTTAGGCTTGTAGAAGAGCAAGACGGAGGTCCGGCATGGATTCATATGATGGATAAATCGTCTTCGACCATGAATTGTCAAGCATGGAGGAGAGATATGAAGGTACTATTCAATTTGCTGTCTTTCTGTCAACATATAATTACACAGAAAAACTGATCATAACTAGCTTAATTTCTTCAACGTTCGAGAGTAATCGAGCTTATTTGTATGGGGTTTTTGCTAGACTGGACCTCCTCAATTTCGAACTAAAAGTGTTTATGAGGATGCTAGTCCTGAAGTGGTGAGAGATTTCTTTTGGGACGATGAATTTCGTTTGAAATGGGATGACATGCTCGTCGAGGCAGAAACTTTAGAAGATTGTCGAACCACTGGAACCATGGTTCTTCGATGGGTTCGGAAGGTAATTGGAACACTTTATATATTGTTAGATGTAGCTTTCAATTGACACTCTTAAAAATTTTCATCATCTGAAATATCAAACATCATCTGATGCAATAATCGAGATAAATTATAGAACTATCTATGGATTAAAATTCAGAATGTAAAATCAGAAAGTAAATGCAGTACTACCCATAAGTCTTTTCGTTGCTTTAAACTATTTTTATCTCTTTGTTTGGTGCAGTTCCCTTTCTTCTGCAGCGATAGGGAGTATGTGATTGGTCGGAGAATCTGGAAATCGGGGAGGGCTTACTATTGCGTTACTAAGGTCCGATTTAAAATAATTATCCTTGCAAGTCTCAACATTTCTGGTCTGTTTTTTGTTCGCCTTTCGTTGTTGATGCATTGCTTTACCTCTGCATCTAAGGGTCATTTTTTTTTATTCCACTGAAACCAAATCACTTTTCTGCTGTATATTTACATATTGTATCTTGAAAGATGAATTGAACTTTGCTGCGTTTTTTTTTGTTCAGGGCGTACAATACTCGTCTGTTGCAAGGCGTGAAAAACCAAGACGAGTTGATTTGTACTATTCTAGCTGGTGCATTCGTCCAGGTATTTACGTTGCTTCTAATCTAATCTTAAATCAAGTATAATTTAATAAAACAAGAGAAAATACACTCTTTTCCCTGTTTCACTTGAACATTTGTTGAGTCAGTTTTACATTGGTAATCAGTATTTCAATTTTGATTTTAGGGTTTCTAATGCGATTTCGAGCTGTTTTTGATGTGTTTTCAGCTGCAACATAATTGATTTACACTATGTGCATTTGCATGTAATCAATTTAGAAAACTAAAATTCTCCTATTGCAGAAATTTGGGGCTTAACCATTTTTTTCTGGTCTCAAAGTTGATCATTTGAAATACGATTCTCGGTTGATTTTTTGAATTTCCTTTGTTTCTGTCTTCATTTTGTAGCTATTCAAGTAGCTTTGTCTTGGTAAAATACTCTTGAAATCTTAGCAATTTTGAATTCATTAGTAAATATTTTTGCACTTTGGTCTTTTAGAACATTATGAATTTGCCAAAACAAGACGAAAGTAGGTTGATTTAGAACATTATCCCTCTAGACGTTGACACGTGTTGGAAATTGAGTATTGCAATTATGATTTTTAGATTCTTATGTGTTTTCAAGTTTTTTATGGTATGTTTTCAGCTATGGCATAGTTGATTTACAAAATGGGCGTATACATTTGATCAATTTGAGAAAAAAAAATCTCATACAGTCCTGTCTATTCCATGGACATTTCAAAATCTGTGGAGATGAATCTTCTCTTTTCGAATTTGGTGATTTTCATCATGGTTCTCAGTTGTTTGTTGCCATTTCCACTTTTTTCGTTTCTGTCTGAATTTTATCGGTTTATCAAGTAGCTTTTTCTTATTCAAATTACTCAAGGCCCTGCGATTTTTTTAAAATTCAATAGTAAATAATTTCCAATTTGGTCATTATGAACATTTCAAGTACAACTCTCCAAAAAAACATGCATTGAAATAATCATTTTTCGGTGTCCAGTGGAATCAAGAACGGGCGATGGCCAGCTCAGCGCATGCGAGGTGCTACTCTTCCACTACGAAGACATGGGGATACCGTGGGAACTAACGAAGCTGGGAGTGAGGCAAGGGATGTGGGGAACCGTCAAGAAGATAGACCGAGGCTTACGCCTCTACCAAAACCAAAAGGCCAATGGAGCTCCCCTTTCCCACTCTGCATCCATGGCTCATATCACCACCAAAGTCAGCCCAGACTATCTCAATTGCCTGCACCAAAACTCGACCGAATCCTCCGAATTACAGACCCTCGAGCCGGCTATGAAAACCGAAGGAAAGAACATTCCGAAGCTTGTAGTCATTGGAGGGGTCCTTCTCCTGGCCTGCAGTCTCGACCGTGGCCTCTTGACGAAGGCCGTTATATTTGGGGTTGCCCGAAGGTTTGCCAATATTGGGAGGAGGTTGTGATACAGGGATTGGATAGAGTTGTATGGATTAGAAATGGAGATATATATACAGGAAATGTGCTGCGTTTTAGATTCTACAGAAATTACCTCTGTCATCAATTTGTGGATATTATATTCAACTATTTGTCAAGTTACAAGGCTCTGGAGCCGGCTATTGACAGGTAGAGTTCAGATTATCGGGGTTAACTCTTATGGGGTGGAATGGGTTTGGTTTTTTTGAACCTAGTAAACTCTGAAACAAACCAAGTATCAATCCTTACTTCGGTTCAACATGTTTGGATTTGAGTTTTTATTTTCTGACATGGTTTTGGTGGTTTGCACCAAGTACGGGCTCGGTTCTCTCTAGAATGCTTCAATTCTCAGTCAAAAATCAGACATTGTAAATTAATCGCAATTTGGTGAAAGATAAATCTTTTTTTTTACTCCGTGACCGATCTCATTTACGATTAACATCTTGTAAGAATTCAATAAGAGAATCAAGTACTAGACCATAATATTTTATTTGAATAATATTATAAATATATTTTTATCGTACACGCTGACGTGTTAATATAGATTAATTTAAATAAAGTATAATCAATATATTAAAATATAAATAAATAAATAAATATATTTTTTGTTTAGTTTCAAAAATGGTTTTATATGCAAAGGACCTAATTGAACCAAGTTCACTCAATATTAACGCTCCTTGAAGTTAAGTCAAGTCTTTTGGGTTACGACAAATTATAGGTCTTTTTTAATATATATTTTTGAACCAACTCTTATCTTATTAAGGGAAAAAAGTAAATTTGAAGAAACACTTGACAAATTTTGCAGTTTCTTCATTGAATTATACTATCGAATACATCCACGAAAAGGGTCAAGATTCCTCCAACTGGTTTCGTATTTTATGATGTCCAAACTTGATTAGAATGACGTCCCCGGCAAGCATCATCTCAAAGTTGTATTGAATTGCAAGTTAACCCTAATTACGGACAGCATATTTGGACGTGCGCCCAAGCAACTTCGTCGGACGGTCGCCGGCAAGTACAGTGCGATGGAAAACAGTGAAACTGGGTGGCTATGAAAAGTAATTCTTCGATCAGTCAAATCCGCATCGAATAGTCAGGATTTTGAGTTATACAATCAACGAAGAAATAGAGATGAACAGCTATGATAATCGCAGTTGTTTCCGACATCAGAAGAAATCAAAAACAGGATTTTTCAAGTACATATGAAATCAATCAAAGAATAAGGTACGAGAAATCGCAAAGCCTTCTGCTACTTCCACTGAATATTGTACAAAGTTTCCAGTTTCAACTTCGGCAATTGGACGATCAACGAGAAACCAGAGTCTCGAAACAGTGGATCCCATCCAACTCCGGCGCGAACCTCGCATATTTCTTCTGTTTCCGGTCGCCGCAGGCATCCGACGGCGATTTCGATTCTTCCAGCTTCTTCTTCTCCGAGCTTTCCGCCGCTAGGGAATCTCGCCTGAAAGAGACGCCGCCGTCGGCAGCGAAGGAGGGGAAAGACGCCCGCAGAGATCGGCCCATCAACTCGGCGCACAGGGCGTCAAACGAAATGAACATGGACTTCATGGCGGCTTCGAGAGAGCGAGAATGGAGGTTAGGAGTTGCAGTAGACGGGGAAGAAGGAGGTATTTATACGGCGGAGTTGTTCCGTGCTTGCATCGAAGAGGTTTCCTCGTACGTGGTCCGGGATAAGGGATGACGTGGTCTGGTCCTGGCTTCAGCGCCAAGAACTCTGTGGGCCCCACACGTTAGTCAAACTTTAACCTTTGAAAGTCAACGATGGCTTTCGGCTAATATACTCAAGGAACATTAAGTTGATGCCTTGTCATGCCCCAACCTCCCCTTTTCAAGTTTGAACACGCCTATTTCCATTATTTTCTTATTTTACACATTGTAATATTATTTCAAAATAATAAAGATAAAAGAGAGTAGACTGGAGAGTCCACCCCTCAGCTCAGCCTTCTATATTACTGTGCGGGACAGGGGTCCACTCTCTTGGGCGGGGATCCACCTGCCTGGGCTGGGGGTTGTCGACTCCCCGCTAGAGCCGGCTCGAGCGAGCCGAGCTCGGGTTCGGCCGGCTCGTCGAGCCTGTCGAGCTACTCGAGCCGAGCATGTCGAGCCTAATCGAGCCGAGCTTTTTTTCAAAAATTGTTGGCTCGAGCGAGCTATTCGAGCCAAGCGAGCCCAACTCTCGAGCTTAATCGAGCCAAAAACGAGCCGAGCTTAAACGAACCGAACAATTCGAGCGTAATGAGAAATTTGAAAAATAATCATTATAAAATTTAAAAAATTACATAGCATTTATTGAAAAATTACATAACATTGTACCAAAATAATTATATTGTGCATCAATATTCAATACTCAATACATATGTAAACTTTAAAAAAAATTTAGTCGTCAAATTTCAAATTTTTGAATTCTTCATCGAGTTCATCATCTCGTTGTTGTTCTCTCGTAACGGCATCGCTCCAATCCTTCATGCATATGAGTGCTTCCACGAGATCCGGTGCAAGACTCCCTCGTCGATCGTCGTAAACGCGTCCACCCGCACTAAAAGCCTACTCGGAAGCTACAGTTGAAACATGAGGAGTTAGTAAATCACGAGCCATTTTTGAAAGTATTGGATACAATCCCGAATTATTTTTCCACCAACTCAAGATATCGAATGTCGTATCACGAGGAATTTCGAAACTCGTATCTAAATATGTATCTAGTTTCGTTTGATAAGGAGCCAAACCGATGGACGTCGCCATCAACTTCCTCGTTTATCGATTCCAAATCGTCATTTAGTGGGTCTACAAACCCGGATCCACCGCTATAAGTACTACCAACTTGAGATGATGATTGAGTATCACAATATTTTAATTAGTAAGATGCAAATAAAGTAGCAAGTTCGGTTTTTAATGATTGTTGAGTAGCAAACTGAAATAAAACCTAGTTATGCTCAATTTTATCAAGAATTAATTGACAATCCTTTATTTTATATCTCGGATGCATAATTAAAGCAAACGAAAAAAATAAATGGAATTTCAATATTTTTTAAATTTTGTTTCCATTTTATTGACTATTTCCAAAAAAATCATTAATTTGTTTATATCTCGAAAATACACCGGTTAATTTTACAAACCAAAGAAGCACAAGATGTGTGGTCGGATAATAAATTCCCGAACATTCTTTTGTTGCTTCAAAAAATGGTTTCAAAAAACAAATTAGCCATATCGCAACTACATCTATCTAAAATAATAGTTTGTGATTTTTGACTAATATAATCACAAATAACATTCCAATACGGTTTTGCATTTTCCAACATTAAATAAGTCGAATTCCACCTAGTCAATACATCCGTTTTTAATTTTTTCGGTCGGAGATTAACCGCTTTACAAAATTTTTTGTACTCTTGTTGTCGGGAGTTAGACGTTGTAATAAAAGAAATTGCACTTCTAATACTATCAATATGTGGAGAAATAAATGCATACCATTTCTAACTATTAAATTCAAATAATACTTACATTGTGCCCGATTTTCTAATTTCCCCCCTACATTCATTTCGAAAATTTTAAAATGCTTCCAAACATCAGACGTTTTATTTTTTTGGGACGGGGAAGTGACGTGGATGCTTGTGCAGATGTTTGTCCAATTAAAAATGCCAGATTATTTGTGCCAATTTCTTGAATATCATCATCGGAATTGGTAACATATTCTACGTTTCTTCGATCAATCTCGATAAAAAATAATAAATAAATTTATACCGTTCACCAATTACTCGGGTCGATATTGACTTGTACGTGGCAATAAATCTTTAATTCCACAATACGAGTCCTGAAAAAATATTAGAAAAATATTAGTTCGACGTTAATAGTAAGTTTGACGATTAATTAACGATATATTACCGATAAAACATACTTCGATGAGTAATTTGTTAATGCTTGAATAAATCGTCAACACACGCGAAAGTAGTTCCGAGAATTTTGAATTGAGAGCTTGAGAGAATTCAAGAAAATTTTTAGTAAATTTTAACACCCAAATCAATCCTATTTTTGAATTGATGACCGAGAGAGAGAGAGAGAGAGAGGACCTGGGCCAGAGCCGGCAGGTCCCCCCTCTCTCTCTCTCTCTCTCTCTCTCTCTCTCTCTCTCTCCCTCTCTCCCTCCCTCATTTTCGCCGATGCCTCGACAAGGCGACGAAGACGAGGCGACGGCGAAGACGAGGCGACGGCGAAACGAGGCGACGACGACGACGACGAAGACGAGGCGACGACGAAGACGAGGCGACGAGCGAGAGGTGACGACGAGCGAGAGGCGACGGCGAAGACGAGGCGACGAGCGAGAGGCGACTGCCGAGAGGCGACGACAAGACGGACGGCGACGAGGCGACGACGCTGACGCGCGGCGACCAGATCTGGCGACGAGGACGGACGGCGAGGCGACGATATCGGCGACGACGACGGACGGCCCGACGAGGCGCGACGTCAAGCCTCGTCGGCCTCGCGAGCCTCTTTTGGCGAGCTCGGCTGGGGCTCTACCGAGAGGCTCGAACGAGCCAGGCTTGACAAAAATACGAGCTGACCCAGCGAGCTGGCTAGCCAGCTCGCTCGTTTGCCGGCTCTACTCCTAGCCAATCCCCTACTCCATTTTTTTAATATTTAAAAAAAAAATTTATGATATTAGAATAAATTAAAAATAGTATATAGGTTTATATGGAAAGTTTTTTTAATATTTCGAGGGACTACATATTTTTAGTAAATTGTTTCCTCGTCAAAATAAAAAATTACAAAAATCGTATAAATACTGTAACATTTTAAAACTCACTAGATTATTATCGTATATTATTGTAAATGTATGCTAAAAATTTTAACTCATTCTAGCTCGATCATCATATGAGCCGAGCCAATTGGAGTCAACCCGCTAAGGCTAGATTATTACAAAAAAATCGTATAAATATTGTAAATGTATATTGGTGTTAAATTCAATTAAATGATCTTATGCGTATTATACAGTGCTACTTAGCCGGGTCAGGATTCAGGTTCTTAGGGGTCCGATACACAGCGTAGATTCCACGTGACCCGTGGATAAATGCGGCTTAACCTAAGCAGGTGAGCATCAACCACTCGTACGCGGAGAAAATCAAACGCTGCAATTGGTCGAGATCCGGCAACGTTCGTCGGATTTCGCTCTATCCTTTCTCGATTTTCCGATCTGCAGTGGGCCGACGGTAAATATGAAGGCTGCGTATGCGCTGTCGATTGTTGCCGCCTCGGTTGTGGCTCTTTCGCCGTCTTTATCTACTCCGCTTCGGGATGCCGGTTCTTTCCCTAACTCAGATGAGGTATTTTGTTCTTCTTTTTCTCATAATGTATCTGACTAATTTCATCTATTGGTCTTGTTCTTGTTTGAATTTGATGTTTCTTATTCTCACGGTGGTTTGCCTCCGCTTTAAGGCTGTGAGATTTTTTCGCCGGTTTAGTAATTTGGTTCTTCAGTTTTATCATGGTTAATTACTGTATATATTGCTGTCTTTTTGTTCTTCAGTTTTATTTCTTCTTGTTTCTATCTAATACGAAGATAATTGCTGAATTTGATGAGAAAATGTGAAATCAATGTGCAGCGATCATTGAGTAAAGATGGAAGGCGTGATTGTAGTTCCTCTTCTGGAATGGAGAGATTTGCTCCTAGGTTTGATGGTCTGAGGTTCATAGAGACTCTGGTCACGGCTCACCGATGAGCTTTCCCTTTTTGTGAAGCCTTTAAATCCTTGGAGGATCATTTGATTTTTGTAGTTTCGGCTAAAATTGTGAGAGAGAGAATTTACCCTCCGTCTTTTTTCCGATTATTTTCTACCAATTGTTCTGAAAAACAAAAGTTGTCGATGATTGGCTGTGCTTTGATTTGTGATAAAACTATTGAATCATTGAAAATCGAGTTCAATCTGTCTTGTCCTACTTCTTACTTGTACCAAAAGGCGAAACCCTCGCCCCAAGGACTCTCATACCCCGGTCTGACAGTTTATGAGGGGGTTAAATCACGGTGACTCAATAGCTCAGAAATGAGAGGCCGTACCTGACACCACAAGGAGCAACCTCAACATTGGAGGATTAAACTCTCACACTGTGGTGGAGCAGGCTTCGAACCGTGGCCCTTGTACTAAATCTACCACAATTTGGCCACTGAGCTAAGCCCGTGCTGGCGTCCTACTTCTTCCTTGTTTACTTTTACTTGCCTTTTTTTGTTTTTTGGTTGTTACTGGTCCCTGAAATATACTGCGAAAATTACAATTTTTCATCCATCTTTCGACCCTTTTGCACCTTCCGAATGCAGGACTGTGATCCTTTTTTATGTTTTATTTATTTTATTTTTTGGTGAGTGGAAAAGCATATGCTTAGACAAGGAGGAATATACCACTTCGGATTGTCGTTTGGAATCCAAATGAACACGAGACAGCAATCTGGGTGAGAATCCAAATGTCATCCAACAGATTTTCTTTTTGGGGTTTGCTGGTGGAATCTTGATGTAATTTGTGAATGTTAATCTTCGGTGTTGATTCTGCATTTTGGACAGTAATCTGCAAGGAACCTTTGATTGGAGTTCTCAGACATTTTTTAGCTTCCTAGTAATGAAAATACACGAACAACGATCTGATTGAACGGCGTCCCAATCTCTTGCAAGTGTTTTAGGGGAAGTAGCATGAGTACGTGCAATATCGAGCCCTGGTCTTTGCGTTGTTAGTATCATCATTGTGACCGAGTATGTTGAATAAACAGTTAGTCTGGGTCCGAACAGCCTTGGTTTGGATCAAGCTAAACATGCGAGACTAACCATGATTGTCTCAAACAATTTCTATGGGGCATAGGCCTCCCAAAAAGAAATGGAGGCATGCAAAGGTTTTCTCGGGTTAGATGGAGATCGGCCTTGAGTGCAAAGGCAGAAGAGAGCTTGCCTGTACATTTCAATACATTCTGATCTGTCACGCGTTCTTCAAAGATTAGAGTAAACAATGTAGAAAAGTTATTAAGGCAAAAACACATCTTAATAGAAAGATTAAGGGTAAAAAGCATGTTGAACCCTCAATTTTGGGAAATTAAACAAATCAAATCAAACCGTTAGTTTGAAAAAAGGCAATAGGAGAAATCATTAGCATGTCAAGCATCGATTCTAACTCAAACATTTATATGCTAATTTAAAAAAAAAAGATTTTATGACAAAGCATATGAGAAATCATTGTGAAATGTATCAAGAGCTTCCATGCAGATCACTCCATAAACATCCATAGTACGTCGTATCTCCATGACTATGCACTGCATGTCATCCATCCTTTCAATGATTTGGCACTAATGAGGATAAGAGCTCTCCCACATCTGCATCTTTTGAGCATGGCAAGGGTTCAATGTCTGCATGTGCTGAGTATGATAGTTCTTTAGAGTTTGTATTACGTTGCTCCTCATCAGCTTCCTCTCCTACATCATACAGTTGATTTGAGGTGTCATAATTGTAACCTCCTTCAAAAGAATAAACGTATTTGCACTACTAATCTAACCCTCAAAGATGAGGTTAGCATAAAATAGTTGAACTAGTCGCCCAACGCATGGTCCCAGCTATTCATGAAACCCTCAGATTGAATGTGTCATGACCGAAAAAGGAGCTCTCGAACAAAAGGAATAACCAAACACAAATTGAGGGGGACCAAATCCAAATTCAATCAACAACAAAAGATTTATTGATAATAATTACTTAGAGCTAATTGACACATTCATATATCATTGATTGATAAAATCCACAACATGCTAAATGCAAATTTTAATCCAAACTACGGTACTAACCTTAAATGACTAAATTCCGATCACAATAAATGACTACGATCGTCGTGAACATCTTCTGAAACAGAAGTAGCCTTTGTGTAAGATACCAAATCCAACTATGATTCCAAACCTCAAACAAGCACTTATAGAAAAGAGCTATTGCATTTGTAAACACAAGGGAGCATTCCTCACGCTCCTCTTATAGAAACTCCAGCCCTGATCATTCGTGGTGAGACAGAGAGAGAGGTACGGGAAATCCTCTTTCTACTAAACAATCCCAATAGGGTTGTCCTCCATTTTATTTTATTTTCATTATTTATTTTTTTTAGTTTGATAAATAATTTATTTATTTGAGTTTTTACGTACTGTAGAGAATACAAATTTATTTGAGTCACGTGAACTCCCACCATATGCATCGTGGGGACATTTGAGTACTACATATGTCATTCTGTGTTTTCCCAAAATCATGGTTTAATTTGGGTATCTCACAAAAACTCAATATTAGCTATGCATTACACCTTTTTACCTTATAAAATTAAAATCAATTTGAACTCGCGTGATGGGTCGAGCCATCTTCTCGTTATAAAAGTAAATGGTAATTTTTTTTATAAATTTTTCATTTTTTATTTAAATATTATCCCAATAATTAGAAAATTTTACCACAAATACATAATATTCAATCCAATTTGAGTTATTAACCTAAAAATAAAATCAGGTTGGATTTGAGTTTTTACTCTCCAGTTCTTTTTGTTAAATAATCTAGTTTAATTTACTAATTAATTAATTGATTTTTGGAGTGACAGTCATCAATAAAAGTACGCAATAATATGCCAGGTCATATTGATCTCATTATTCATAACGTGGATGTACAACGGCTATAAAAAGGCAGCGCCTTTACGAAATTATTTAAATAAAAGCTAAACAAAGAAAGGTGGGATTATCTTATAATTTGTGTGCAATTCCAGACCGTCTTCGTTGACATCTGTTCGGAGTTGCGTCGACTGTAAATCAAAACGTCGACCCGCCGATCGAGAAAATTAGGCATAGTTGGTCGCCAAATCCCAAAAGAAAAAGGTCAGCTCCAGCTCTACCACTGCTCCAATTGTCGGAGATAACTGGCTGGGCCACCCATCCACTGCACCGCCGTTAAGACTCTACTCAGATCAGACGTTTGCTTCGTTATCCTTTACTTTTCCTGAATTTGCACATTTTATTTTATGAAACTCATTTTGGTTGGACTCTAGTGCTGCGAACCAGCCTTTTACAGATCGAAATTGCCGACGAGGCTCTTATCATCTTCTTCTCTTCTCTCTTTACCTTTCTGCATTTTTCAGAAGCTGAGGCCACTCTTTTTAGCTTCCACAGTACTTGGCGACTTCTCTTCTTTTGATGCGTTGCTGGTTTCAGATCAATGAAGCTCTGCAGATTCAGGATCTCCTCCGTTTCTGTCCTCGTTTCAGGTTTGTCGGAGTACCCATTTCTCCTCCTCTATAGACTCGGGAGAAGTTGGAAAAAAAATCTCATCTTTTTTTTCTTCCTTTTGTAGGGCTTTGGCTGCCGTTAATGGTGGCTTCAATGGGAGTGAACTACGGCCAGATTGCAAACAACCTCCCTACGCCGGACAAAGTAATCCCGTTGGTCAAATCTATCGGAGCTTCGAAAGTGAAGCTCTACGACGCCAACCCCCAAGTCCTCCGAGCCTTTGCCAACTCCGGCGTCGAACTCACCGTCGGTCTCGGAAACGAGTTCTTGCCGCAGATGAAATACCCCCGCTGCGCTGAAGAATGGGTGAAAACAAACGTCGTACCCTTTCTACCGGCCACTAAAATCACCGCCATTTTCGTCGGCAACGAAGTCCTCACTTTCAACGACACTTCCCTCAGCAACTGCCTCCTGCCGGCGATGGAGAACGTACACACTGCGCTCGTCAATCTTAGGCTGGAGAAGCAAATCCTCGTCACAACGGCTCACTCGTTAGCCATCTTGGAAACTTCATACCCACCGTCTACCGGCAGGTTCCGCCGCGATCTACTCGGCTGCATAACTCCGATCCTCACATTCCACTCCAAATCCGGCTCCCCGTTTTTGATCAACGCCTATCCTTATTTTGCGTACAAGTCGGATCCGAAACAAGTTGCTCTAGATTTCGCACTCTTCCAGCCGAATCAAGGAGTTCTGGATTCTGCAACCAATCTACATTACGACAACATGCTTTTCGCGCAGATCGACGCCGTCTACTACGCTCTCGCTTCGATCGGGTTCAAGAAAATACCGGTCCAAATCTCCGAGACAGGTTGGCCGTCAAACGGGGACAGCAACGAAGCCGGAGCGACGCTCGAAAATGCCAGAAAGTACAACGCCAATTTGATCAAAGTTCTATGCCAGAAGAAAGGGACGCCGGCGCTGCCCAACTCCGAGCTGAATATTTACGTTTTCGCTTTGTTTAACGAGAACATGAAGCCGGGGCCCAAGTCGGAGAGGAACTACGGTCTGTTCAAGCCGGACGGCACGCCGGCGTATGATCTGGGGCTGGGAAAGAGTAGCGGGGGAAAGAACAGTTCCGGGGTGAGTCCCGGCGACGCGGGCGGTGAGCAGTCGCCGGTGAGCACTTCATCCACCGGTTATTTGTCATTCTCGTCAGGCCAGGTAATGTAGAAATCGATTTTGGAGAAATTAATTAGGGAAAACGGTGAAATTCTGAGAACAACGTGGTGGGGACAACCGAATCATAAAAGACAGTGGCAGAGAGGCCACCATTGTCATCCAGAAAAGATAGATTTGACAGAGTTTCGAATTGTCGTATTTACATGATAAAGGTTGGATTGGTTAGGGTTTGATAAGCTTACTTGTTTGATGTTGCAGGAGAGGAGGGGAGGTGATGAAGGGATCAGGGCCTGGTGGACGCTGTTCTTCATCGTTGGGTTAGTGCTTTGAAACTGGTAGATATTTTTTATTTGTAGCATCAAAAACATGCATGTTGGTGGTTTGGAGATGCTGTAAATGATCATGGAATCCTTCTTAGTTCGTTCCCATCTATCTAACTTGAAATTAAGCTAAATTAGCCGACTTTTTTGTGCAAATAAGGGAAATAGTTCGGCAATTCACCAAATACTCGATAATCTAGTTCAAATATTTGTTGAGTGATTTAGTTATTAGCGTCGAATTGATTATTGATTTCATAATATTGTCTGCTTCTTATTTAAACTAATTCAAACTTATCAATGAACTTTGTCCATATATACAAAGAAGAATTCTACTCGTAGAGTACTCACTTCTATCCGTTAAATCTTACACGGGCTTTAGATTTCGTGTTATATAATTTATTTTCAAAGAAAGTGCCTAATTCTAAGTTTTTAAGTTGGTGGGTGAGTTCAAGAATCAAAGACTTCATAGAACTAAGTAGAGGAATCCGTCACCACTTAAAAAAGTTTCGGTCCATCGAGTCTATGAGCTTGCCAGCTCACTAAAAAAAGAGCCTAAAGCGCCGAGTCTAAAGAGTTGAACACAAATAAGAGTTTCCACTAAATTCAAAAGGAATTAATAAATTAAAAGAATAATTAAAAAAGAGATCGAAAAATTAAAAGACATTATGAATTTATATATTACTAAATAAGATAAAGTTCGTATATTGACTATACAAAGACATTAACTAGAATGAAATAATAATATTCATATAAAATCAAGAGACAGAGTAAAGGATGAAACATAATATTTAAATTAAATTTGAATATAGAAAAATTATGGAATTAAAAAAATTAGAAGGATGGAAAGGAAATTAGTAGTAGATTGTGTAAGCATATATTTAAAAATGGAAATACATTTATTATATTTAAAAATAAATAAAATAAAGGAACAAAATGCATTATTTCTCTGCACAACTTTTGGTTTACTTTTATTATTTGAAGAAATTAAATGCTGCAAAACTAATTAAATAATGCATTGGTTTTTGCATTGAAAATTTGAAAGCTATATAATCCACGCTACCATCTGTCGTTTCTTTAATGATACAAACACTGTCGTAGACTTAAACTAAAACAAGATCATCTCTGAAACTAACCACAGCTACCGATCTCCAAGCTGGTGTTTCAACAGCTTTGCCTGTTTGATTGCATTAATCAAGTCAGTATTAGCTGGCCTGCACGGGCATAGCTCAGTTGATTCAGAAATAGTAGATTGTGTACAAGAACTTAGGTTCGACGCCTGCGCTATCCTAGTGTGGGAGTTGTTACCCTCAATGTTGGGGTAGCTCCTTCGGATATCAGGTAAAAACTTTCTATATCTGGGCCGCTGATTCACCGTGATTTAACCCTCTCACAAACTATCGGGCTGAAGTATGAGAGTACTGAGAACGAGAGATTGTGTTCATATGAAATGTTGTAAGAGATAATAATTGCTTAGTTAGAAGAAAATTATAAACAAATTATCATAAAGTTTCGAGGATTTTCACGCTCTAGATTGTTAAAATAATGTAACACACGCACTTGATAATAGTGATATTCCACTTATTTATTGTGTTTATTGAGATACCTTTATTTTTAATGATGCATTGTTAATATATTTTGTTACGGATGTGGACATCTTGAAGTTATGTAAGAGACATAAATCATGTCTTCTCGAATTTTAAACCATATGGCATCTTAATATATTGTCGAATAACCGTTGATAAACTGAGCAAACTTGTTGAACTGGTCGGTTAGATTGAGGTAGATTTGTCACTCAATCATTAATTTAGTAATAAATCAGTCATTGAGCTTTTAAAATTAATAATCAATCACTCGTGAAAGGTTCAATGGTCCGTACCGGCAAACTTATCCAACGCGGGTAAGCCGGGTGTTGGTGGAACTTGTCGTGCTACGTTGAGCCGCGACATGTAAATACAACATGCGGCCGATCAATTTTTTTTTAATTCAATTTTATTAAATAAATATTATCTGAATGACTTGAATTTTGATTACAAACTTAGAATAGTATAAGAAAATATTATACAAACTTTTAAATTTTTTATATTTATATGATTTATTAAACTTTTTCGAACGGAGAAAATAAAGTTTGAGTGAATTGTTCATTTTTTGCATTTGAAAAATTATAATAAATCGTACAATAGTAAAAAATTTACGAAACTTTACCGAATATTGTCTCACAATAAATTAGATGTGAGGTAAAAAATTTCAAGTCGTTCAAAGAGTATTTGTCTAAAAAAATTAAAAAAAAAAAAAAAAAAAAAAAATTTGACCTGCCAAGTACTGCACCGACCTCCCGTGCCTCATGTGGTGTAACAGGTTTCACCAACAAAAGGCTTGTCACGTGTGGTTTGGGGCGGACGGTCAAATTTGACGCAAGTGACTAGTTTATTAATTTTACAATTTTGATGGTTGATTTGTCAATAAATTCATAATTCCGTGACAAATATGATTTCTACCATATTCAAAACTTTCAATAAATTTCAGGACCTATCAATGTCCTAACTCCTACCACCATTATAAATGATCATCACTGCATCGACCCATCTCACTCTCATTCCTCCCTTCTGAATAACCAAGCTTTTCTTATTCTTCTTCGGTGAAAATTCGAGCCATTGAACTTTCATCGTTTTCTTCTGTATGAAAGAATGAAAAAGCTATGAACTTGTCCGTCAATGGCCAGTCTCAGGTCCCTCCTAACTTCCGGTTCCATCCAACCAAAGAAGAGCTGGTCCATTACTACCTTAGGAATAAGGCGGCGTATGAGAAGATAAATATCAACATGATTCAGGATGTCGATTTGAACAAGCTCGAGCCAAGGGATATTCAAGGTGAAATCGAGTGAGATTTTTTTAAATCTTTTTTATGATGTTCGCGTTTTGTCGAACGAGGATTAATATAGTGAATGTAATACATAATAATTTACATTATCTACACTTCAACTAAATTAATTAAAATTTGACTAATAATTTCAAGTCTGTCTTCTTAAAATATCGATTGATGTGTGATTAATTACTCACACAATGAAATTAATAAATGAATATTATAATTTACAACATTAGTTGCACTTTACTTTCACTAATAATTGATTGACATGTCATCAAATATTTTAAGATAGTATGATAAAAAAATAAAATTAACATTACTCATACTCGTGTTTTATAATAAGTAGGCTGAATAAATAGTTAAACCTAACATTACTCATATTAAATGATTAAGTTTCCAACTGATCTATTAATTTTCAATTATCAATTGCAATTATTTTTTTTGTTTTACAAACTAGACATAACTTTTGAACTACCAAATATTTGGATATTTACCAAGCGAACTTTGATTTCCAGCATACATACCATATTTTTAATTTGATTATCCATTTAATTAGAATAATTTTTTTTTGACGATTTTGAACGAATTCTTTGATAAGTTCAAAGAGTTTGGGATTTAAACTGGATTAAACTCTGGAACAAAGACATAGATGTGTTGGATTTAACTTATGAACTCACAAGAATGTCTAAATTAATGATAATTGAAAAGTGGAGATTGAAATACTTTTTGGGAAATTTACAGATACTCAAACATTTCAATCTAAATTACATTTTATCAGCTCACATAAGTAAAGTTGTGTTATCTTTGTCAATCGAAAAAAGAAATCAATATTCTATCGTTTCTTGTTCATAATCATATATTTTAAATATTGATACTTTAGTCGCTAGTCAAGATCCTTGCAAAGGGTATTCCCCAAACCCTTAACCACGTTGAAACAAAGATTAATTGTAATCATACCACTATGTTGACTCTTAGCGATCGACACGTTACGTTGCGGTCGTCTATAAAGAAAAAGAGCTAGGAGGAGGGTCTTCACTTCACTGAAACTAAGTTCAGTCTTGGCTTTCAGAATGAAGCTTGTTCTTAGTTTTATTGGACTTTTTAATGGCTGGAGAGCATTCGGTTGAATTAGGGTTTCAATTTGGTTGATATCTGCAGATAATGTTGCAGATCGACCAAGAAAACGCAAACAGACGCAGTGAGAGAGTCTAGTCAGTGATGGTAAATGAGTTATAGGGTAGAAGAAAGAGGGTTACGAAGGAGAAGGTTATGATTCGAGAACATTATCATATCTTTTCGGATACGACTGAAACACACTATGGAATTAGGTTTTCAACATACTTGAAACAACCATAGCTATTGCGAAGACCCAATCCGTCAAGACAAAGAGCATCAAATAGTATATTGATGGTGAGAATCCAATGCAGAAGTGCTCAATTTCACAAAATTTGATAATTTAAGAAAATAAAACTCGTTGACATAAATAAATTTCTCTTCCTATCTAGTAAAATAACCATGGGTCGTAAATTTAAAAATCAAGAGGTGCGAGCCCTAGTGACGTTACTGTTATGGTATAGTAAAGCTAATCGATTTTTTACTGGTTTCGTATTGAGGTTTTTCACGATGAAATCTCAGGTTTTTTTCTATGGAAACTAGTGTTTTCGTGTTCACTTAGTTTCCTGTTTATTTATTGTCTTTGTTGTCACGTAGTTCTGTGTTTGATTTATAATATTAATCGCTATATGATCTTAGATGATTTAACTATCATGGCAAAGATTGTTGGCTATGCATGTAGAATTCATTCGGTCTCGCTTAAAAATGCTCGTTTCACAATAAGTACCTCTCGAGTATGGATCGGCAATTATTGGAAAATTTCCTCTTTCTCGATGTTGATTAAGATAGAAATTAAGAACTATGATCCTCATCCGTTTGGAGAGAAAATATTTAAATAGCTAATTTTTTTTTATTATAATTGTTAGTATGAGATAATGCTCATAAATCTCAAAAGATACATGATTAAAATGCAATGATGCATTGACCTAATCACCATTGGAGCTATTGATCTTCCACATTATGAATTTTTCTCCTTCTGCAAATTTGTTTTTTTGTTCTTCCTTAATCTAAAAAGGTGAAATTCCTTGCCCCAAGACCCTTATACCCTGGCCCGACAGCATGTGAGAGGGTTAATCACAGTGACTCAGTGGCTCAGAGATAAGAAGCCTTTAACTAACACCAAAAAGAATAACCTCAACATACTGTTGGGCCAGAGTCTTCTCGGACTGTATCTACTACTGCACCATGCTCAGCCCATCAGTGTCCAATAGCCATAGTTGTCTTGGATTAGGACGGGTGATTTCATCATTATAGAATAAAAAAAATTAATTTTCAGATAAGTATATTTGTAAGAAAATTAATTTTTTTTACGAAGCTATCAACGTAATTTTTTTAATTGATATCAAAATGTATATTGAAAGCTTTGCAAAAGGGAATATAATTCTAGTACCAAATTAAAAACCGATCGTCGTTTCAGATAGACTCCATAACCAAAAACCAATCCCAGTCGAAAGGATTTTAGCATAAATTCAAAACTAAAGAATTTGGAATTGAATTCTAATCACGAATTGGATTCTTGATCATAACTAGACCGTACAATCCTAGCTGAACTTTATCCTTGTCTGAGGTTCACTATTATACGCTGGTTAATGATCTGTAAATACACTCTTAACTGACGGTAAGACTGTTGAATGAGATTGAGCTTTTTGGCTTCAGTAGAATCCTGAGCTGAGCCTTCTGCCATTCTAGCTTACTCCCACAAAGTTTACTTTTTGACCCCACCCCTCGAATCACGCTCGGGAATTCCACAAACCCTTTGATCCCTCTCTTTATGTGTGGATTCTCCGGCTCCGGCGACGCTCGCCGATGAACCCCGGCCGTCCATCGGAAGCCAGAACTTCTGCTGTCGTTCCAACCTTGTTTATCACTGAAAACCATTCTTTTCGACTGATCAATTGAAGTGTTGAGCTCTTCTGCACAAGCCGATGGTTTTGACGAATCAAATACAGCATAATAATCGCCGACGACGGGTAATCGTTTATGGTGACCGGAAAACTCGTTTTCTTCCCCGTTCGAGATGGTTTTTTTGGACAGATCCGCCATTTCTGACAGTTGTTCTTCGAACAGAAGCTTCGCTTCAGAAAGCTTCATTTGAACTCTTTCCTCTCGGAATTTTTCCGCCATTTTCAGCATTTTCCTTTCCTCCTCCATCTCCTTCTTCATTCTCTCTACCTCCGATCTCCCCGATGAGATTTCTCCGGCGAGCTGCTCACACACCCTCTCAACTGCCTCTCTCCCTCTTTTCTCTTCATCCAGTTCTTTCGTCAACTTCTTGTTCATCGCCTCCACTTTTTTCCTCGCCTTGCGCTCGTACTCGAGTTCGGATCTCAAATCGAGGATCTGGGTTCTGGAGAATTCAAGCTCAGAATCCATGGCAGACGAGAACAGATTCGGATCCCAGAGAGTAGGAGAAGAACCGAAGAAATTTTTTCCAATTTGGGGTTGTTTCTGCTCGAACTGAGGATTCTAAAATGGATTTTCATAAATTTTCCAGGTTGGGCAATGATCAATCCGACTGATCATCATCATAACCATCATCTACCTCCCTCGTTGCTTCTTCTTTTGAGAATTTATAAAAACGTGGCTCACTCTTTTTCCTTTCTGTGATGGAGATAATCCATTCTCTTTTGGGACGAAAGCAAGTGAGGTTGGGCCATTCGCTGCGTTGACAGACTAAAAGCAGAAAAACCCTAATCCTTTAGAAAGAAGCTATGGAGGAAAGGAGGTGGTCTTCGTCTTCTCTCTTTCTCCCACACTGTCTCTGCAACTTCTTTTAATGGAGATCGGCAGATCTTGAAGGGAGTCACAAAGGCCAAGGAGTGATTTAATGCAGTTGTCTCTCCCTATTTTCTTTTCACATCCATTGACTTTGCCTTCTTGCTCACTGTATTTTAACCAAAAATCTTAATTTCAAAGAATATATATCAATGTGAAAATATCTAACTTTATCCCCTTCCATGTTAGATTTTAACTATAATAATATAAATATGAATTTTGATTATTTTTGGTTCGATATATTGATGGAAACTAAAAGATTATACCAAATAACAGAACCATGAAAAACAACAAGATAATTTACCTAATAATTTCTTTCAAAAATAAAATATTGGGAAAAAAATTCACAGTAAAAAGTAAATAAAAGAATTTGTACAAAAAACAAACTCTAGATAAAACTAGGGCTGGGCGGATCCGACCCAATCCAGCAATTCAATCGGATTGGATCGGATCGGGCAACGGTATTCGGTCGGCAAAGTTGAGTTTCGATCTGAACGTCAGATCGTTTATCGGATCAGATCGTTATCGGATTGAAAGCGATCTGATCCGATCCGAAGATCGGATTACCGATTATAAACGAGTCCCAAATTGAAATTCTGACATCCCCAAATCGAAAGTCGAAACCCTTCTGAACTCCCGACTCCCGACGATCGACTACGTGGCCCGCGACACGAACCCTTCATTTTTCTTGTTTGCCGAAGTTCGCATCTCTGCCGACTGGCGGTGCCGACGATCTCTTCCTTCAAGTCTCAGGTTAGATTCCTTCGTCCACCCTATTATTCGCATTATTTTGGAAATTGAAGTCTCTCGTTGATTCAGTAGCTGCTTTTAGTTGTTGTCGCATTATTGTCGATATTTGACCTGCATTGTAGTCTGTAGATGGATATTGGAATGAATAACATATTGTCGAACATCGGGAAGTCGGGTCTCGGAAGGGATGGGCTATCGGATCGGATCGGATCCGATCCAATCCAATCCAATCCTATCTGATCCGATGCTTACCCGAGAACTTGTTAACAAACTTTAGAATGAACTTTTGTAATGAATTATTGTAGTTCGTACTTCGTGCTGTGTTTTAAATTTGGTTTGATTGTTTTGTTGTATAATGAAAAGTACAGCTTCTGCAACTATCGACACTACGATACAATCAACATCTACAACTCCGGCGACCACTACGGAGCCTATTGAGCCTGCCTCTAATCCAAGAAAAAGAGCTTTCAGGGCTGCATGTTGAGATCATTTCACATTGAATGAAGAATGTGATCAGAAAAGATCCGAGAGCTAGCTGTAACCATTGTGACAAGAAATATGCTTGTCATATTTCTTGTTGGCCAAAGTATTTGAAGAGTTGCAAAAAGTATTTGTTGGCCACAAATCAATTATAGAATAAGTTGCCTTTTACTACGCATAAAGGGGAAGCAAACTCGTCTTCTGTATCATATTTTACGCAGGTAGAAGCGCGTAACCTACTTGCGAGCATGATTATACTACCAATGAGAATGGTAGAAAAAGAAGGATTCAGAAAGTAGTGCGTATATCTCCGGCCCGAGTTGGTTCTACCTTCGCGCAGGTCAGTATCAAGGGATATCGAGACCATTTATAAGAGAAAAAAAAATCAGTTGAAAGATTATTTTAGTAAAAGTAATCAGAGAGTTTGCCTGACAACGGATACTTGGATGTCTGCTCAGAATATAAACTACATGGTTTTAACAGGCCACTTTATCGATGGAGATTGGAAATTGCACAAGGAAATATTAAATTTTCTACAGATTGACGACCACACACGAGAAACTATTGGGAAATTAATTGAGAGATGTTTGCATGATTGAGGGATTGAGAAGGTGTTCACAATTACGGTGGACAACGCCTCCTCAAATGATGTGGTCATTGCACATATGGTTAGGAGTTTGCGACATTGAAATGAATTGGTTTTGGATGAAGACTTTATTCACGTGCGATGCTTTGCTCATATCACCAATTTAATTGTGAATGATGGGCTTAGAGAGCATCAAGCTTCTATTAGTCAAGTACGGAGGGCGGTGAAGTACGTTAAATCCTCACCAGCACGTTTAGTGAAGTTCAAAAGTCGCATTGACATGATGAAGATAACATTTAAGGAAAATGTGACATCTGATGTGTCTACTCGATGGAACTCGACATACCTTATGTTGGAAAGAGCTGAGAAGTATGCAGCTCCATTCGACAAACTTGCAGAATCCGACTCTCAGTTCTTAGCATATATGGGAGATGAAGGGCTTCTGACAGACGAAGATTGAGTGAATATTAGTCAATTTACCAAATTCTTGGAAATTTTCTATGAGTTGACGGTTGCCGTATCGGGTTCCCTGTATGTGACCTCCAATATGTATGTTAGTGAGGTATGTCGAATGAAGCTTAATATTCAAATGCATGTTGACGGTCTTAATCCATTATTGAGAACAATGGCTAACGACATGATTGCAAAGTTCGACAAGTATTGGGGGGACGTCGAAAAAATGAATAAACTTATGTGGATTGCAGTTGTTTTGGATCCTCGGTCCAAAGCAAATATGTTAAAACTTTGTTTGACCATTCTGATGGGGGACGAGCGGGGGCGTGAATATTATGACGAAGTAGATATTCTTTTGCGCCGACTTTACAGTGAGTATAAGGGTTCAAGTGACGAACCATCGAGTTCGTCCAATGTTAGCGCACCACTACTGAAAGATCCTTTATTTTCCAGATTATACTCTAGGACAGCTTCTACCGAGTCTAGAATTAGTAGGTCGGAACTTGACCTCTACCTACACGATGTTGTTGAAGAATTTTCTGATAATCTAGACCTTTTGCTATGATGGAAATTGAATTCCCATAAATTTCCAATTTTGAGTATGATAGCGAAGGACATGTTAATCGTTCTGATTTCTACAGTACCGTCGGAGTCAGCTTTTAGCTGTGGTGGTCGCGTTATTGACTCATTCTGCACTTCTTTGTTGCCGAAAACAGTGGAGGCCCTTATATGCACTCAGAGTTGGATCCGTTCTGGATCTGAAACTTCATTGTTGACGGAGGTATTGGAAGATTACAAAACGATTGACGAATGTATATTTTAACTACACCTTATTTATTAACATTACTATTTATTAATGTTATATTAATAAGGATGCTTTATGTCTTTTTTTTTGTAAAAATTACGGAGAATGCAACCGAGGGAGACGTAGAGCCGATCTAATCGAATAGATGAATTATTAATATAATATCGTATGTTTTAGTCTTTAGATTATGTATTATGTTGAGATTATGAATTATTTTCGTATTCTGTATTATTTTGGTCTTTGGATTATGAATGATGGATAATTGATACTTTGATAGATTTGAATTTTGGATAGTTTTGGATTATAATTAACTATGATAGATGGATTTTTTGGATTATGATTAGATTATGGATATGTTACTTTTAATTGTTTTGGATTGTCGATATGTTCAGAACTTCAGATTGTAGCTTGAAAATTTCCGATCTCTCTGTCTCTGGAAATAGATCTCTGGATTCTAGAAAATGGAAATGCTCTCGGGAAACGGCTCTCGGGAAAACGTTGGATCCGAAATCTGATCCGAAAACTTTGCCGGGATTCGGATCGGATTAGATTCGGATGGATTTTTTTATCCAATCCGATCGGATCCCCTTACTCCAATCCGATTTTCGTCGGATCGGATTAGATCGACAACAATCTGATCCAATCTGATCCGACGCCCACACCCCTAGATAAAACTGTAAAATAAAATGTAGACAACGACCTGATAATCTACCTATACTATTGAAAGTGGACGATTCCACATCGAAAAGATAAACATTAATTTATTTATAAATAGAGTTCTAGTCCATATTTATTATTGTATATTAATCCTAATTTAAAAAATAAATTCAAGATCTTAGTAAAACTCAAAATATTATTGTGTTGTGAGCATAAGAGCTGAAATGTTCAACGATAGTAGTGTCTTTATCGTTGAAAGTTTTGGTCTACTTCGATTGTTATCACTATTGATGTGTCATGACAGCAAATACATCCTTTTTTTATAAGATTTGTTTGGATATAAACTATTTTCAAATAAGTTATTTAAATTTATAGTAGTATTATACTTATTCTATGACTTAAAATAGCATAATAATTAAATCAATTAATGTCTAACTCCGAGTAAAGAAACATTTAAAGCATCAAATAATTTCAATTGTCTTTAATAAATAACTGATAATCTTAATTCCTAACAAACCCATCTATTGTTTTTACCAATATTTGCAAGATAACATAAAAAAAGAAAAGCATCAATAAGTTGCTTTAGTTAGGGATATATTTATCGTTACAGTTAATATTGTTGTAAAATAATGAAAAATATATACTATTTTCGTCTAGACAATCAGATTATATGAACTGATTTTTCCAATTTATCAGAATTATTTTTTTCAGTTTGATTTTTGGTTAGTATAATTAAAAAATATGAATATAAATATAAATATAAATATAAATTCGATACATGACAAATGGAATCTCATTCTCATCAATTTAATTAAATTCGATACATGATCGTCGATCAATCTTCCTTCGAATTCTAACTTTTATTCGAACTTAATCAACCTCCTATCTAATATTATCAAAAACGATGTTTTTGTGAAATTTGGATGCCATTCTTATATCGATAAATTTGGTTTAAAACGATATTGAATAATAAGTATAATAGCTACGTGTTACATTTGGTGGACAATGCCGATAATGATAGTAGAAAAAAGATTGTGTTTTGATTTGTTAGTGAATAGTTTAGTTTAAGGTATAGTTTGTAAGTGATCTCAAACATAAATTTATAAATTTGAAGTAAACTTCAAAGATTCTAATCGGAGAATTAATTTCGTCTCGTTTTTTATTGAATAATTTTTTTTATATTCTAAATGTTTCTGAGTTTATTGATCCGACATAAACTGAGCAAATGGACCCTTCTAATAATCTAATCAGACCAACAATGTTTGTTTGGAAGTATAATTTTCGATGAAATAAGTTTTTTCTTATTAAAGATTTTTAAAAAATATATAAATTTAATAGCAAGAAAAATACAAAAAAAAATGAATTAATTGTGCACCGTCGCTGTACCCTCCAACATACAATGTGAATGATGCAGAAAATGGACCAGCAAACCATGGTTAATGTCAACCAACGTGGGCTCCCATTCCCTTGGCGATGGTACTTCTTTACTTTGAGTTTCCAAATTAAATGAGTTCTGTATCATAATTGGTTTTGTGGATTTTGAAGCAGCAGCGTGAAAATTGTTCCGTAAGCACGCATGGGAGCTTGAAAATTGTGCTCAGCCAGCCATCTTACCGGGCAAGGGCCGAGCCTATTTAGTTAATGTAGCAAATTTGGTTACGATTTAGACACTTTTAACTGTGAACTTGAAGTGAAAAAAGTAGAGCCAAAGAGATGGTCCGTCCTATTTTCATTTATGGAGAGAGTTTCATCAATGTTGCTTCCCGGGACCTCATGGAAAAATTGGGGTTGGAGAACCCTTATTAGTTGAGATTGTAGAATGACAATAAAGATGTCGAGGTCTTAGAAAGCAAGAGTAGGATTCTTAATTGAAGGGAAGGACAAGGTCGGACCAGGTTTCCATCATTTTTTACCCTCCCACGTGATTCTGGGTTTTTTAGGTTTTCTAAATCCGAGACCCTGCCCAGCCCAGCTGGTTCTGGGTTACCCCGGTTTTGGGTTTTCAAAAATAGGTGAAACCGAACATAGTCCCACTAAAATTGGATAGAAACTTTAGACTATGAGTTTAGAAGGAAAGGGAATCATAATCTACCAATTTCATGAGCAAAAAAGAGTTAAGAATTCCATTTTAAAAGGACGATCATCATTATCAAGAATATTATCTAAACATATTGGAAAAACTACATATACAACTGAATAATAAGCACAGTCCGACCAACCTTATCTACATCCCCATTACAAATTCCTCCCCATTACAAATTCCTCCATAAGAGTTGCTTTTGATCTCAACTTCTTGTGTATCTATGATTGAGCTTCTGGGCATTAATTAAAGTCTCCTACGACTATTCATCTAGGGTTTCACCACTTTTCACGTTGGCAAGTAAAGAATTCTGAACAAACTTTCATGAGCTCAAATCTCACACTGTCGGTACATACTCTCTAATCAATGAGCTGGGGTCTTTCACTTTTAGAGTTTGTGAAATTTTATTTTATGGTTGACCCCCTTGAATTCTAAATTTCCAAAGAATTATAAGCAATTGACACCTTGATTACCAATCAAAATATCGACCATAAAATTGTCATATCAGGAATTTCTCATCTTATAGTTGTTGTCGATGCTTCATCATTGTGATTGACTATTCTAGAATTGCTCATCTTGTATTGAGACTTTCATCACTGTGGTCGAAACTTTTAAAATTTCTCATATTGTGTGTTCAGTCTACACTTTGTCACGACGGTCCACACTTTTTATTTGTTACCCTTCTTAAAATTTTTTCAATCATAGTGAAATGGTAATTAAAAACTTTTTGCTGTGGATCTACTATATTGATAAGAAAAATGAGTTAGGGACAAGTGAAAAATAAGTCAAATGGTAGGATTTAGGGTTTGAAACTGTCACGCCCCGAAACCGAGCCTAGACAAACGCTGAGCCCAATGGCCTGATTCCCGAAG
This sequence comes from Begonia fuchsioides, assembly GCA_003255005.1. Classification (NCBI taxonomy): domain Eukaryota; kingdom Viridiplantae; phylum Streptophyta; class Magnoliopsida; order Cucurbitales; family Begoniaceae; genus Begonia; species Begonia fuchsioides. The sequence continues at coordinate 30,605 of QAOC01043534.1, read as the reverse complement.
GAACCCGACCATTGAGCCCGTTGCTCGGTATTCAATTTAAAATCAACAGCGGAAGACTTAAATTTTCGAGCAAGCCCAAACATTAATCCAATTAGTCGGATAGCATAAACAAAATATTACATCAGAATAATGTTACACAAGAGAAATTTACCACTTTAAAACAATACATTATTCAAATTTTACATATACAAATTTGAGAATTAACTCTAATACAGGATTCACTGTACCTTACCCGAAAATGATCCTGAAAAAAAAGTTTGTAGCCAAAAGGGTGAGTGACTGCTCTCACTAGGGATTTTATTTTTATTATTATTAAATCATAAGTAAATAACATTATATTAAAATATGTATAAACAAGATTTTAAACAATCCATAAATATGTAATGCACCTTGAGGTGCAATGCAATTGATGTATATACATCCATTCTAAGGTGGTGGCAACCATAATGTAAATGCATAATGAGATGCAGTGCAAATGATGTGTATACATTCACTCTAAGGTAAGGTAACCATAAAGATCCGGATTCAGTTTAGGGATTCGAAACCCAATGGCAAGCTTAGCCGTCCCTATTAACCATTTGTGCAAAGTAACTCACTCATGCTCAATGATGAATGTGCACTGCATATGCATAAGTTCAATAACAATAAATTGCAACAATAATAATAATAATATAAATGTAATTAAACATTTAAAAATAGTATTAATATATAAAAACTTCTACCTTTTAATTCATTGTAAAAGTTAGGTTGAAATCGATAATACTAAATCTCGATTTATGTTGAACTAGAGAATCCTGCAATAATACATTTAGGTTTAGAAATTAATTTACCTGTAATGTAAAACAAAATTATATTTTATTTATCTAATTTAATTTCATTTCATTTAATTTAATTTTATTTCAATTTAATTGAATTGAATTTAATTCTATTTAATTAAATCAAATTAAATTAATTTTAACTTGATTTAATTCTATTTTAATTTAATTTAATTAATTATATATATATATATATACATTATTTTTTTATTTTTGTTTTTACTTTTCAATTCGGGTCAATGTTGACCCGTTGACTGGTCAACAATTGACCGGTAAAGGTCAACAATTGACTGGTTGACCAGTCAATCAGGTCAGGTCATACTCACTGGGTTGGCTCATCAGGTTGACCCACTGGTCTTCTCAACAGGTCAGCCTACTGGATTACCCAATGGGTCGACTCAATGAATTAATTCCACTAAGACAGCCTACTAGGTCAACCTAGTAGATTCGACCCACTGGGTCGAGTCAGTAGATTCGACAGAAATACACCAATAAATGTTAAATGAGTATTTTCAACAATGAAAACTCACCGGAACGGCCGTAAGTCGAAAACCTGAGGTGGTTTTTTGTAAAACTCACAGTTTCTGGGAATAAAGCTTCGTCACCCACTAATATAGGTGCAAAACTCTTAGATCTAACCCTTTGAAGGTAAATTCGAGTCAGAACCGCTCGGAAAATGCCAAAATCCGATATTGAAAAACTCAATTTCGACGTCGAGGGTCAAAGTGCGATTTTCGTACGTCAAAATGTAGAGAAGAAGATGGAGAAGAAGGTTTTAGGGCTAGAATCGGACGAAAACTCACGAAAACTCACGAATTTGGATCGAAGTTTTGTTGGTTTCGGGAGAAAGAGGGAGACGGCTGCTAGAGAAAAAGAGATAAGAAAAGGAGAGAAAGAAAGAAGAGGAAAACCCGCTAGGGTTTATTTTTTTTGGTTTGTGAAATTACCAATTTGCCATGATGGTAATTTGGTTAATATAACCATCTTCTCCCTTGAGAAATTTCGTCCCCGAAATTTAGTACAGCCTCAAAAGTCCCCTAAAACAAATGAAGATACTTCGCAATCATTTGAACTTCTATTTCCCACGTTGATTCTCTTTCATAATGATTCCTTGACTAGACACGAACAACTAGGATTTCACGACAGCGTAAGACTTTGACATCGCATTGCAAAATCTTTTCAGGTACTTCCTCATATGACACATCAGGTTGAATTGAAATTTCATGCCACAAAACAATGTGGTCAGGATCAGTCACATACTTCCTCAGCATAGACACGTGAAAAACATTATGTACATACCTTAACTGATGTGGAAACTCCAAACGATAAGCCACAGGGCCAACGTGCTCAATGATTTTGAACGACCCAATATATCTCGGAGCAAGCTTTCTCTTGACTCTGAATCATCTGACTCCTTTCATTGGTCTGACTTTCAAAAATACGAAATCTTCGGCATCAAATTCTACTTCACGCCTTAACAAATTTGCATAACTCTTTTGGCGACTTTGAACAGTTCTCAATCTTTTCTTAATGGTCTGGACTTTATCTGTAGTTTCTTGAATTATTTCGGGACTAAGAGCTGCACGCTCTTCAAGTTCGACACGACAAATAGGAGATCTGCATGGTCTACCATACAGAGCTTCGTAAGGAGAAATTCTTATACTCACCTGATAGCTGTTATTATACACAAACTCCACCAATGGCAAGTGGTTAATCCAGCTATCACCAAAATCTAAAATACAAGATTGCAACATATCCTCAAGGATTTGAATAGTTCTCTCTGATTGATCGTCGGTCCGAGGATGATGTGTTGTGCTAATATGTAATTCGGTACCCAATGTTTGTTGAAATGCTTTCCAAAATTTAGAAGTAAACTTTGGATCCTAATCTGACACGATGCTAGAAGGAACTTCATGCAATCGAACAATATTTTCCACATACAGTTTACTAAATTTAGACGCTGAGAAGTCCATTCTCACTGGAATAAAATGAGCCACTTTAGTCAATCGATAAACTATAACCCAAATAGCATCAAGCTGTTTAGGGGTATTGGGAAGTCCAATCACAAAATCCATGGCAATCCTGTCCCACTTCCACTCTGGAATAGGCAGCGGCTGCAATAAACCAACAGATCTCTGATATTCTGCCTTCACCTACTGATAGGTCAAACACCTCGAAACAAACTCAATCATATCTCGTTTCATATCATTCCACCAATATCGGCGCCTCAAATCCTGATACATTTTGGTAGATTCGGGATGTGTGGCAAATCTTGATTTGTGGTGTTCAGAGAGAATAAACTGTCTTAAATCTGAATAATTTGGTACTACAATACGACCCTTGAAATATAGACAATTATCTGTCCTAATACTCCAATCATTAAATTCTTCACCAGCTTGTATTTGATCAAATTTCCCTGTTAATTCGTCATCTAATCTCTGCATTCCTTTCACACGCTGTAAAAGGCTAGAAGTAGCTACAACATTGAATAACCTAGCTGAATGTCCATAATCATGGAACTGAAATTCAAAATCTTTCAGAGCTAAACATATCTTCCATTCCTCGAGAATAACGCACGAAAGTGTACCTCGAGGGTAACGACTAAGGGCATCAGCTACTATATTTGCTTTCCCAGGATGATACTCTAAAGAGAAATCATAATCTCTGATAAATTTCATCCAACGTCTCTGACGAAGATTCAAGTCACGCTGAGTAAATAAATATTTCAAACTTTTATGGTCTGAAAAGACTTCAAATTTAGCACCATACAAATAACTCTGTCAACTCTTGAGATTTCATATGTATTACTTTAGAATATTATAATCAATGGTTGAGATTTAACCACTTTAAATGAACGGTTGGATGAATTTTAGATATTTTAAAGTTAAAATAATAAAATAACAACATAAGAAGACCAAGAGGTAGAAAAAAAGGGCTGGTTGCACGACAAGAGAGAGGAGAAAATGAGGGATTTGGATTTTTGAGAGATTGATGAGAAAAAATTGATGAAAACATAGAATATGGTGAGTTAAGAGTGAATCAAGAAGAAAAAAGAAAAAAACAACAAAGGAAAAGAGTACCCCCAACGATTTTCTAAAATCAAGGTATGTCCTAACCCTAGCAATGGAGGTTTTTAGAGTTTTATTTGCTGAAGATTTGATTATTGGTTAGGATTTTTCAATTAGATGTTATGAAAGTCAAATTCGGATTAAACTGTGCCTTGTTAGGGTTTACTATTTTCGAAAATGTTAAAGTGCTCAAATGGATTAACGTTCGCCTAAGAATTTGTAGTATACATGTAATGACAGCTATAGCTTTTTGAATCAACTAAGTTGGAGTTGTGGAGATTAAGTTATGATTTTTTATTGATGATAAACTGGTTAGGGTGTAACGCACAATACACCGACCTCAAGTCATTTGAGGATTATTTGTGTGCCTTGTATTGATCGATTGATAGGTTTTTATGAGATTTCTTTATTGACATGTTTATATGACTTTTGTTTAGATTAGTTTAGATTTTCTTGCATTAACGATATGATTGTATGTGACATGTTATGGACATCATACATCAAGTTTTCAACGAATGACAACGAAAATGAATTTTTATGCATGAAAACTACAAATTATAATAAGTGAATCGTAGAGGTATGGCGGATTGAATGTTAGGTTGCCCATGGGGGTCATTGATGCCTACATTCATCCCCGCAATATCTCTATTGATTTGTTGAAGACAACTACATTACAGGAGAATAAAGACGCCCTCGGCAATTGCTATTGGTCGATGCTGCTGTAAGCCCAATGAGATTGTGCGATAGGTTGTTATATCTCCTAATGATATATGTTATGTAAATCCTAAAATCACGTTTTGTGGATGGTCGTCATATCATTCATTACTTCATTCATGTTTCATTTGCACTACTTACTGAGCTTTAAGCTCATTAGTTAGACTTTGCAATGTAGGTGAGGACTTGAATGTTGAAGAAATATCACCTGAGGATTAAATATGAAGGAGGATGAGAGTGTCTTCCGTGGAGCCTTGTCGTCGTTAAGCGAGATTTTGACCGGTGGCGTAAGCTCACTAAAATATATGTGTTTTGAAAAGAACTTGTAAAAAATTTATTTTGATTTACAACTATGTAATGTTTGTAAAGTTTTATATTTTGAGAATGTGATCTATGTTTAATTACTTACAAGTGTGATTTGAAATGTTAGATTCCGCTTTGTATGTACAAATATATGTATAAGTTTGATAAAAGAATTTTCAATGAAAAACTTTTAATAATTAAAAAAAAACGGGATGCTACAGCTAACCAGGATTTAATTCTCGGTTTGAGCATTACTCTAAACCTCACAATCTTATCTTCCATAGACAATCCAGAAACGCAACTCACGAGCTGTAGAAATCTAGCATAATACTCCAAACTGTTATATCGCCCTGCTCAAATTCGTAAAAAGCAAATTTTATCTCTTGGCAGTGTTCCAAATTACAAAACTAATCAATAAATAAAAGTTCAAACTAGTTCCACTGCACAAACTCATTATGATAATCAGCTTTAATGGACCGTCACCACCTCTCAGCAATACCCGCAAAATACTAAGTGACTAAAGATACTTGAAATTCTGCAGGTATATGGAGAGCATCCATATTTTTCTCTATTAGAATAAGTCATTTTTCAGCTTCTTCAAAATCATCAAACCCGTTGAAAGATTGTGTGCTCATATGACTCAGTTGGTTAAAATACTTTAGCTGCCTAGTAAGCGGGTCGGGTGCCACATCTCGCGGTACTAAATTTTCCAGTGCACTCCTAATAGCAGCTAAATGGTCTATGGTTGGAGGCTCACCCGCAGGATTAGTAGGATCACCCGCCGGAATATTTATGTGATTTGCTCGTCTGAAAGACATATTTAATTTCCTGAAGTTTTCAAAAATTTTAATCAAGATAATGACTCGGGAAATTAAATAATATATTTATTAAGTTATGCTATCCAACATTTAATAAATCTAACTCAATTTGAATCTTGAACTCTGATACCATTTTTTCTGTCACGCCCCGAAACCGGGCCTAGACAGACGCTGAGCCCAATGACCCGATTCCCGAAAGAACCCGACCACTGAGCCCGAGGCTCGTTATTCAATTTAAAATCAATAGCAGAAGACTTAAATTTTTAAGCAAGCCCAAACATTCAATCCAACTAGTCGGATAGCATAAACAAAATATTACATAAGAATAATGTTACACACGAGGAGTTTACCAGATTAAAACAATACATTATTCAAATTTTACATATACAAATTTGAGAATTAACTCCAGTACAGGCTTCACTGGACCTTACCCGAAAATGATCCTGAAAACAAAGTTTGTAGCCAAATGGGTGAGTGACTACTCTCAGTAGAGATTTTATTTTTATTATTATTAAATCATAAGTAAATAACATCTTGTTGAAACATGTATAAACAAGATTTTAAACAATCTATAAATATGTAAATGCACCTTGAAGTACAATGCAATTGATGTATATACATTCGCTGTAAGATGATGACAACCATAATGTAAATGCACAATGAGATGCAGTACAAATGATGTGTATACATCTACTCTAAGGTCGTGACAACCATAAAGACCAGGATCCGATTTAGGGATTCGAAACCCAATGGAAGGTTTAATACTAAACCTCGATTTAGGTTGAATTGAATCCTGCAATAATACATTTATGTTTAGAAATTGATTTACATGTAATGTAAAATAAAATTATATTTAATTTAATTTAATTTTATTTCAATTTAATTGAATTCTATTGTAATTAAATTTAATTAATTATATATTATTTATTTATTTTTTTTTTATTTTTTTTTCAATTCGGGTCAATGTTGACCCGTTGACTAGTAAATAATTGACTGGTAAAGGTCAACGATTGACTGGTCGACCAGTCAATCGTTGAATGGTTGACCAGTCAATCAGGTCAGATCATACCCACTAGGTTGACTCATCTAGTTGACCCACTGGTATTCCCAACATGTCAGCCTACAGGGTTGCCCAATGGATCTACCCAATGAATTAATTTCACTGGGTCACCCCACTAGGTCAACCTAGTAGATTTGACCCACTAGGTCGGGTCAGTAGATTCGTTCCACTGGCCCACCATACACGGTGGCTCCCGAGACGGTTTTGCCTCCAAATTTAGCCAAACTCACAAATATTGACAGAAATACACCAATAAACGTTAAATGAGTATTTTCAACAATGAAAGCTCACTGGAACGTCGCCGAAAGTCGAAAACTCGCAGTGGTTTTTGGTAAAACTCGCGGTTTCTGGGAAAAAAGCTTCGTCACCCACTAATCTAGGTGCGAAACTCTTAGATCTAACCCTTTGAAGGTAAATTCGAGTCAGAATTGCTCGGAAAACGCTGAAATCTGAGATTGAAAAACTCAATTTCGACGTCGAGGGTCAAAGCGCGATTTTCATACGTCAAAATATAGAGAAAAAAGAGGGAGAAGAAGGTTTTAGGGCTAGAATCGGACGAAAACGAACGAAAACTCACGAATTTGGATAAGAGTTATGTTGGTTTCGGGAGAAAGAGAGAGATGGCGGCTAGAGAGAGAGAGAAGATGAAGCACAACTGGTGGCCGACGAGTTAACCTCAAAGTAAAGCACAACTGGTGGCCGGTCGGAAGATGAAGCTTGTTGAACTGTGTTAGGTATTTCATGTTCTTTTAAATCTATGAAATGAATTTTAAATGATTATTTTTGCATACAACCCGAATAAACTCAAAGCCTAATCCGAAATCCAACCCGAATTAATTAATCGAACCATAATCAAATTCTTTATGAATATTTGGATTTGATGTGCTTCAATTATCCTTTGGTTTTGATAGATCAAAAATCAAACACATTTGAATGATTAGACCAAAAACCAAACCGAACTCGGGAGTTACCCTCCTAAATGACATAGACGAACTTTCTGAAACTTTCATCCTTTTTGAACATTCTCTAATTTGGATTTATTTTTTTTATCTATTTTGAGCTTTTTTTTTTTTTAAGTTGTAGTTAAATGCTTCATACAAACCTGTATATATTCGCGTTATTCTTTATTAGGATGTTGCAATAATAATTAATTTCACGAAATTGCAAAAATGATAGCCTATTATATGGTACCATAATATTTAGAATGTTAGCTAGACAAATATTATTCTAGTTTCCTTATCACGAGGCATGCTATCATTTTCTTACTCATAAGTTATACTCATCATTTCACAACATTGCGATAGGGGTCTCTCTAAGAAAGCATTGACATTCGTAAACATTATACTCATCATTCCATAGCTTTCTTGGAATTTTTAAAAAAAGGTTAAAGTTAAAAAAAAAAAATCCTGTTTAAGGAAAATAATTAAAAATTATAAGTTTTTAAAAAAACACAATTTTGACATTCTCGGATGTCTGAGTGAGGGTGCTCTCGTCCGATAAAATTTATTTTTTGAATTTTTTTTATTTAATTTGGTTAGAAAAATATTATCCAAATAAGATCATTTGTTATCTACACGGGATTCATGCAGGTTTAAAACAATGCTTTATAACCTTTATATCTACATCATTTGTTATATCGATCTGTGTGCTCGCGTAATTGAATGAAATTGTAGTGACCCAACTCAAACTACAAGGCATAATTCTGTGCCCGCGTGATTAAATTAAATCGTATGATTGAATCATTGTGATTGAACAAACTAAAGTGAGAAACTCTATTGTATCATAAAGTAAAACCAAAGAGTGTTAGTTAGAGAAAAATATTTTAAAATATGTAACATTGTTGTTATCAAATCAACAATAAATCATAAAAACTAATGCTCCATAAATTCGAATTTTCCTATAAAAGATAATAAACTAGTAATTGATAGACTGTCACAAGAGAGATTACAATCGACAAGAATAACCAAAATCTATCAATCAAAGAAGCAAACAAATCGTCAAGTTTGCCTTCTCTTTCTAAGCAAACAAATACAAAAAACATGTTTGGTTGCCATTCAAATCATTCTTGGTTGTCCTTTCGAGAAGAAACGTAACAACAACTAATAATAGTTTCGGTTGTGGTTGCATCAAATAGCTTCATCTAGATGGATTATTAAGTAAGAGCCACATTAGGGCAAGCCTTTAATTCCAAAGATGAAATATTACTTGTTAGTCTTCCTTTGATACGATTAATCAATTATATAATCAATATAATTATATATTTTGTGAATTAATTTGAGGACAAAGAATTTATGTCTTGGTTTGTACCTGATTCCAGACAACAACAACCCTATATTGTCCTATTCATGTTTTAATCAAGTACTCATGTCATGTTTTCACCATACACTTGTACATCCTTTTAATTTCATAGAATAATACACACGACAACTATTGATTCACAAAACGAATCTAATTGTTGGAGAATATAATCAAATGACAGATTTGACAAAATTATTGAACAAATCACAAAAAAATATTGATAATCTAATTCAACGGTTGTTAGTTATCTTCGATACTACAATATCTTGTCACTTTTAATTTATTAGCTAAACTCCCACCAAAATTACATGTATATGATAATATTCTTGATTTTCTAGAATTGTATCCATAGCAAGGACATTTAAACTCTGCGTTAACTTAACATGTAACAATGCAATACATAAAATTCCAGATTTTAATTCGAATAAAAGTAAGGGAAACTGAATTGATATTTCAATGCTGCTCATTTTGACGAAACTCTCCCAATATTTTAGATCTTCCTCCTTACTCCCTGGGTCGGCTGTACCTGAGGAAAGTGGGAGTCATGTGCTTGCCAAGTATCGTATTGCAATAAATATCAGAGGTTTGGAATTAGTGTGACCATTTATTAACTGGGACAAAAGTCTTTAAGAGTAAATGATTAGGGCCACCCTTGAGTAACGCTACATGGGTGAGCTGGAACTTCACCGATAGGAGTAATTAAGTAATTTAATCTTTTGGGTTTGCAAGAAAGAACAAGATCTTGGTTTGTTTCACGTGAATAAACATCCTTAATTATGTCGACTGGTAGCAAATTGGAGGGTTTGATGTTCCTATACTTTCGTGTCGAACTGGATTGAGTTGTTATGTGCATATTCGAGATTTTTGTTTTGTTTTTTTCTATATATTTTTAGCAAAACTTAATTGATATTAGTTTTGCTATTAGTTTTTTCACTTGCCCGATTTTTAAAGAGGATTTTGCTTATTCACTTAAGAGCTGAGCTGGAGGTTCAACCACCACCCACTTTGTTTTTTCTTGGCCGAGAAAGCACGTTAGATGAAACAATGAATTCTTGCATCTGCTATCCTTATGCAGGACTAGCCTCTCTCTCTCTCTCTACACTCTTTCTTGATACTAAAATTCGAAATCCTTCAACCCGGGACTCCATACCCTGGCGCGACAGCATGTGAGGGGTAAGTCACGGTGACTGAGTAGGCTAGAGATGAAAGTTACTTTACCTGCGATCACAAGGAGCTACCCTGCATTGGAGATAACAACTTCTAGGCTGTGACTGACAGATTTCGAACCGTGGAACTTAATACCAATGCTAGCATATTTGGATTAACTGAGCTAAACTTATGCGAGCCTCTCTAAGACTTCTTGTGGTTTTTGAGTGAAGATCCACACGCATAGAGGTTCAATGTAAGGAAGAGTAATTTTGGGAGTGGTCAAACAGTTGGCCGAGGTGGGCTCTACTCACAAACACATTTAACCCAAAAACTTTGTTTTCCTCTTCCATATATTTTGAGCGGTTTATGCAAATGCAGAGGCTTAGAAGCAGGAGAAACTACTGTTTTCTTTCTTGTTACTGAGCTGTTTGTTGAAGGAGCACATTACCCGTGATTCTTACTTATCTGTTCCCTCCTTAACTCCTTTCCAAACCCTAGTTGCTACAATCTAAACCATTTTCTGGCTTTTCAAAGTAGTTTCTGTTTCATGGCTCCAGCAGAAAAAAACAGATCGGTTTTGGTTTTAACCGTGAAAGCTATTAGCGAAGCTATTAGCTTTATTGTTTTTATTTTACTTGACCTACTTGATCTTGTCCTCTGCTATGTGTTCAAAATGGCAGATTTCATTGTTGAAGCTGAGTGGAAACCTTGTTACTGCTCATCCTCTAAGAACGCCATTACTAACAGTGGAAAGATCTTTGTTTCTGAGCAAGGGGAATCGAAGATTGTGTCCGTAAGTTCAAGCAAACTACAGTTGGAGGAAATATCAGAAACTCTATTCACTCGTCCTTCTCTACTCTCTGATCTTTCAAATTTAACTTTTAGTGAGATAAAGTGGCTAAAGGATGATCGAAATCGGGTTCAATCTATCGATAAGACGAGGAAGGGGAATATCGGATCGTACTTCACTGCAAACTCGACCATTTTTCAAATGCTGGAAGGAAAAATAGGAGCTAAAAAAACTCATCAAAAGCCAAGATGGTCTGATTGTGGCTGTGAAATTTGCAACCACTGCAACTCTCCGGCCAATAACAGTCTCTTTGTTCGAGCGGAATGGGCGCAAGGTAATGGATTTTTGTCTTTCTGTCCTTGTTGCTTCTGAGGTTCTTGAATCACTTGGTATTTCGATGATTTTCAGACGCATCTCCAAGAGAAGACGTGTTGTTTATTCATGGTTTCATTTCTTCGTCGGCGTTTTGGACGGAAACAGTCTTTCCCAACTTCTCAGACGCAGCTAAATCAGCTTATCGACTGTTCGCCGTCGATCTACTCGGATTTGGGAGGAGCCCAAAACCAGCAGACTCTCTTTACACACTGAGAGAGCATTTGGAGATGATTGAAAGGTCCGTGCTCGAACCATACAAAGTCAAATCCTTCCATATCGTGGCTCATTCTCTTGGCTGCATTTTGGGCTTAGCACTAGCCGTTAAATACCCTGAATCGGTCAAGTCTCTAACTTTACTTGCGCCGGTTAGTTTCATCTCCTCTCTCGACAGACTTTCAGATTTGGAATCATCTGTCAAAGATGTCGAAATTAACTCATAGCCAATTGTCTTTCAGCCCTATTATCCCGTGCCTAAGGGCGAACAGTCATCGCTGTACGTGATGCGGAGAATAGCGCCGCGGCGGGTGTGGCCGCCGATTGCCATGGGCGCGTCCATTGCGTGCTGGTACGAACACATCTCCAGAACCGCTTGCGTTCTGCTGGCCAAGAACCACCGGCTGTGGGAATTTCTCACCAAACTCATCACTCGAAACAGGTAATCTCTTGCCACCAAACTTCTCCAAAATTCAATCTTTGGTTCCATTTTTTTTTTGTTCGTACTAAGCTAAGTAAAGCGACTGTTCAATTAAATTTATCATGTGTTACGTTTGAAACCCTCGATGCCAAATATCGTTCGAAATTTGAAAATAGCCATAAATATGGTGGGAGAATAGTCAAATTTGAAACATTAAATTAAAACTCTGATACGCCAAAGGGTCCTCGAATGCTGAAGCTCAATGACACTTGCAGTTGCAGTAAATTTAAGCGTTTTAATGAGGTGGGTCTTATCAATCTCATGGCCAATGTGAGTATACGTGGCATCTTTCTAATGAGGGATTGCCAAGGAATTATGTGGACCAAACTTTCTTATTTAATACGAATGTCACTAATAGTATCGTTAATGGTTGATATGGTTCCAATTTTAGTCGTACTAGGTCGGAGGGTATATCGACGTTTCGATTTTATATTTTCATAATTTAATAATGTTTGCCTTAGGAATATTTAAAAATGATAAATTCTCTTTTGTCTAGAAACATCCTCGTCCACAATATTTCACTTAAATATCTGTTTTCTTATTTTTCATATTTAATTTTTATTACTAGGGTTGATTCTCAACATCAATAATTCATGATATCGCCATTTACGTTTCTAACCGAAAGATTTTTATTTTTTCGCAACAGGATGAGAACATATTTGATAGAAGGGTTCTTCTGTCACACTCACATTGCCGCGTGGCATACGTTACATAACATAATATGTGGAAGTGGAGGAAAACTCGAAGGGTTTTTAGAGAGAGTGCGAGATAATTTGAAGTGCAGTGTTAATATTTTGCACGGGAGAGATGACGAAGTAATTCCAGTCGAATGCAGCCTCGATGTACAGGCCAAAATTCCTCGAGCAAAACTCAAAGTAATTGAGAAGAAAGATCACATTACGATCGTAGTTGGCCGACAAAAGGATTTTGCGTTAGAACTGGAGCGAATCTGGAAGGATTCGACTGTTTAATTTTAGTAAGCTTAACCTAAAAAATTTGAAGGCTTTTCCTTCTTTTGGTCGTAGTGTGTTTATTAGGGTACCTTAAAATCAATCATCTTCCCTGTATTAGTGGGTTGGTGAAATTTAATGTTGCCCAAGAAGTTCGTGTACGTTATATGGTTGATATTAAAAGCAATTAAATGAAATATATTAAAAATTGAGCTTATATATTTCTGAAGGCCTTTTTTTTTTATCTATTTTTCTTCATTGGCCATCCTTTCTAAGCTTATATTTTATCATTTAGACAATAGTAAATAGTTGCAATAAATATTTCCATCAGAACTTGGCATCAAAGATAAATATAGAAGTTATGTTTAAAAGTTAAACTTATCGTTACTTTGAATGTGAGGCCACTATGGCGACACGTACTTTAACATCCAAAAAAATGCCCAATGAATGCCTTCCAAGCCGAAATATTACCAGTACCACCATGTTTCAGACCGTCGAAAGGAAATTTATAACCAAAATCATTTTAATCCGGCATTCATTTGGAACCATCTATGAAGACAAGGTTACTTGAGGATCCAGCACATCTCGGGAGATGTATAATCTTACATAGTTAGGGAGAGTAACATCTATGTTGTATATAAGTATAGTTTCATTTCCTCTTAATACAATGTATTTTTGGCTGCAAAATAATCTTAGTAGTTTATGTTATCTGAGTTATTAGTTATTTATAATCTATCATAGTTATTTTAAGTAGATTACAATTGAATTATTGTTGGTAAATTATACATTTTTCGTAATTCAAGAAGTAATCCGGAGACATAAAAGGAAAACATAGTACCGAAATTTATAAATACGGTAACACTGTAATATAACACCAAAAACGAACATAAAAATTAAAAGAAAAACTTATTAATTTTCTGATAAAAAAAACATATTTCAATGTATAAATACACTATTATCTATATATAAGAATCATGTGTAAGTTTTGGCAGTATGGATAGATGGATAGGGTATGGACTTTCTTCATATGGAGATGTACTAGCTTTGATGAATCTTGCCTTAAAAATGAAGCAAGCTCTTGATAGGCGACAATATTTACTTATTTCTGACATCTTTGTTCTCACTCTCATACATGATTTTTACTGTTTCTCCTTCCTCATTGATAGCCCATTTATGTTCCTTCTTCTGTGTTCATCAGCAGCCAGCTTGCCTGCAATTTAATCCCAACCCTAGTAAACTCTACAAAACAAACACAAAACCCAGGACTCATTTCTGTACATAAACTCATGCGTAAATCCCGTTATATCGAGAAAGAGACATGGCTAGAAGATTTAATTTGGCGGAGTAGAGTAAAGAGGTGTCAAAAGTCTGAGGGTTTAGGGCCTATGGAACATGCCTGCAATTTCTTCGAGAGGGCCCGACACTGAGTAAAACTGTGTGTCGGTTCAGATGATGGGGGAACAGACTTCAATTCTGACGATGTAAATTCAAACGGTTGGCAAAAAATGATTATTTATGTCAACTCAGAAGCAAATTTGACGTATGAAGTCAGTGTTCAGCCAGCTATTTCTTGAAAATAGGCCAATATATCAATAAATAATGAACACGTATTTGTTCTATAGTTAACAAATTTTGGACTTAATTTTTTAAAAAATAAATTAAATTGAGTCTGAATTTTCAAAAAATAAAATTTAAGTTCATCAAACGCATACTCAGATGAATCATTCGTCCGAGTGTGGCAAAAATTAGACGAATGATTCATCGATCAGATCCATCATTCATCTGAGTGAGTGGCCATCAGACGAATGATGCATCTGATCGATGAATCATTCGTCCGATCGTCCCTCATTCGAACGAATGAGTCTCAATCAGACGAATGATTCATGTCTCATTCGTCCGTTTCCTGTCTTATTCGTCCGAGTGAGACAAGTTATGCGTCTGCTAGCTAGGAAAACTATAAATTCGTCTCTCATATTTTAACATTCTAAAATAGTAGTGAAACTCTACCAAATTTTTATTCACTTGCAAACGAGAGGATGTTTCACGAATTCTTCTCGGTACGGTCAGTAATACCTCCGAGAATAGTTGTATTTGCAGCATTTGAAAGCTTGGAGATTCGGCAGATAGCTGTTGATATCGATTTGCTCTGTATTTTTGAGTTATCATGTCCATCAGGGAATTATTGATGCGGCTCTTTTACGCGAACATCATTGTATCTGCGGGTGGCGGTAATTCAATGACATTTATTTTTTAGCGAGATGTGGTGATTACACCGAAGCACATCAACCGGGTTATCGATTATTCAGATGAGTCCGAGGATGGGGAAGGCAAGATGTATTACAACTCCGCTCAGGCCGCACCTTCTATTGTACAGGTGGCCGAATTATCATTTTTGAGGTCAATTCAGGTGTCGGATAGTCGAACAGATTCTTTGATGAAGCCGAGAGCGAACGAGCTCAACGTGGTCGCTCGGGTGATCCAGAACATGATATCTCACATCATTCTTCCCAAGGACGGACATCACGAGCTGATAACTCATATGGACTTATATATTATGTATTGTCTTTAACACGAGATATTTAATTTTGCGTCATATGAGTGAGATTCATAAGGGGGTTAAGAAAAACCTTTCATACGGAGTTTGATAACAAAACTCGTATCCATACTATGTGGAGCGATTCCTCATGGTGAGGTGATGAGGGCGCCTCGGGCCTAAGATGGCTTCGATTGTCGTCAACTTGGGAGGATGAGCTTGATAGAGTTGGACGAAACGTGGGTCGACAGGAGAGACACAACAGCCGCCCAAATGCACTTCGATCCAGACGTTGATCTTCCCACTCAGGATGATCCGCTGAATTTTACTCAGATGCCCACTCCTCTGTATGCTGACATGGCGGAGCCGTCTTTTGGTGGGATGTCAGGACCTTCTGCACCTTCGATGGGTCAGATGTAAGGACCTTCCGACCATTCCGTTAGTCAGATGCCGCAACTCTCGTACCATGAGCCAACGTTGACTTTTATGATTGAGTAGATGAACTTGTTTCATACCATGCAGATGCAGCGGATGGACAATTACCATACCGAGCAGATGCAGAGGATAGACAAGATGAAACATATAGTAGATGAGATGCGGCGCACGTTGGATACCGCCGGGATGTTTCGAGTTTCTCATTTGACTAGGATCCTCCACAGCTCCCACCAGATTGTAGCAATTTTTAGTTACTTTTTTATTTTCTATTGTTATTGTAAGCATTTTTCTTGTATGTTTCTATTTGTAATGAACGCGATTTTCAGTGTAAACAAGCGTACTTTTCTTCAACATTATAGATAATTTTATAATACATTTATTATACTATCGACTTATCAATCTCGGCCCGGCTGGCCCCCTTCTACTAGGTTCTGGATTTTGGAGGGGTTCCGAAACTGATTCTCGTGGATTATTTCATTTTCTTCTGTTTCATGTTCCTCGTTATTCGTCGCTTCTAACCACCAGTTGCCCGAGCTACCAGTCATTATAGTAGATATAAAATTGTTTTTCGAAGTTGTGATTTTTCATGAGAAAAAAGAACGAATTTATAGTTTTTTCGGGCTATTGGACGCATAACGTGCTTGCTCGGACGAATGATGCATCCGAGTGAGGGACGATCGGACGAATGAGGCATGAATTAGACAAATGATGCATCCGATCGATGAATCATTTGTCCGGTCGTGCCTCACTCGGACGAATGATTCTTCCGAGTATGAGTCTAATGAGTCCAAATTTTTTTTTCCGAAAACTCGGGCCTGATTTGACCTATTTCTCGAAAACTCAAGCCCAAAATTTATTTTTTCTCTTGTTTCTTCCAATTTGATTTTTGCATTGGTATTGAACTTTTGGTTTTCATGAATTGTAGAATTAAGTGGTTTATTAAACTCATCCATTTCATTTAAAATAATTTGAGGAATTAGAAAGAAAAATGATTTTCTTCGTTAAGTAAATTTCATGTAGACTTTAATA
Organism: Begonia fuchsioides; assembly: GCA_003255005.1. Classification (NCBI taxonomy): domain Eukaryota; kingdom Viridiplantae; phylum Streptophyta; class Magnoliopsida; order Cucurbitales; family Begoniaceae; genus Begonia; species Begonia fuchsioides. The sequence goes on along the minus strand of QAOC01043534.1, from coordinate 13,574 downwards.
AGTATACAGTAAAACCTTAAATTTTATTTTCAGTCTTAGCTTATAGTTTCAGAGGTTAGTAAGTAAAAACATTTTTACCATGCAGTAATACTATATATTTTCGGTGAAATATGGGAGGGATCACAGCTAATATCTCCAAAGTTAAATTTTCATCAATTGAAACCTTATATTTTGACAATTTAGTTGCCCCCCGTTAGATTTACATTGCAAATTACCCATGTGTCCCGTTCTTAATGAGTTAAAAGACTTTGATAACCTTTTGACATCTCTGTCGTCCCTCTCGTACCTTATCGTTTATGTGTTTGTTGCTTTAATGAAGATCTCTCTCTATGATTCCATCAATTACTATTTTTTCCATATGCCTATGCCTCCAACCTGAAATCCACTAGAGGCTTCCTAGACATTGCCACAGTTCATATTTATTCTGAGAGAATATAGTGTTATAAAACTGTATTGATCTAAACTTACTTTATTAATTAAAGCATTTATACCATAATACAGAAAAAGATCGAGTTATACCTAAGTTATTGCTTTTTGAAGAAACTGGATTGCTTTGCTCGGAGATAAGTCGTTTATAAACTTTCACACTATCAATATGAATGCGTATTTTCTAAATGAAAGGTAGGATTATGAGTACCTTACTCCTAACAATAAATTTCCCTCATCTTCACAGTATTCTTACTCGATCACATATCTTCTTCCATCAAGAAGATATATAGATGAGCAGACGACACTATACATTTAAGAAAAATTCATAGATTTTGCTAAAGTGATAATTGAAGAAGCAAGATCCGCAACATCTGACTTTTTATCAAGTGGGTGGGGAACCCATTACAGAACACCGCAATCAACATTATCTCGCTTGATCTGAGTATAATTTAATTTTTATTGTAAAAAAACACAACACGTGAATCATAATGACATATTCTTCTAATGTAATCGAGAATTATCTTTTGTACATCATAATGCTTTATGTTCCTTCTTTACTGTACATAAATTTAATGAATAAATCTTATGTTTATTCCAATTCCATTACTTAATTATATTCTCAACATAAATGGGTACACAATTTTATCGAATGATAAATCTGAAGAATTTATCAACATTCATTATTACTGAAAATTACATAAGAGAACAAAGTCTCATTTTTTGTACATGGTCTTTAAATTTCCAAATTGGTATAACTTTAGTTAAAAGATTAGTCATCATCAATTCAATGTTAATGCGTTCGATGATCACTTTGACATCCTTAATATATTTTCTTATGACTAAATTCTTAATGTCGATATGTTTAGTTCGACTTCCAATTTTGTTGTTTTTAGCGTTAAAAACAGCATCCAACTTGTCGCAAAATATTTTCAGCGGCCTAGAAATAAAATCAATAATTCCAAGCCTGGAATGATCCAACAGTATATTTTCACTATGGTTTAAAATTAAATAAAATTCAAATTTTTCTTTTGAATGATCCAACTCTCATCTATATAATGGAGATGATAAAATTCTATAATTCAAATTTTGAATCGAAGTGCAGTTATTAGTGGCCAAACGCGCCTTATGTGAAGTTCTAACACAATATTTTCTCATCTTAATTTTTCACGCTCAAATATCTTATTCTCCTAAAAGATGCACAATGAATTTGGGGTTCATATATTAAGAAAGTGTTCTAAACCTGATTGCGTCATCTAATTTATTGGCAACTCATACTATATAATCATAATTTCCAAAGAAATCTCGAGCACTCATTGACGTGAATTTTGTTTGCTACAACGGTTGATGCATATTACCTCTATCAACTTTAAATGCTTAACGAATTTGAACCGCTGTTGTTTTTTTTTTTTTGCAAACAGATGCATAAGATTCTGAAGCAGTTATTCTGACCTCTATCAACTGTTAAAATATTGTCCAACTTCAGATTAAAAGCTTTACTATCATTATACAAGTTTTCATAATATTAAGAATTCATTATAGAATAACATAAATTCCGAATAACATCAATAACTAAGATTTCAGCCACATTGTTTGTACATTATGGCTACATACTAGGAATTAATGTGCTTCAGATAGAGACCTGTGTATAATTCTATTCCTCAACTTTATTATTACATTCCACAAGAATATTGGAAATATTTATGCGATTCGATCTACATGTTTCGAGATGGTGATAATTCATGGTGTCAATAATGGCCACTAGGATGGGAAAACTAACACTTCTGCATTTGACCGAAGACATTCTCATATGGTAGGTATTCTCATATACTATTACTAAACACTTACGCGTAAATTTAGGTTATATACCGATATATTTTAGGTATTGGAAGCAGAAGAAATGCCCTCCAAAGTTCCAAACATACTAATTTAGACCTACTATATGGAAGGAAATTTATAAAACAAGGAAAACTGAAAAAAAAAACACGTTAATCATTCAACCAGACAAAATTTAAGCAAAACAGAGTGATTAATCGACCCTAAAGAGATTATGAAACATCATTATCTAAAAAAATGAGCAGCATAAAGATAATATGTAATATGCTACAATCTTTATAAATTTACAGAACTGAAGTTCAACGTGACATACAAAATATATCCAGTCGAAGAGTAGAGAAGGTTGATGATCAACGTCCGATATTAGAACGGCGATGAGCAGCGACTGTCTTAAAGAGTTCGACTTTAGAGTTCAGTGCGAAGGTGAGCAGTGAATTTGGCATAAAAAAAAATTGCCTTAACGTGTTGAGTAATGAGTGTGAGATTAGCTGCTAGGGCTTCCAAAAATTTGATGGTGAAGAATGAAGATGAGTTAGAGTTGTGCCGTAGGTTGCAGGGTGGTAAAACAAGATCAGTCCAGTCTCAAGACTAACCATGGTTCAACGCTTATTTCCCTCCTAATTCATTATTCCACGGAACCGTGGCTTTATGCATAGAGGAATTGTAACCATTGTTTTCCTCGGGAAATCGTTAGACCAATCGTAAAATAATTACAATAGATTTCTCTCAAGGCGCCTGAAATTCACTTACAAATTTGTTTCAATCATGGCATGAAGCCAACAAGTTTCTCTTTAGCATTTGACTATCTTACTCAAGTTTGGCATGGAATTTTTAGTAATTTAACATATCCGATACAACAACAATGGATGATCTTGATATTGAATCCAAACAATAGTAAAAGCGAGATTTAATGTATTAATATTATATTACTTAGCTTACGTTATTGTCGTGATCCATGAACGAGCAGAAACGCCCAATAGATTATTATATTTTCTTGCTCACTCTATTATCGTTGAGCTTTTTGTTGTCCTAGAACTTATGATTTGTATGTAAGTGAAGAAAAATAGGATAGACATACCACCAACGGGAAGAAAGCCACTGACAATGGCTGGGATCGATCTTTTAACCTGTAACTTTAAAACTGGAAATGTTTGACAAGGAACCTAGCTTCCAATGCTTTAGACAAGTAACAGGACAATCAAAGGGTACGTTTCTAACACAAGACAGTACATAAATGGAGGAGAGAGAAATTAAAAACGCAGAAAATATTAAGAAATGACGTTTAGTCATGCAGTTTATGAAAAATAGCACTTCTAATGGCCTTCTCATTATTAAGTCCTTCAGGAAGTCTGACCACAACATCTTGCAGCATCACCTCTTTCACCTTCGATATGCTCGCATGATGAATTTGCAGATCTAGCTCTTGAAGAACGTTCATCAATCTAGCCGGTGGATGACCGTGATCACTGCCGTGGGCGCGGATAACAGCCTCCGTGCCCATGATCTTCACGTCCACGTCAATGGCGGAAGACCCTCCAATCGAGGACCGTGGTTGGATTTTGTAAACGCTGTCAAAGATGTTCTCCGACGACCATTCCCCGTCGTTAAACATGAAATCCGTAGCAGCGTTAGAAACTTTAGGGCAATAAATGGAGTGGGCTTGGAGTTTTAGTTCTTCGATCTTCGCTTTTAGCTTGTTTATGTAGACAACTGCGTCGGCAAGTAGAGAGGCCTTGTCCATCTTAGACACGTTTGGAACGACTGATCGGAGAGCATAAAATCTCCGGTTGAGCTTCTCTCTTCGCTGCCTCTCCGCATGCACGTGGCTCACCACCGTTACCTTTTGTTCCGCCGGCTTTCTCCCTCGTGTCTTAGTTTGATTGGCCCGACCGAAATTCCCGTCTGAATTTGATCGACCGGAATCCGATGATGACCCTCCGTGCTGAAGAAAAGAGTCGATGTTTACGCGCTTCTGCGGGTATTTCTTCTCCTGGACTGTACTCCATTCTTCTTGAGATCCAGGAAGCAAACCTACATCAATGAAGTTCATGTTATTCCAAAGATCAGATCCGAAGGGAGATTTCCCGTGCTGTGAGAGCTCCGAATCTTCTTTCGTCGGATCTGCAGAACCCATCTCTCGAATTCCTCTACAAAAGAAGTGGAAATCAAAACAAGAGTAAGGTTTTACGCCCTTCCGAACTACTTCAAATATTTCATGGCCGCCTGTTTTTTCAAACAATTTTCAGCGATAGCTTGAGCACTGAAAAAGCTTTAAATCAGACCCATTATTTATAAACCCTATGAATTTAGTATACATCAAAGAAAAATAAAAACTAAAATAAATCTAATTTAAATTTACCAAAAAATGACGCGGGACTAATTCATATCGTATGTTATCAACGAATAATGTTTCATCACGTGTATTTAACGCACTGATAATTTGTTCTAACTGGTTGGACATGAGACACATTTAACCATTTTATAAAGTGAAGCGCCAAAGCTCCCCAAAAAAGTTCAATAACTAATTATTCTGAGCAGTTGTTGGAATTATTTCTCTGTCGTCAACAAACAAATGTAATAAATTTATACTAACTGATATTATGTATGAAATTCAATTTATGCTTTATAAAATTCATTGCTTCGTTATGAAAACTTAATATTAACACACACACACATGTTATGAAAACTTAATATTAACACACACACACACATATAGATATATATAATAAAATATAAAGAAAACCATTTAAAGACCTAAAATAAGTTGAAGCTAAATATTTTATACTTACAAGAGTGATGTTGTTTATGTTGAATATTAAAGTCAATGAAATAAATAGTAATAAAATCTCGTCAGTTTTTTAAACAGATTTTGATTGACTTTTGGAAGGGCAAAAAATTCTCAAATTTAACGTATGACTTATGGATTTCTATGTCAAGGATGTCTAGTTGTCAATGGTTCAAGTTTCAAGTCATTCTGAGCATTGTGAGAGAAGTTATGATAGTTTTTGTAACTAAATATCAAAAATTAGAATGAGTAATAGTGTAAGAGTTACTATTTTATTTAATTTTTTAATATTATTTATGTTATTTTTGTATTATATACAGTGACTGAACGAAATAAAAAAATTACAAGAGTCCATAAATCATTTTTTTCTTCCAAATTAAAAACTCAGTTTTTTAAATCTAAATTTCTTTCAGTTTCGTATGAAATAAGATTCTAAAATGACAGGATGTGAGTTGTCAAAAGATGACGTAAAATTAGATTTTTCTTTTACCATTTACCAACTTTTCATTTATTGATAATATCATTAACTTTTATGCAGATCAAAATAACTAATCTACTTAAATATTCGAAAAAAGGTTTTATTATACGTAATATTTTGGTTCAATTTAGTCTTATTCAAGTTCAAAGTATTCAAATACGACATCAAAGTAATGGAAAACTTTTGCTTTTCTTTAACTTAAACCCACCTCAAAAGGATTTATAGATCAAATTAACTTGAGCGGGTAGTTCCGAATCAATTTAAATTGCATGATCATGTTGAGTATTAAATTCAATGAATAAATGGTAATAAAATCTATTAGTTTTCAATAATTTAAGTTTCAAGTCATTCCGAGTACTGTGGAAAAAGTTATAGTTATTTTAATAATGAGGTCAAAAATTATTATAAAAGTTTTGGAAATAAAAAGTATAAGAGTTACAATTTTATTCAATTTCATTTTTAATGGAATCTATGTTACTTTTGTACTCTACATAGTGCCTGAACGAAATGAAAAGATGAGGAGAGTCCACAAATTATTTTCTCTTTCATATTTTGTTTTTATTTTCTCTCTAGAAATTCGATTTTTTAAATTTTGATTTCTTTTAAATTAATCTACCATTGGTTTATTACTATTCCATTTTCCAATTAGAATAGCGTGACAGGAGTTTAGTTTCATAAACGACAAATTTCTGGTAGGAAAGAATTCAGCCAAACTAAATGATTATTGGTCGAATTATGTGCAAGTTATCGAAAAAAAGAACACGAGAAACATCAATGGCTATCTTCCCAGTCCATCTCCAAAACTTAATGCATTGAGTGAAGTTTTAAAAATAAAGAGTCTGAGAGTTACTATTTTATCTAATTTCATTTTTAATATAATTTATGTCACTTTTGTATTATATATAGTGGTCGAGTGAAATGAAAAGATGATAAAAGTACACAAATTATTTTTTCTTTTATATTTTGTTCTTTTTACTTTCTAAAAACTCAATTTTCTAAATTTTGATTTCTTTCAGATCAATCTATCATTCGGATTTTTACTATCCCATTTTCCAAGCAGAATAGCGTGACATGATTTTAGTTTCATAATACGACAAATTTCCGGTAGGAAAGAATTCTGTGAAACTAATTGATTGTTGGTCGAATCATGCACAAGTTATCGAAAAAAAAACACGAGGAACATCAATGGCCGGCGTCCCAGTCCATCTCCAGAACTTAATGCATTCAGTTATTGGGACCAAAGGCCTTTTTATTTCAACAATTTGATCTGTCAAAGATATCATTTTTGGTCCTTGTGATTTAAAAACCTGTCACTTTACATTCCATTCAAAACAACAAGATAAGGTTTAAAGTAGCAAATCCCTTTGTTTATGCAATTTCCATTACTGATTTGGTCTAAATTATCACTTCAGTGTACTATTTCATTGTTTGAAAGCTGAGTATCTAGGGCAAAACAAAGCACACATACATGATCCAAGTATGTCCTAGGGTGTTATTTGAATAAGAGTTAAAAGAAATTAGAACTCCAATTTTTCAATTAAGAGAGCGCAAACCATAATTTAAAAAACGGACGATATATTGGTCGGGATGGACCTGAAATGACTGAGCCTTCTGTATGACTTAAAGGCATTTTTCGGCGTAGTTAAAGGCATTTTTTACTCAAAACTTGGAAAACTCGGAAATTTGGTAGCGCGTAAATCTCAAAAAGATACCAAAAATTGAAAAGCAATTCATCCAAATTGGACCACCAAACAAAGTTATAGCCCTATTAGCTTTTACTCGGTCAATTATACAATATTTTATACCGAATCTAACCCGATGAACACCGAGTCACAACAGTTCTCCCCCACTTGTGTATCGGAAAAGTACATGAAAAATGAGCACTCGTGCATCCAAATCATTGAAAATTAAAAGAGTTATCGATGTTGAACAATTTTGGGTAATAAAATAAAAATAAATTAAATATATCTAGTGAGGACGGCTCCGCCAACACGAGAACAACCGTTTAAGTTTAAATCGACTCTTGACAAAAAACTTGATGTTCGAATTGCTATTAACCTTTTGCATAAAGAAGAAAAATATTTTATTGTAGTTTAATTGATCGAATAAAATAATTGGTTCCATCAAAATTAAATTATTTGTAACATAGAAACTAGCAGCATCCTAAGATTATTCACAATAACGACAGTTTGAAAATGTTACAAAGACACTTAAATCCAGCACTAGCCAAGATGCCAAGTTTCTGACTTCTGATGAACATTGTAGGGCCAAAAACTGTTTGTTGATGCTGAAGAAAATATATATGTAATAAACAAGAGACGACAATTTAGCATATCATATATCCAGTGAATAGCTTTAGGAATATAGTTAAAGTTTATTTTAATTCAGAAAAGATTTTTGGATTTAACTAAATTTTTAATTATAAAAAAGAGAGAATTATATTTGAATTGATGTGGACAAATCCTTAGGGTAAAACCAAATTTGAGTTGGTAAGCAATCTAACCAAATCTCTTATAATAGCAATTGTAACGATTAAATGGAAATGTCATAAGAAATTGTGAATAGAAAAGAATAATTTCAGGTTGACCGTCTTATGTTACACACTGAGGTAGAAAATAATGATCTAATACAAAATCAACTCGAATATTTATCTGATAAAAAATAGGACAGAAGAACAAAGATAGCAATTATATTGTTAGGGCTTATGAGATTCACAAATAATTAAAATCTTAAAAAATCGAAGAGAAAGATATGAAATAAATCGTGGCAGTTATGGTGAACCACTAGGCGAGTTATAGTGTCATGATCAAAATTTGGACCGCAATGAAAGCACCATTGAACTGATACCAAACTTAAGTTGATCAAACCTTGGAATTAATGCAAGCTGCCTTCTCAAAGTTGGAGTAGCATATAGCACAAGTCTTATTTTAAGGTCTCGTTCGAAAAGTAATGATCGTTCTATTAATAAAAGCTTGACAAATAAAACATGCAGAAAGTTGAACGAGTAAGGGGGATTAAATCCTCGTTTCGAGGAATTTCTTCTTCGAAATTTAGCATGGCCTCCATAAGCTTCGAAACAAATGAGGCTAAGCGTGATTTTTGAATCTAAAATCAACATGAAACCCTAATTTTCGCAATGGAAACTCGAGCTCATGAGATGATATTCAAAGGTTTGAAGTATTTAGAGCTCAAGGAATGCACTTAACTTCAACTACTATTCTCATCTCTTGAATCACAACCCCAGTGGCTAACACACATGAATGTGCATATGAAGCAAAGATGATCAGTCCCCAAGATCATCGATGGCAACAAGTAATCTTCTACGACATAGAATCTGCGGTCATTATTCTTGATCTCAATGTCGACTATGTGAAAATTTCTTCGAATATCACATACCACACATAGCGCAGCTCTCCCATAAAAATGTTTGAAACATCGTCATTCCGGAAGGAGGGGACATTGCTTATTGAAAACGAGTCATTTTCCTTTGTCATTGGTAATGGCACAACTATGTCCTTCACATAGATGAGACCACTAGATATCTCTTTCCTCCGCTCCAAAGATATTGTTACGTCTGTTTTTTAGGTTAAAAAAGTCTAACCTAGTACAATATTACTGTTGAGTATTAATTTCAATGAAATAAATAATAATAAAAATTTATCAATTTTTTAAGGTAGATTTTGACTAATTTTCGGAAGGGCAAATGATTAGCAAATTTAGCATGTCACTTATGAATTTTTATGTCTTGGATGTCTAGTTTCTAATGATTTAAGCTTCAGTTCATTCTGAGTACTGTGTAAGAAGTTATGATTATTTTAATAACGAAAAGTAGAAATTATTAAGTGTTTTAGAAATAAAGAGTCTACGAGTTATTATTTTATTTAATTTTGTTTTTAATGAATTTATGTCATTCTTGTATTGTATATAGTGGCCGAACGAAATGAAAAATAAAGAGATGCTTGTTAAGTTTTTATTACACTGCCATGAATTCAAATACAGAAGCCATGTCCTTCATCTCTCTCTAGATTTTGTTGTTTTTGTCCTCATGCATAGATTTCACTATCTTTTCGCCTCTTATCTCTTTATAGTCTTTTTTGTTTTTGTTATTCTCAACCCAATGAAATAATAGCTATGGTAAATGACTAATGGTTTCATGCCATTCAGTGTTACTGCAAGGATAATGAATCTCTAATTAGGGTTTAGTATGCGAGTACCAGAGTGTGATTTGCATGGTATATGATGGATACGTTTTGACAATGACCAGAGACAAAACTAGTAAGCTGAGAAATACGAGTAAATGATTGTTGGAGCTGATTCACGAGTCTTATTTTAGAAACAGGAATTCTAGGGCTTTTTCTAAAGCAAACATTTTTACGTATTTCTGGGCATTCTAAAGGCCATGGGTAACTATACAATATTCACCAAAGGGGAAGCCTCGTTCAGTGGGAGGTCAATTCCTTTTCTCTCTGCTGCTTACGGGGATTCAAGATGACGAGGGAGAGAGAGAGTCAAAGAGAGGAGAGAGATTCTGACACTGAAAAAGAGTTCCTTTTTATCTTCATCTTTGTTTGTTTTACTGTATCCGACTTCGAAAGATTGTTGTTAGGCAGCAATGTTAGAGGGCTCCGAATTAGGCTGCTCAATTTCACGTTCAGCCGGAGAGTGGTGATCTTTAGAGTAGTAGTCCTAGGGCTTCCCAGCTTTGATTGAGCCTAGTGGCCACATACTGTTCTTCCGTCAAAAATGGCTCAGAAGCGGATGGTGGGTAAACCATGCAGCCCAAACCTTTCTGTTCCTTCTTTCTGGTTTGTTTGCTTGGATTTACATGGCCAGCGCCAATGCATGTAAATTGTAAAAAATTTAGTCATTAGACTATTATTCACTAAATATAATTGAACTTCTATTCAAATATCAATTATATGATCTTGACGAAATAAGATGATGATTTGAAGGTGCACAAGCAGGTTTGAATTTTTTATCTCATTGATAACTTTGATAATTATTCAGAAGAATAGCCCTTAAAATGTTGAACAACTTTGACAGCTACATAGGATGTTTCAACCAGATCTTTGTTGGTGTTTTATTCGATCCAATACATCAAAATTGTGAAAACATGGTATGAATTTTTTTCCAGATAATGAACCAGTCAAAGGAAAATATTATGAGTTTCAAATTCAAAACATTGATGTAAATCCATTAACTGCTATCACTCTTTGCATTTTCCAGGATTTATTAGTGCTTTGATGGAAAGATTTTATTTAGGGTTTAAAAGTGACGAGTGTTCTAATTCAAGCATGATTGTAAAATCAATTAAAAAATTTCATGAGTATGAGCTTCAAGTAATATGTCGAATTCAAAGAGTACTTGAGAAATATATTTGAAAACTACTCACATGATTTGGATATTTTAGCATGGCGGAAAATAAACTTGAATAGCTAACTAATTTTGTATCAAATACAAAGAAATGTGTTGATCATCTTAATTTTACATTTCATGTAAAATCAAATCTTTTAGTTTACTTCCCTTACTATTTTGTAATGCAATATACTAGGATTATCTTCATTGGTTTGACTCGTACTTATCCGTTATTATTTTCTTAACGACATTGGAATTTGGGTTTAAAGTGTGATATTTCACTAAGAATGACATAATTTTTTATTCAGTAAACAATCTTCTATTTATCGGCTTACTAATTATCTCCATGATCCAATCCAAACGAGTGGACAAGATATTCAAAGAATGGTCACGCCCTCTAATCATTGATCTTCCAATGTTAACAACTCCATGTTCTAGAACACATGAATAAATTGATATTGATTATCATTATGTTTGCATATTAGGGATGAATCGAAAAGAAATATTTTTGGGTTCTACCTCCTATTTTTATGAAGTGAATGAATCTGCTTTTACAAAGTTTATAGAAATTATTTTGATTATTTATAGAAGCTTTATATCAACATATATATTGTATATATGTAGAGATAAAATATAAAAAGAAATAATGAAAATAAGTTCATAACTTATATTTGAAGTATAAAATTTACAAATAATTATAGTTATAAATATAGTTTAACTCATAACAAATGTATAGTCATATTCCAATTATATAAGTGTTTACATAAGACAAATATATAATATAATATGATTATATAAGACTATACTAGATGAAATTATATTGTTCTACTGATTTTGGATAAATATAACAATTAACTTTATCATAATAATGGTCATAATTGTATTATCTCAATCTGTTATATTTAGCATATTCAAATATCATTTTAATTTATCTTTGATTTACTCGTTACAATTTTATATGACTTGCAATTTTTGAATCTTTTATTTTGACATGAATTAAACATAATAGTTGAAAATGCTGACATCGATACAATTAAATCCACTTATGTAAATTTTCTTTTAATGATTGAATAGTTAGAACACAATTCCTAATTTGTATGAATTAATTATTCAATAAAATATTAATGATAGTCAAGAATAAAAATATAATTTAGAGGTTAACAGATACAGACTCGCACTATTAATAATCTAGATGGAGGGTAATACATGTGTAGTAACTATATCAATGTATCAACTTTTTATAAATATATTTTTCAGTCTTTAAGAATGAAAATTTAAATATTTAGTATAATTATTTTAAAGTTAATAATTATGTTAATTAATATAAAGAGTTTATATTAGTTAATAAAAATAATTGGAGCTTAAAACTATAAGTTCATCGGTCTCTCTATTATCTTCTATCATTATTTGAATAGTAAAAAAATAAACAAATAAGATTAAATAATTAATTATATAATAAATTTAATAATAAGTTATTTTTCATTTAAAGAAATAATTGAATAATTAGTTAATTACTTAACAAACTTTTAAATTTAAAAGGCAAGACTCAATGCCATGAACCCGAATTCGGTTTGGTTCTGGAGGAGGTTCATGAACCGGTTGGCCCGTTCCTCCGTCTCCATGTTGACGCAAACCAAGCCGCCATAGCCGTAGTCTTTGTTGGCCATGGACTTGAGGAGGAGATGTCGTGGGTGGTCTGTGAGGCCGGGATAGATGACTTTAAGGCCACATTTCTTCATCCTTAGAGCAAACTCCATTGCTCTTCGACGGTGCTCCTTCATTCTCAAAGCAAGATGAGGGATTCTCTCCGACAGCTCGAAGGCTACTTTGGCGTTCATGGTTGGCCCGAGTAGCATTAGGCTCCCTTAGTGAAGATCCATCATTGAGTTTACAAGTGATGCGGGCCCACATACAGCTCCTGCAAAGCCATTCAATTTTATGATTAATGGTTTTTATTCATTGTGGAACATGCCACGGTTCTATGACTTGTGAAGAACAAAACAAACCTAGAAATATAGTAATCTCTAATCGATTCTTTAGCACATAAGATATCTGTTATAAAGCGTTTGACGTATTCCACAACACTTAGTTACACCACACTTGGTTTATGTGCCATTAATCCCACTTATAAACCCCTGTAAAGATATGATAAAAAAAGGGTGTGAAGTCTTGAGCTGGTTTTATTAACCTGCAAGATAAGGAGAAATTAACCCAGTTATTTTCTCAACCTCCCGTAACCGATTTACGGTTATTTTTCAGATCTATAAAGTCAAGTCTCTGTTAGAAGACTGCGTGGTGAAAAAGAAGAAACAAAAGCAGAGAGTGTAAAGACGGAAGAAGAATCAAGAAGGGAAGGAGACTTAACTTCTTTGCCTGAGCGTCGGAGGAGGAGATCTCTGGTTCTTGATTCAAGATGAAGGATTTCTTTACCAAAGTTTCACCTCTGAAATGACGAGAGCTTCGTCTGGAAGGAGAGGGTTTCAGATCTGTGTTTGTTTGTGATTTTGCCAAAATAAATAAAAGTATACCTGTTGCTGCCGTGGACGTAGGAGAGCCGTTGATAGGCGATCCGAACCACGTAAAATCTACTGCTATCATCTCTTCTCTCTCTCTCTCATCTAAATGGCGTTATTCATACGCGTTTCTCGAACACTTCAATTGGTGCGGTGAACGTGGAACCTCTGCAAAGGAAGA
>QAOC01043467.1:0-10840 GCA_003255005.1 Begonia fuchsioides | reverse complement strand
TAACCCCAGATTTGTGCGTAAAAGCACCAACCACTCTTGTGATAACTTTTTTATGTTGTAATTTAACTTTTGAAACGATTTGGAGCTCGGACCTGAATTGAAAAAAGTTTACTTGATAACCAAGTAATCAAAATGCCTTGCTATTACCTTTTCATTCCCACGCCTTTACCTAGCTACCAGAAATTCCGATGGTTATTTTCTCTTACTTATTTTCACTCATGCATACACATGACAGCTGAGGACGAAGATTGACTCCTCTCAGAATCTGGAACGAGTGTATTTTGACAAGCAACCAGCCCTAAAAATAGTGCAAAAAATGTCATTTTTCCCTCTTTTTCTTCACTCTACTCATTTTAACACCAGATTCGTGCGTAAAAGCTCCAACAACTCTTGTGATCACTTTTATATTTTGTAATTAAACTTTTGGAACGATTTGGAGCCCGAAGCCAAAGTTGAAAAAAATTTACTTGCGGACCAAGTAATCAAAATGTCTTGCTATTACCTTGTCATTCCCACGCCTTTACTAAGCGACCAAAGTTTCCGATGGTTATTTTTTCTTACTTGTTTCCACTCATGCATACAATTGACAGCTTGAGGATGAAGATTGGCTCCTATTAGAACCCATAACGAGTTTATTTTGACAAGTAACCAGCCCTCAAAATAGTGCAAAAAAATACCTTTTTTTTCTTTTTTTTCTGCACAGCTTTTGTTTTAACACCAGATTCGTGAGTAAAGGCACCAACCACTCTTGTGATAACTTTTTTATGTTGTAAATAAAATTTTGGAAGGATTTAAAGCCCAAACCCGACATTGTAAAAAAGTCTACTTGGTGACCAAATAATCAAAATGATTTGCTATTACCTTGTCATTCCCACGCCTTTACTTTGACACCGAAGTTTTCGATGGTTATTTTTTTCTTACATTTTTTCACTAATGCATACACTTGACAGCCGAGGACAAAGATTGGCTCCTCTCGGAACCCGAAATGAGTCCCTTTTGACAAGTAACCAGCCCTTAAAATAGTGTAAAAAAATGTCTTTTTTCCACTTTTTCTTCACTGTACTCGTTTTAACACTAAATTCGTGCGTAAAAGCACCAACCACTCTTGTGATAACTTTTTTATGTTGTAATTAAACTTTTTGAACTATTTGGAGCCCGAACCCGACGTTGAAAAAAGTTTACATGGTGACTAAGTAATCAAAATGTCTTGCTATAACCTTGTCATTCCCACTCCTTTACTTAGCGACCGAAGTTTCCAATGGTTTATTTTTTCTAACTTATTTTCACTCATGCGTAAACTTGACAGTCAAGGACAAAGATTGGCTCCTCTCGAAACCCGGAACGGGTGCATTTTTACAAGTAAGCAGCCCTAAAAATAGTGCAAAAAATGCTTTTTTTTCCTTTTTTTCTTCACTGTACTCGTTTAACACCAGATTCGTGAGTAAAAGCACAACCACTCTTGTCATAACTTTTTAATGTTGTAATTAAACTTTTTGAACAATTTGGAGCTCAAACCCGACGTTGAAAAAAGTTTACTTGGTGTCTAACTCATCAAAATGCCTTGCTATTACCTTGTCATTTTCACGCCTTTACTTAGCGATCGAAGTTTCCAATGGTTTATTTTTTCTACTTATTTTTACTCATGCATACACTTGACACCCAAGGACAAAGATTGGCTCCTCTCGGAACCTGGAACGGTCCATTTTGACAAGTAAGCAGCCCTAAAAATTGTGCAATAAAATGTTTTTTTTCCTTTTTTCCTTCACTTTACTCGTTTTAACACCAGATTCGTGCGTAAAAGCACCAACCACTCTTTTGATAACATTTTTATGATGTAATTAAAATTTTGGAAGGATTTAGAGCCCAAACCTGATGTTGAAAAAAAGTTTACTTGGTGACCAAGTAATCAAAATGCTTTGCTATTACTTTATCATTCTCACGCCTTTACTTAGAGACCGAAGTTTCCTATGGTTATTTTTTTCTTACTTGTTTCCACTAATGCATATACTTGACAGCTGAGGAACAAGATTGGCTCCTCTCGGAACTCGAAACTGGTCCCTTTTGACATGTAACCAGCCCTAAAAATAGTTTAAAAAATATCTTTTTTTCCTCTTTTTCTGCACTGTACTCGTTCAACACCAGATTCTTGGGTAAAAGTACCAACCACTCTTGTGATAACTTTTTTATGTTGTAAATAAAATTTTGGAAGGATTTAGAGCCCACACCCGACGTTCAAAAAAAGTTTACTGTGTGACCAAGTAATCAAAATGCATTGATATTACCATGTCATTCCTACGCCTTTACTTAGAGACTGAAGTTCCTCTTTTTCTTCACTGTACTCGTTTTAACACCAGATTCGTGCGTAAATGCATCTACCACTCTTGTGATAACTTTTTTATGTTTAAATTAAACTTTTGGAGCAATTTGGAGCCTGAACCCGACGTTGAAAAAAGTTTACATGGTGACTAAGTAATCAAAATGCCTTGTTATTACCTTGTTATTCCAACGCCTTTACTTAGTGACCGAAGTTTCAAATGGTTTATTTTTTCTAACTTATTTTCACTCATGCATACACTTGACAGCCAAGGATAGAGATTGGCTCCTCTTGGAACCCGGAACGGGTCCCTTTTGACAAGTAACCAGCCCTTAAAATAGTGTAAAAAAATGTCTTTTTTTCCTCTTTTTCTTCACTGTACTCATTTTAACACCAAATTCGTGCGTAAAAGCACCAACCACTCTTGTGATAACTTTTTTATGTTGTAATTAAACTTTTTGAGCTATTTGGAGCCTGAACGCGACGTTGAAAAAAGTTTACTTGGTGACTAAGTAATCAAAATGTCTTGCTATAATCTTGTCATTCCCACTCATTTACTTAGCGACCGAAGTTTCCAATGGTTTATTTTCACTCATGCGTAAACTTTACAGCCAAGGACAAAGATTGGCTCCTCTCAAAACCCAGAATGGGTGCATTTTTACAAGTAAGCAGCCCTAAAAATAGTGCAAAAAAAATGCTTTTTTTCTCTTTTTCTTCACTGTTCTCGCTTTTACACAAGATTCGTGTGTAAAAGCAACAACCACTCTTGTGATAATTGTTTTATGCTGTATTGAAACTTTTGGAATGATTTGTAGCCCGAACATGACGTTGAAAAAAGTTTACTTGGTGACCAAGTATTAAAAATGCCTTGTTATTACTTTGTCATTTCAACGCCCTTACTGAGCGACCGTAGTTTCCGATGACCATTTCTTCTTACTTGTTTCTACTTATGCTTACACTTGACTACCGAGGACGAAGATTGGCGCCTCACGGAAACCCAAACAGGTGCATTTTGATAAGAAAGCAGCCTTAAAAATAGTGCAAAAAATATTTTTTTCCCTCTTTTTCTTCATTGTTCTTGTTTTAACACCAGATTTTTGCGTAAAAGCACCAACCACTCTTTTGATAAATTTTTTATGCTGTAATTAAACTTTTGGAATGATTTTGGAGTCCGAACCTGATGTTGAAAAAAGTTTACTTGGTGACCAAGTAATCAAAATGCCTTGTTATTATCTTGTCATTCCCGCGCCTTTACTTATCCACCGAAGTTCCGATGATTACTCTTTCTTACTTTTTTCTATTCATGAATACACTTGACAATCAAGGACGTCGGAACCCAGAACGGGTCCATTTTGAAAAGTAACAGCCCTCAAAATAGTGTAAAAAATGCCTTTTTTCCTATTTTTCTTCATTGTACCCGTTTTAACGCAAGATTAGTGCGTAAATGCACCAACAACTCTTGTGATAACTTTTTTATGTTGTAATTAAACTTAAGGAACTATTTGGAGCTCAAACCCGACTTTGAAAAAAAGTTTACCTGGTCACAAAGTAATATAAATGCCTTGCTATTACCATTTCATTCCCACGCCTTTACTTAGCGACCAAAGTTTTTGATGATTATTTTTTCTTATTTGTTTCCACTCATGCATAAACTTGACAGACGAGGACGAAGATTGTTTCCTCTCGAAACCTGGAACCGGTCCATTTTGAAAAGTAACTAGCACTAAAAATAGTTCAAAAAATTGCCTCTTTTTTCCTCTTTTTCTTCATTGTACTTGTTTTAACACCAGATTCCTTGGTAACGCCAACCACTTCTTGTGATAACTTTTTTATGTTGTAATTAAACTTTTGGAACAATTCTGGGCCCGAACCCGACGTTGAAAAAAAGTTTACTTGGTGACCAAGTAATCAAAGTGTCTTGTTATCACCATGTCATTCACACGCCTTTACTTAGCGACCAAAGTTTCCGACGGTTATTTTTTTTTACTTTGTTCCACTCATGCATACACTTGACAGCCGAGGACGAAGATTGGCTCCTCTCGGAACCCGGAATGGGTCCATTTTGACAATTTATCAACCCTAAAAATAGTGCAAAAAAATTTCTTTTTTTTCTTTTTTTTCTTCGCTGTACTCGTTTTAACACCAGATTCGTGCGTAAAAGCGCCAACCACTCTTGTGATAACTTTTTTNTCGGAACTCGAAATGGGTCCATTCTGACAAGTAACCAGCCCTAAAAATAGTCTAAAAAATGCTTTTTTCTGCCTTTTCTTCATTATACTCGTTTTAACACCAGATTCACGCGTAAAAGCATCAACCACTCTTGTGATAACTCTTTATATTGTAATTAAACGATTTACATGATTTAAAGCTTGAACCCGACGTTCAAAAAATTTACTTGGTGACCAAGTTATCAAAATGACTTGTTATTACCTTGTCAAACCCTCACCTTTACTTAGCGACCGAAGTTTCCGATAGTTATTTGTTTTTACTTGTTTCCACTAATGCATACAATTTACTATCGAGGATGAAGATTGGCTCCTCTTGGAACGTAGAACGGGTCAATTTTGACAAATAACCAGCCCTAAAAATAGTACAAAAAATGCACTTTTTCCTATTTTTCTTTACTGTACTCGTTTTAACAACAGATTCGTGCTTAATAGAACAAACTATTCTTGTGATAACTTTTTATGTTGTAATTGAACTTTTGAAGCGATTTGGAGCCCGAACCCGACGTTGAAAAAAGTTTACTTGATGACGAAGTAATCAAAATGTCTTGTTATTACCTTGTCATTCTCACGCCTTTACTTAGCGACCGAAGTTTCCGAAGGTTATTTTTTCTTACTTGTTTCCACTCATGCATACCCTTGACAGCTGAGGACAAAGATTGACTCCTCTCAAAACCTGGAGAGGGTCCATTTCGACACGTCACAAGTCCTAAAAATAGTGCAAAAAAATACCTTTGCCTTCCTCTTTTTCTTCACTGTACTAGTTTTAACATCATATTCTTGCGTAAAAGCGCCAACAACTCTTGTGATAACTTTTTTATGTTGTAATTAAACTTTGGAACGATTTAGAGTCGGAACCCATCATTAAAAAAAGTTTACTTGGTGACCAAGTAATCGAAATGTCTTTTTATTACCTTGTCATTCACATGCCTTTACTTAGCGACCGAAGTTTTCGATAGTTATTTTGTTTTACTTGTTTCCAATCATGCATACACTTGATAGCCGAGTACGAAGATTAGCTACTCTTGGAACCCAGAACAGGTCCATTTTGACAATTAACCAGCATTAAAAATATTGGAAAAAAATGCATTTTTTTCCTCTTTTTCTTCATTGTACTCGTTTTAACACCAGATTCGTGCGTAATGTACCAACCACTCTTGTGATAACTTTTTTATGTTGAAATTAAAATTTTCGAATGATTTGGAGCCCGACTCGATGTTGAAAAAAAGTTTACTTAATAAGTGAGTAATGAAAATGCCATGCTATTACTTAGCAACCGAATTTTCCGATAGTTATTTTTTCTTACTTGTTTCCACTCATGCATAACATTGACAGCCGAGGAAAAATATTGGCTCCTCTCGACAACCAGAACGAGTCTATTTTGAAAAGTAACCAGCCCTAAAATTGTGGAAAAAATGCCTTTTTCCTCTTTTTCTTCATTGTACTCGTTTTCACACCAGATTCGTGCGTAAAAACGCCAAAAACTCTTGTGATAACTTTTTTATGTTGTAATTAAACTCTTGCAATGATTTAGAGCCCGAACCCGACGACGAAAAAAAGTTTACTTGGTGACCAAGTAATCAAAAGGCCTTGTTAGTACATTTTCATTCCCAAGCCTTTACTTAGAGACCAAAGTTTCCGATGGTTATTTTTTCTTAGTTTTTCCACTAATGCATACACTTGACAGCTGAGGAAGAAGATTTGCTCCTCTCGGAACCCAGAACAGGTCCATTTTGACAAGTAACCAGCCCTAAAAATAGTGCAAAAAAATTCCTTTTTTTCTCGTTTTCTTCATTGTACTCGTTTTGATACCAGATTCGTGCGTAAAAGCACCAACTACTGTTGTGATAACTTTTTTATATTGTAATTAAACTTTTAGAATGATTTGGAGCCAGAGCCCAACGTTGAATAAAGTTTACTTGGTGACCAAGTAATCAAAATGCCTTGCTCTTACTGTTGGCTTTAAAAGTATTTTTAAAGCAATTAATTGTTTTTTATGATAACTGTGTAAGATAAGCATGAAAGAGAAAATAAATTACTTTACAATGTTTAAATCAGACTTAATCATTCATGAGAAATACCATCTTTGAAGGGTACAATTAAAGTCTAATAATTTGTTTAAGTGCTGTAGAAATGTCAAGTATATGCAGTTTTTTTGTGTCGACCCATAATTCCTTGTGTCGATTAAACTTTTGGAACGATTTGGAGCCCGAACCCGACGTTGAAAAAAGTTTACTTAGTGACCAAGTAATCAAACTGCTTTGCTATTACCTTGTCATTCCCACGATTTTACTTAGCAATCGAAGTTTCTGATAGTTATTTTTAGTTACTTGTTTCTACTCATGCATACACTTGACCGCCGAGGACGAAGATTGGCTACTCTCGAAACCCGGAACGGGTCCATTTTGACAAGTAACCAGCCCTAAAAATAGTGCAAAAAATGCCTTTTTTCCTCTTTTTCTTTACTGTACTCGTTTTAACGCCAGATTTGGGCGTAAAAGCGCCAACGACTCTTGTGATAACTATTTTATGTTGTAATTCAACTTTTGGAAAAATTTGGAGCCCGAACCCGACGTTGAAAAAAAGTTTACTTTGTGACCAAGTAACCAAAATGCTTTGCAATTACCTTGTCATTTCCACGCCTTTACTTAGCAACCGAAGTTTTCGATGATTATTTTTTCATACTTGTTTCCACTCATGCATACACTTGACAGCCGATGACAAAGTTTGGCGCCTCTTGGAACTCAGAACGGGTCCATTTTGACAAGTAACCAGCACTAAAATTAGATTACCTTGCATTATCACTGTACTTTTTCCTCATTTTGCATTCTTAGTACTTTTTTTCCTCTTTTTCTTCATTGTACTCATTTTAACACAAGATTCGTGCGTGAAAGCACCAACCACTATTGTGATAACTTTTTAATGTTATAATTAAACTTTTGCAACAATTTAGAGCCAAAACCCGACGTTGAAACTAGTTACTTGGTAACCAAGTAATCAATATGCCTATCTATTAGCTTGTCATTCCCACGCCTTTACTTAGCGACCAAGATTGCCGATGGTTATTTTTTCTTACTTGTTTTCACTCAAGCATATACTTGACAGCCGAGGATGAAGATTGACTCCTCTAAAAATACAGAACGAGTCCATTTTGAAAAGTAAACCAGCCCTAAAAATAGTGCAACAAAAATGATTTTTTCTCTTTTTTTCTTCACTGTACTCAATAACACCAGATTCGTCTATAAAAGCACCAACCAATCTTGTGATAACTTTTTATGTTGTAATTAAACTTTTGAAATGATTTGGAGCCCAAACCCAACGTTGAAAAAATTTTACTCGGTGACAAAGTAATCAAAATGCCTTGATATTACCTTGTCATTCCCACGCCTTTACTTAGCGAACGAAGATTCTGATGGTTATTTTTTCTTACTTGTTTCCACTCATGCATTAACTTGAAAGCCGAATTGATCCATTTTGACAAGTAAACAGCCCTAAAAATGGTGTAAAAAAATGTTTTTTCCCCTTTTTCTTCATTGTACTCATTATCACCAGATTCATCCGTAAAAGTACCAACTACTCTTGTGATAGCTTTTTTATGTTGTAATGAAACTTTTGGAACAATTTGGAGCCCGAACCCGACGTTGAAAAATGTTTACTTGGTGACCAAGTAATCAAAATGCCTTGTTATTACCTTTCTCATTCCCACGCCTTTACTTAGCAACCGAAGTTTCCGATGGTTATTTTTCCTTACTTGTTTCCTTTCATGCATACACTTGACAGCCAAGGACTAAGATTGGCTCCTCTCAGAACTCGGAACATGTCCAATTTGACAAGTAACTATCCCTAAAAATAGTGCAATAATATGTTTTTTTCTCTCTTTTTCTTCACTATACTCGTTTTAACACAAGATTCGTGCGTAAAAACACCAACCGCTCTTGTGATAACTTTTTTATGTTGTAAATAAACCATTGGAACAATTTGGAGCCCGAACCCGACGTTGAAAACAGCTTACTTGGGGACTAAGTAATAAAAATTCCATGTTATTACCTTGCATTATCACGCCTTTACTTAGCTACCGAAGTTTCCGATGGTTATTTTTTTTTACTTGTTTCTACTCATGCATACACTTAACAGCCGAAGACGAAGATTGGCTCCTCTCAGAACCCGGAGTGCGTCCATTTTGACAAGTTACAAGACCAAAAAATAGTGCAAAAAATGACTTTTGTTTTCTCTTTTTCTTCAATGTACTCGTTTTAACTTCAGATTCGTGCCTAAAAGCACCAACGACTCTTGTAATAACTTTTTATGTTGTAATTAAACTTTTGGAATGATTTCGAGCCCAAATCCATCGTTGAAAAAAGTTTACGTGGTGACTAAGTAATCAAAATGCCTTGATATTACCATGTTATTCTCACACATTTACTTAGCGACCGAAGTTTTCGATAATTATTTTTTCTTACATGTTTCCCCTTATGGATACATTTGACAGCCGAGGACAAAGATTTGCTCCCCTCAAAACCCAGAACGGTTCCATTTTGACAAGTAACCAGCCCTAAAAATAGTGCAAAAAAAATGTATTTTTCCCCTTTTTCTTCATTGTACTCGTTTTAACACCAGATTCGTGCGTAAAAGCACCAACCACTCTTGTGACAACTTTTTTATAATGTAATTAAACTTTTGGAAAGATTTGGAGCCTGAACCAGACTTTGAAAATAGTTTACTTGGTGACTAAGTAATCAGAATGCCTTGCTATTACCTTGTCATTTTGACGCCTTTACATAGCGACCGAAGTTTTCGATGGTTATATTTTCTTACTTGTTTTCACTTATGCATACACTTGATAGCCACGGAGGAAGAATGGATACTCTTGAAACCCGGAATGGGTCCATTTTGACAAGTAACCAGCCCTAAAAATAGTGCAATAAAATGCCTTTTTTTCCTTTTTTTCTTCACTATACTCGTTTGAACACCAGATTTGTGCGTAAAAGCATCAACCACTCTTGTGATAATTTTTTACGTTGTAATTAAACTTTTTGAAGGATTTGGAGCACAAACCCGACGTGGAAAAAAGTTTACTTGGTTACAAAGTAATCAAAATGTGTTGCTATTACCTTATCATTCCCACGCCTTTACTTAGCGACCGAAGTTTCCGATGTTTTTTTTAGTTACTTATTTCCCCTCATGCGTACACTTGACAGCCGTGGACAAAGATTGGCTTCTCTTGGAACACAGAACAGGTTTATTTTGACGAGTAACCATTCCTAAAAATAGTGCAAAAAAAACCTTTTTTCCTCTTTTTCTTCACTGTACTTTTTTTAACACCAGATTCATGCGTAAAAGCACCAACCACTATTGTGATAACTTTGTTATGTTGTAATTAAACTTGAGGAATGATTTGGAGCCTGAACACAATGTTGAAAAAATTTACTTGGTGAAGAAGTAATCAGAATGCCTTGCTATTATCTTGTCATTCCCACGCCTTTACTTAGCGACCGAAGTTTCCGATGGTTATTTTTTCTTACTTGTTTTCACTCATGCATACACTTGACAGCCGAGAACGAAGATTGGCTACTCTCGGAACCCAAAACTGGTGCATTTTGAAACGTAACTAGCCCTAAAAATAGTGCAAAAAATGCCTTTTTTCCTCTTTTTCTTCATTGTACTCGTTTTAACACCATATTCGTGCGTAAAAGAGCCAACCACTCTTTTCAAAACTTTTTTATGTTGTAATTAAACTTTTGAAACTATTTGGAGCCTGAACCCGACGTTGAAAAAAGTTTACTTGGTCACCAAGTAATCAAAACGCCTTGTTATTACCTTGTCATTCCCACGCCTTTACTTAGCGACCAAAGTTTTCAATGATTATTTTTTTGTTACTAGTTTCCACTCATGCATACAAATATTAGCCGAGGGCGAAGCATAACCTAACACTTCATGGTGTAGGCCCAAAGAGGCAAAACACAAACATAGCATTACTTACCGTAAGTCTTTAGCAATTAGGAAACACATACTCAATGCCTTTTAATCACTTCATAACATATAAATAAAACAACTATTAATTGAAACCTAAAATATTATTCACTGTTTTGCAGCAACTTAAAAGTATCATAACTTATTATATACAACTCCAAATGTCTTCATTTCGAAGCTCAAATCCCACCCAAGGTGTCTGTTTTAACGTAGGAAAAGGCCTTAGATAGTGAATTAGTCTAACTTAAGTTTTGAATACAAAACCCAAAACTTGACAGATTTTCCAATTTTTAAGCACTTTTGCATAACATTGACAAATATAAATTAATTC
>QAOC01043461.1:0-24594 GCA_003255005.1 Begonia fuchsioides | reverse complement strand
GTAAAATGTCAAATTTAGAAGGTATCACTACCAAGGATTAACGAAATGAATTGTACAGATCATATCGATAGGATTTTAGTAAGATCATTGTGGGACCCAGTCAAACATCAATACCAAAAAGCAAACCACATACTTCGGTTTTATTCGAATTTATCGATAATATTCAATTTAATTACTAAAGAATCAACAACTAGCTTTTAGATTAAAGTTAAACAAAATATTTCTAAGTTTTATCATTTATATTCTCAATTTTTATTATTTAAGTCGGTTTTGTTTGGTTACCTTATTATTTTTAATTTGAACCAAAAAGCAAACCACATATTTTGGTTTTATTTGATTTGGTATAAAAATTAGTTTTGTCCATTCTAAAACCGAATCAAATCGGTTCAGTTTTGACAAGACCTATTTCCACCCCTATGAAAAATAGTGCCTGACTTTCGACATTTTTTGAATTGAGTATCAAATATATAGAAGAAATATAAAAGCTTAATAAAATTATGTTCGCTTGCTCTGATCTACCAAGAGGACGAATAGCATCAAACTTTCATAAATTTAACTATTTAGTTGACATGATGTAACAAATAATTAAATTATCATGCCAACTTTCGACAAATGAAGATAGTTATTAAAATAGTAATATTTTTTAGTCATTATAAAGTTTAGAACATCATAGTTAGTCGCTTAATTGAATAAAACAACACTTATTTAAGAAAAAAGAATGCAATATAATTCAACAAAAATATATCACAGTAATATCATTACATATGTCTGAATCTTGCTTTCACGACAAATTGTGGGGTTCGAAATCAAGGAGTGATTGATGAAGTAGATGGGAATTGAATGATTTGGTCTATGGGTGTCCAAAACCAAACTAGACCATGAAATCAAACTTGAACCAGTGAATTTGATATGCTTTTGGTCAATTTTATACACATCGGTTATCAGTCAGCCTAATAAAAATTGCAATTTTTTATTGGATTGGATTAGAAATTATTAATTAAAAATTGTAATTTTCTATGGTTAAATTATTCAAAATTCTATTTAAGATTGAATTACTTACATAATTTATTATGTTTTTTTAATTCTACCCACAATGTTCTCAGCAGGCAGAGGACCCCTGACAACGCAAAAACAACATCAGTGGCAAGTTTTACACAATCACAATCTAATCTTCACCAAAAAAACGTGGTATTTTTCCGACATTTTTATTACCAGATATGAGAATCCAAGCTGTTGTCACGGTTGTCAATGGAAAGAAAGATACCTTCATCACCAAACTAGGCCTCATCTTCCATATAATTACGATAATACATTGTTTAAAAAGTTGATAAAGTTAAAGTCGCATCAATTAACGTGTCCATCTGAGGCATTCTATTTATGGACGTGAACGTTATAAAGTTCGTTCTAAATACCAACCGTGTCCATCTCACGTGGTTGCTACATGTCACGTGATCGGGAAGAGAGAACTGAGCCCCTATTCCCTCTATCTTTGCAGCCTTTGGCCTCTGAACTCTGCCCTTACGTGGTTGATAATTTTTTTCTTATTTTCTTATTTTCTTATTTCTCGAGCCCCTCAAAATGTTCTACGTTAAATCACCTCAAAAGTTAATAATAATTTAATTTATTTATATTTATTTTTTTAATATTCTCACTCATTTACATGTCATTTTTCTTTTTCTACTCCTTATGCAACTTTTCTTTTTTAATATATTTTTTTTCTTTATTGATGATCAACTTTTCATCTTCTAACTTAATATTACAATAAATTATCAAAAATCTCAAAAAATTAAATTTATAAGTTGATAATAATTTAATCATTTTTATTTATTTTATTAATATCATCAAATTTTACTTTGAGCATCATTTAAGCTTTACACATCTCACTCTATTGTTTTTGGTGTTTCTTATTTCTTTAAATCCTATGAGGTTTAGCTATAACTATTGACTTTTTCGTCAAATCTTACCTCTTGATTATGTTAAAAACTATCATTATCAAGACATAGACCGTGAAGAGAAGAAGAACCAATTGGTTATATCATCCAACAAATGTCACATTGCATATGATTGGCCTTTAGTGAATATTATAACAATCGGATTTTCATTATTAATTCAAATTCAAG
Organism: Begonia fuchsioides; assembly: GCA_003255005.1. Taxonomy (NCBI): domain Eukaryota; kingdom Viridiplantae; phylum Streptophyta; class Magnoliopsida; order Cucurbitales; family Begoniaceae; genus Begonia; species Begonia fuchsioides. Next base: position 22,474 of record QAOC01043461.1, on the reverse strand, counting down.
GGACTAATTGATCAAACTCAAAGTTTGAGCCCGACAATTAGGCTTGCCAGCGCAATCAAATTGAGCAAGTGAGCCAAGCAATCGCAAAATCACGATTCGCTCTAGCCGTCGACCCATCGTTTTTGTCGTCGTCGCCGATCGTTTTTCACATCGCCTTTAATTACTTCAATGCCTTGCATTCGTCAACTCGTCGTGTCTCCTCGCCTCGGCCTCGTTGTTCATCAGTTTGTGGCCTCTCCCGGCGCTCGACCTCATAACGACGGTCACTTGTCGTTATGGTGAGAGAGAGCCAATCTCTCTCCAACCTTCATTCTCTCTCTCCAACCTTCATTCCCATCTCCTATGAGTTTCCCCCTTCTTTCATTTTTTTCACCAATTCTTCCTTTCATTCTCTCCGTTTATCCCATTGTTAATTCTTAGTACTCGTTCTCATTCATTCAATTTTTGTTCAACATTCCTAGCTACTCATCAAGGTATTATAATTAATTTGTTATTGATTTTATTTTTTTGAACTAACAATCTTTTCAAAATTTTATAGGGTTCGTATTTGTGAAAATAATTACGATATGAAATAATTATCACGCATGTACGAGTCATCGTCAAGTAATTGATGAATAATACTAATTTACTATATTTTATGCTTATTTTTTATCGATATGGACCCCATGATTTTTTCATTTGGATACATTTATTGGTGATGGTGTTTAAGAAATTGGGACAACTAATCTTGTTTTTTCAATTGGTAAAAAATTAGCAGAAACATTTATTTATTCACCTAAATCTTAAAAAATTAAAACATCAGATGCATAGAGACATTTTGAAATAAAAAAATTAACGTAGCTGAAAAATTAAAAACTAGAATATAATGTAAATATTGAGCAAAATATTCATCAACGAATTGACTAACATCATCATTAGTAGACACTATAAAAAAATGTCACTGTAAACAGCAAACGAGAGTTTTACATAATTATGATGAAATGTTAGTGGTAGTGAAAATTTTACATATTCATTTGGGAGATTAAGATAAAGTGTTGCAAAATATATAGCACAAAACGAGGTACATCTGTCGATATTTGATAACGAGATAGATGGAAAATTCATTCTGAAATATATTAATCCTAATTTTAGATGAAAGCATGGACACCTTGTATCCTTGAACCTATAACCATCTTTCAGCTAAACTAGCCTCCTTTATCCCTCGAGACCAACAAGGGGTAGTACAATAATATTGACCGGTTGTCCATCGACTACGCCTTTTGGGGCATTTGATTATCACCAATGTTTGCGTTACTCAAGCCGACATTCTCGCTTCTGCTTCGTCCACCACTGCTCGTGCAGGTCATTCTCTCTAAGGCGGAATGCTCCCCTACCGATGCATTTTTACATCCCACAGCTTTGGCAGATCACTTAGCATCATTCATCTTCTACGCAAGAGCGATCAATAAGTGACCTATTACACACTCTTTCAAGGGTGGCTGCTTGTAGTCTATTCTTTGTGGTACACTATGAAATCACATTATTAAATTATATAATAGTATGAAAAATGAATTACTTGGTTTATTTTTACATGTACTTACTATGTCTATTTGCATTACTTAAGATACTAAAGTGAACATATTTCACTCATATATATAGTCATTTAGAGATGAAACTCAAGCCGGCTCGAGCGAGCCGTGCCCAAGATCATCCGGGCAATCATAAGTGATGGGGGCAGCCACTTTTGTAACAAGAAATTTTAAAATTTATGGGCTAAATATAGGGTAAAGCACAAGGTGATCACTGCATACCATCCGCAAGCAAATGAATAAACCAAAGTTTTAAATCGAGAAATCAAGAAAATTCTGGAAAAGGTAATAAATCTCGAAAGAAATGATTGAACAACTAAGCGGCCAAATGAGCGGTGGGTATATCGTACAACATACAAGAAGTCAAATGGAACATTACCCTTCCGGTTAGTTTTTGGAAAAGGATGTAATCTCCTGGTTGAGCTTATTCACAAAGTTCATTGGGCAGTTGCTAAATTGAACTTGGATGCGGATGTGGCTGGTGAGAAAAGTTTATATCAGACGACGCAAAGCTTTGTTTCGACAAGCATTTCAGCAAATGCTCGCTTGCACTAGAAAAGGGCTTTGAACATGCGAACGGTACAATCTCTCATCTCCCCTCTTTTAGTACGGATGTTATTAGTGAGAGAGGTTGGGCTAAATTGTGAGAAACCAGCTGACACTTTTATTGACCTAGTGCGGGAATTTTATGCTAACTTTGATGAGGAAAGTCCCAAATCAGCTTCAAAATCTGTCTGATAATGTTACTTCCTATTTTTCCTACGCTGCAGCACGATATGTAGCACTGTCAAAGCTCTGTAGCGCATATCTAAAAGGCCAATTCCGAGCTGCCTTGCATTTCCACCTATGACTAGCAGCACAGCACAGCCTCATCCTGAAGATGAGGCACAACACTAATAGCCAAGGAAGTTTTCTTTTTGTTAGACAAAATTTTGCTTGTGTTTTTCATTTTGTTTGTGGCAGCAATTTTCTTCCTTCTTTCTTTTGACATTGGAGACAATCTCGGAGTTTAAGTTTAGGGAGGGCACCCATAAAGCTCAAGTAAATTTTGTTTAGGAATAAATAGATTTAGATGAAGTATATAAGGTGAGCAAAACTCTCTGTATCTAGGCTTATAAGTCTTGGCTCTTAAAAGTGAAGCTTAACAATCATCCTCTCGAAGAACGGGTCCTAAAGCCTTAACTATCTCCCTTCTACATAAACTTCCTCAAGGAAATTAATGTCAAGAGCAAGATGGTTAAGTTGGGTGTGGGTCGTTTGGAAACCTTTTTCTAGATGAAGGACCAGGATACTAAGGAAAGTTTAAGTTAAGATTAAGTCAATATTAAAGTTTAAGGTCTGAATTTTATTTTTAAAAAAAAAAAAAGAAAGAAAGAAAAAGATTCGAAGCAAAAGTTCAAAGTCTCACCAAAACTCAAATAAAATGAGAGACCAAGAAAAAAGAAACAAAAAACAAGAGTAGAAAAAAAGATGAAAAAATGGTGTCTTGTTGGAGGGAGTATTACTGAGTATTACTGAGAAGACCCAATAAAATTCTTTCATTTAAAGTTATTAATGTAATGTTTTAGTTTCTATAATCGTGAATATGTTTGAAATGTTGGATTGGGTGGAAAGATTGTTTGATGCTGTGATGTTTCTAATTGCTCGAGATATTAATTGGTTTGATGGGAGTACACATGGTGAGAGGTATGAAGAGGTTGAGAGACTTGTTCCAAGAGAATTTTCAGTTGATTTGATGATTGTTAAACTTCATTGCTATGATAGGGGAATATGTTTGGGTTGGAAAGTTTTGTATTGCTTTATTGTGTCTCGTATGATTCATCTTTTTGTTTCATTACTCGAGTACGAGCAATAGATTAAGTTTGAGAATGTTATCAAGTCTTGAAAAAGACTAAATAATAATCTCTAAACTTGAAATATTGTATAAATTTAAGTAATTAATTCTGAGTTTACTCTGTGCTTGATGTGTATGTTGTAGCATTGAATCATTTGAACGTGTGTGCAAATCATAAAATTTTACAAGAACGCACTGTTCTCTTTCAATTGCCACGTGGTCTGAATTGTTTAATGCAACATATTAGAGCCGGTAGAAATGGATGCAGAGATATCTCTCCCCCGATTCCAAAGGACAAATTTCAGCTGAAAAGAGGGGAAAAAGACGTCAGCATCAAAGAATGGTGGAGAGCTATTGGCAGCTAGAATAGTGGCGTAGGGAATGGAGGAAGCCGAGCTAAAAATAGGGAATGGATGGGCTCATTCTTTTTGAATTATGTGAATGTCTAACTTTATACAATATAGAAAACGTAAGGTTCAAAAGTGATGCTCTAAAAGAAATTCATTTTCGAAATTCAACAGACACTTAGTAAAAACCTCAGTAAATTGGATGTTTTCTTATTTTTATTTTGAATTTGATATGGATGATGTAATGAATGGTAGACTCTTTATCTTGTTTCATTTGGTTGTGATAAGGTACTTGACTATTATTTTTTAATACCGATATTGTATATGTTCTTTTTCAGTAGGACACGTGAAATAAACTCTTAGCATTCTGTGAGTAAGATGAAGATATCATTAATTATTTTATTCAGTGACAACAATTTTATTCTTTGTCCTCAAATTTTTAGAAATATGATCTTACGCTTAGACAACACTATAAATTGATAAACTTTTATTTTTTTATTTTGAACTAATAATGTTATATTTATCTTACATATATCCTTTTTTTTTAAATGTGGACGTGCAATCGCATGTATGGTTAACTAGTAGTTAGAGAAGACAAACTATTGATACATTCCAATAGTGTAGATAAATTTAATATTACTTAATAAATATTAAAATTTTAGATCCTAAAATATTTATGGATTACGTGATTATTAAGATAATATATAAACAATTCAATTATCTTTCACCAATAAGTTTGTGTATGTGAGACAGTCGATAATTTATTATGATATCAAAAGTAGAGATCACAGGTTTGATCATCGACAAAAAAAAAATCTCATTAGCAAAAAATCACATGTAATGATAAAAAATGACTTTCATGTGATGAAGAATGTTAAGATAATATACAAATAATCCTAGAAGTAATAGCACATAGGACAATTAGTAATTCATTTGATCATGGGCAAAAGCAAAAAAAATCTCATTAGAAAACTCACATGTAAGGGAAAAAAGAGAAAAATGACCTACATGTGAGGGAGAAGGCTAAGATAACATATAAATTATTAGGTTATATTTCACTCATAAACTGGATTATGGGCGACAATTGATAATTTATTAGAGATTTGTAATTTTCTTCCGGACAACATTTTTGTGAAAAAATTCTAATTTTTCATAAATACCTCGAACCCTCTATCCCTCCCTTTCCCGTCTCTCAATCGGTCTCAATGTCCAATCTTCTCAATTTTGTGCTCTCTCTCTCTCTCTATCTTTATAAAAGAAATTAAGTAATCTTCAATCCACGAACCAGGAGGAGATAAGTTAAAAAAGAGGTGGAGGTGTAGAAAATCTCGAGAACGACCCCTGTGAACAAGTGCGTCAACAAAAGGTTTCTCCCTTAATTATTCAACTCCAGCAAGTTCTGTTTTAATTTGACATTAGTTTGCTCTTTGGAGCTTGATATGAACAAAACTAATTAGTTGCAATACAACTATCATCATAAGTTCATCCCAAACAAAATAAAAAACTTAATTATTTGAAAGGCTGCAATGCAACATTTGTCTTCACATAGATTGCAAAAAAAATCATATGAACAAAAGTAAATAATCTAAAATACATGTTGATAGCTGGGAAAATCCTAAATATAAAAAAATATTAGATAAAAGTGCTAGATTTACAAATACTGTTAGTGAGTTTATTTGTCACACAATTCCTTCTGCACTGTGTGTGATTGAAGATGCAGTGATCATCTATTTGAACGATTCAACTCACTTTGAAAACGTCGAGAAGTTTATTCTTAATCAATATGGCGTAAAATAACTACAATAAACCGTACAAATATTTAAGAATGATCAAAACCCGCAGAATATGGACCACTGTGTCGCATGTTTTATGTGGAGAGTTGGAGTGGGACCCATTTTTTGTAAAAGTCAAACTAGCCAGCGCTCCCTTTGAAGGGGATGTGTTCTTCTCGAACTGCAACCCCCCTCCTCCTAGTGCAGTTGAAAAGAATAGCACCTTCTCCATTTCAAACAAGGAAATGGTGCTTCACTGCGGCAGGTGGGCCCACTCCATATTTTAGGATGGGTCATTATTGCTTCGGGTTGGTCTTAATTTTTCAAAAAATACGACAGAACCATAAAAAATTGATTCCAAATCGATACGGCCGGTTTTTGTTTAGGTCTTTCCCAATGAATATATATATTTTGAAAATGTAATACAAGCAACTCAAATTTTGAAAAAATAAATAAAGTTTTTCACCAAAAAAGATATTATCTAACAACATGTCTTACTGGCTGAACAGATCGTGCAAATATATGAACCTTATAGAAAGGTCTTAATAAAAGAAATTAAATTAACTGATAGCTACTGAATGGTCCGATTCAAGTTTTGATGCTTTTAGTAGAGTAAACATTGTATTGGTGATTTTGTTATGCTAAGAATTGTAAAGCAGATCATATACCAAGCCTTTAGCAGACAATGAGAGTCCCCATCAGCACGCCTATTTTCGATCTATGAACCAAGATTCTCCTCGTTACACGCCCGCACCCTGTACCTAACCTCATCAATCCTTCCATTGCCGAGTTGGAATGCTTGACTCAGAGCTGAGTTAAAAGTCTTCCATGAATAGAGCTCAAGGACAAGAGCTGTGTGCTGGCGAATAATTGATCTTCCTCTTTTCTGATACCCTAATTCCATCCATTTGAACCTGCATGATTTGTTGCAGAGTTGAGAATCCATGAACAAGACAAAGTAGAGCGCTGGTTGGATAAGATGATGGGTCAGAAGAAGAAATTAGGGCTCTTCTGAACCATTGTTAGCTGTAACACTCCAGAAACAATGGCCGTTCGAATTGAAGCTTCATGGGAGAACGAGCTTATTGAACAAGCTAGATGTATTTAGTTTTTCTGCGTTGATTGATCGTGAGAACCATTTTGTTTTGAAAATGATTGTTTTTCTTTCCATATTCTTCAAAGCTTCTCCAATGGCGTCTCGAGAGCATTGAAAGATGAACACAGACACGACATGGCCGCACCAAAACATGGCAATGGCAGAAAAAAGGAAAAACGAAAAAAACAAAAGAAACCCGTTATACTGTAAGAAACCTAATGATCTATACCCATACCCACCCTTCACGAAAGAGAAGCAGATCAGAAAATAACTACAGTAGACTACTTGAAGCTTTTGCTTTGCGTGGCAATGGCGAGCTCCGGCCAGGCTAAACACTCATCTTCCACCTCTCCAGCTTCACTGCCGTTCAGGTGCCATTCCTGACGCCGCCGTAGGCGCCAACGAGATCTTCGCTCACTTCGGGGTACGGCCATGCCCCTCTTCCGAATCCATAGCCCATTTCATCGTACCCAGCCAGAGAAAGTAACCCAGAGTTCTGGAAGTTGAGAAGAGAAGTAAAGCTTCTCGGCCCGCTACTCATTGTCTCACAGAGATTAAGAGGATTAAAAGGTAAATCCATGTTCACTCGGGCGAGAGCAGAAAGGGGCTTCTCCGGCAAGCGCTCAACGGCGGTTGCAGTGGAGGAAGAGGAGGAGGAGGAAGACGTGTCGGGCGGAGAGGAGGAAGAACGCGAACGTTTGGAGTTCTTCCGAGACCCACCGCCCACCGGGACGTCGCGGAGGGTCCCTCCCTGGGTCCAGTAGCGGCGACAGGATTTGCAGAAATGGCGCGGCTGTGAGAGGTTGTAGTTGTTGTAGTAGCAGAATTTAGTCTTGGTGGAGTCGCAGCGAGGGCAAGGGAGCGGCTCCGACGGTGGTTGAGGATGGCCGGGCATGCACTGCAGCGGCTTGGCGGAATTAGACGGCATCGAGGACCAGAACAAAGACCGGCGTGGGTGGGAGAACAAAGACCGGCGTGGGTGGGAGTGGAGTTGGGAGCGTTATTTATGCATCCATTCTTAGAGAGAGAGAGCTGGAGAAGAGAGAGAGAGGGACAGATAAAGATGTCGGGCAGCGTGGGAGGAAATAATTGGAGGCGTTTAGTGGCGTACACAAAGATTCTCCCGCATCATATCTCTGGTCTCTCTCCTCAGAGGGGAAGGGGGATCATGATATTCTCCGAGGCTCATTCGTTGAAGAGGCACTGTTTCCCCAGGGGGAGTAGCAGAGCCTGAGCCTGGGGCGGTGGCAGAGAGAGACAGGCCTGGGCGGAGGACGGAGGAGACCGGATTTGACTGACATGACTTGGGACGCAGGCAGAGGGACAGGGACTGCTTCAAACATTTGGGTCCTTCTTTTCTTCACCTAAACCCCATTTAGTCATCCTCACTATCTCCATAATTTATGTAGATTTAGGCCGACTACTCCTATCACACTTTTTTTCTTATGCTTAAAACAATTGAATGGTCAGATTATTGAAAAAAAAACGAACCAACCTTCTTGACTCTACCCCTCAAACAAACAACATGATTTTAATTTGTGCAATTTTTAACTAGAATTCAAACTCAAACCCAACACGCCCTATCAAAAGTGAAATTGATCTTAATTTTTGGCTAGATTCGACTTCAGTTCACGTAAATATTTGATTTAAATGAGTTGAGTTGTAATTCAATTTTGTAAAATTTAAACTTGTGAATTCAAATCAGTTAACCGACCAACTGTTAATATCTTCGTCATGGAGTTTATTCCTGGATCAAGTTGCCACTCATTTTTCTTTCATTAGGAAAGCAATTGAGAGAAATAGAAAAAGACAAAATTAACTAAGAAAGAAAAATCTTGATTTTTGCTGATGCCTCATTACTTAGGGTTAACATCTTTTAAATAAACTTCTTTGACCTAATTGAATATAAAAAGACAAAATTGACTCTCTAACTTAATTGAACATAAAAAAACTAAACTGACATTCTAGCTTAATAAAAATAACAGTTAATAAAATAACTTGAAAATAAAAAATAATAATAGATAACTAGACCCGACGAAATTAATGTTTCTTGACAAGGGCATCTTGAGGACTTATGGTCCAGTTGCCTCTGGTCATTGAACAGCTGATCCTATCGCGAGCCTTGAGGACATGTATAGCTTGGCATGAATTGTTGGGAAGGAATGCGAGAGCAGCCTTGAATCATGCATTGTGAACCTAACATCTCTCTATTGAAGATTGTTGATGGGCCCTCATGTTGCAGCCAGAAGATCCTGGGTTGTGGACTATTATGGAACTCGCAGGCCCTGGTGCCTAATCTCCAAGCCGTTGGTTATAAACTCGACGCAGGAGGTGGGCCAAAATTGAATGGAAACGCAACTGACAGAGATGGGCCGATTGAGGGCTCAAGGGTGCAAAAGCGGTGCGACTGTTGGTCAGTCACGTATTGCGGGGTTGGCTCAAAGGCCGGGAACGAGGGTGGCTAGGGCAGGAAGAATGTGCACGGCGACAGGCCGTGCGCTGCGGTGGTTGCCTGTTCGGACATGGCGCTGCTCGGTCTAGGCGAGGCCGCAGATTGCGCCGAACTCGAGCCTAAGCGCATGGACGGTGGCGGTGCGATTCCAGTCAGTTTTGGCTGCGGTGATGACGGTGCTCGGATCTGGGCGCAGCTTGAGCTGGTGGTGGCGCAGGTGGCCTGTCTCTGGGTTGAAAAATCTGAAATTTTTACATTAGAAGTTTGTGATTCGCCTGCGCCCATTCTTCTTGGGATTCCATGAAAAGCAACATGCGCAACAGTACGACATTCAACATCGAAGATTCTTCTCTCTTAGCTGAGATGACTAGAGAGTTGTTATCAGGTTCGGAAGAAGAGTTTGACTCTGATACCAAATTATTAGAATCTTGGTCACAGGTTTCTCACTCGAACGAGTAACCACTTCTTTTACTTTCATTAGGGAAGCAATAGAGAGAAATAGAAAGAAACAAAATTAACTAAAAGAAGTAAATGCTTAATTTTTACTGTGCCCCATTACTCAATGTTAACATCCTTAAACTAGATTTCTTTGACCTAATTGACTATAAAAAGATCAAACTGACAACAGACCTAATTGAATATAAAAAGACCAACTTGATTCTCTAACTTAATTAAAATAATCATTAAAAAAATAATAATAAATAACTAGACTTGACGAGAATAATATTTTTCGACAAAGACATCTTGAAGACTTAGGTCCGTACTACCAACACACTAAAATCTAATTATTTTTTCATAAATTTTTAGTTGAATTAGTTATTCCAACCAATACGACAGTTCAATTTCTAAAAATTAATACAAAATCAAATTGATTAGATAATTGATCCAAATCTACGACAATTCCTCGATATGACTTCTGTCTCCTTTCGTAATCAAGCTCTACCATAATTCAAACTATCGGTCTACCAAGCTTTCTTTTGTAGGTGGAAGATAAAGCAAATGGATATTATCAACGTCTTTTACACGGTGATCTTACTCACACGGTTTTATGTAGCAGCCAGTGAGATTTTATTTTGTACTTGCCACCATTCTGCAATCTTCTTATTGAATAAGACTTTTTATGCTTTGAGCGATCTCCACAACTTGGTACACAAGATAACATAACGCTCTCCTACTTTCGTGTTAATATGTCCTTGTGTAAGCCATTGTCAACCGACCCAATTTTTTTCAAGGACTCGGGAACTCATCTTCAAAATGGCTATTCCAAGAAAATTGATGAAGAATTTCAGGAAGAAATTACCTTCTTTAGTCGTTCTGAAAGGCCCCAGTGGTGTTAATTGCCTGTTGAATTGGTACCCATGATGGATCCTGCTATCTCAAGTGTGGTTTGGGCATATTTGCCGAAGACCACACACTGAAAGCAGATGATCTTCTTTTACTGATTGCACCAGCTGTTCGATCGACCAAGTTCCACAGCTTTTGGGTTTCTTGTTCCTAGTCGGCTTTACAACCATCCTTGCATATGAATTCTATAGTTTATTCGGGTTTTTTTCTATCACTAGATAGGTCATCTTCCTGTTATAATATCTTAATTATCAAACTATTTCGTTCCTAATTATAAAATTTTGACTTTTCTGGTGACAGTTTAAACAAGCCAGCAGCTATGATTATGAGATCCAGATCATACAATCCTGACCAAATGCATATAAAAATTCAAAATATTTGCAAAATTGGTGAAAAGAGTAAGAATGAGGCAGCTGAAACCAGATAAATATGACCCAAGAGGCCAATTTATGCAGAGGCCAATTTATGCAGAAGTGGAGTGGGAGCCTAGCTATGTGAAAGCCATCCTCTGATGTGGAGACTAAGCTGCTCCAAGCCAGGCCTTGTCTCAGACAGAAGGTCTTTGACAAGCAGAAAACAGCTGCCAGCTGACAAAAGCCATAGCCAGAGAGGTGAAGAGCTCGAATCCGACCACCTTTGGGAGGTCCCAACCTACGCCTCGCCCTAAATAGCTGCAAACACACGGTATCAGATGGAAAATTGGTTAGCCTGAGGAGTCGAATTCTCGGGTCATCTTACCAGAATACTAACCTAGTGATAGATGGCATCGTGGCAACAATGCCCGCACAAGTATATATTATGGGAATCAAAGCCTTTGGCTTGTTCTTGCGTAGCCACATCAAAGAACCCAGTGCAGCAAGGGATATACTTAAGGCCTGTGAATGTGGAGAAATTTGAACGTTTCATCATCAACATGATTCACTGCTAAAAATGACATGCAAATAGCAACAAAAAATGCATCATGATTTAAAAACTAAACTCAGCTTTCAACCCAGTTTCCAGTCAGCATGGACACACCCACTTACTTTGTGGGTCTGACAAACGCTGTTGTTTTATTTTAGTTTAATTTTCACAGCCATCATCAGTCTTCTTGTTTGTCTCACACACTGTCCAATAATGAGTTGAGAATAATAAAGAAAGTCATATTTCAAAGAGGCCCTAGCTGTTAGGACAGGACCAAAGGGAGAAATAATCGTAGTGAAAAAAAAGAGGCAAGGTACAAGTTAATAGTGGAATACTTTGAGAGGCCAATGCCATACATGAGGATGTAGTGAGGGGAAGTAGCATGATTATTGTTGAATTGTTCCTTTAAGGAGATTAGAGTTAGACATCTGTATTTGTAGATCTCCATATTTAGTTTCAAGTAGGAATGTGCATGGGTTGATTTGGATCTGTTTTTTAACCGATCCAATCGATCTTTGGTTCAATTTGGGTTAGCTATCTTTTAAGCAATAATATTTTTTAACAATTGTAAATAATATTTTAAATTAAAAATTTTACAGAAAAATAAAAACTATTTTAATTAGATTTTTTTATGTTTTAATTTAATATTAATTATAGAGTTGAGTTTGTTTTTTCAAGTTGGCCAAAAGTCCTAAAACCAATCCAAACAAAGCCAACTCGAAACAAGAAATGATATTTTTTTAACAGAACGACCCCGGCCTAAAGTTGTGGGTTGGATCTCCATGCCTAGTTTCAAGTTAATTCTAAGTCCAAACATAGTTGTTGGACTCGAGATGGACCCTTTTAAGTTTGCTAAGAACATTCTTTTGTTCCGCAAAAATTTCACTAATCTAGGGTTGATACTTGTAGTAATATTAAAATAGAATGAAGAGAAAGAAACCAGATTTGCATTTGCTTGGAGGCCTTGCAAAATGTATTCCCAAGTGAACTCTAGCCCTCTAGCGCCAACCCAAAGTGGTGCTAATCTATGCAAAAGAGAATCAGCAAACGCCCAACCTATGTAGAAGAGAAATGATCATTGGTTACATGAACATCAGAACAGATGAGTAAAACTCTGAAAAGATAAATAGAAATTCATGAGAAACCGTCGAACATGATGAGGGAATGACGTCAATTCACACAGACCTAGACCAACTGCCTGAAACTTGTGATTCTGAGAGATGTTTCTGTGAGTCAGCTGGGTTAATGCAAAGTAGAGCCCAGCAACATCCACCAAACCAATGAGCGCTTTCAACAGTTCCTGATTGTGAACAACAGCTTATCAATATCTCCAGCAGTGTACTTCAACAAAAAAGATAACAACAATAGAATTCATTGAAAAATAAAGGGAAAATTTTATAGCCATGAAAAATGCTCACAACCAAATACAATGGTGACATTAATACAGACAGAAAACAAACTTCTTTGTCATCAAAGTATTTCTTACCCTTCCCAGCTCTACAGTTACCATTTACCCTCCAAAGAATTTCACTTCAGAGCTATTAAAAGCAACAGCAAATATATAGCATAAAAGAGGAGAAACAAATACCTGGTATGGATCGAAATATTCATTCTCTGATACCTTGAGAAAGGTTGCAAGACAAACAAGCTGCCCAAATGATTGGAAAATACACTTAAAAAACATCAAACATGAAAAATGCAAGAAGTATTTCCATGACTGTTGTAACAGAAAAAGAAGAGGCAAATTCATAAACCACCAATCAAAGGAGGAATGATAGAAAATATAATGACCTTCACTAAAGCCGTTCCAAGATAAACCAGAGCAGCTTTGGTCGAGGTACCGAGCGTATCATACTCCGACCTGCGTATAGCAAGTCACCGATGGATTAGTTTACCGCTTACAATTTCATGAGAAGACATTTGCTTACAACATTGACCTCTCTGACACATGGTCATTGGATAAAAATGGATAAATTCTGATTCTACCGATGAACAAAAAACTAACCAAGATATGATTAGATTATTTAAAAGAGTCAATCCAAGCATCTTATAAGAAAGACAGAACAATTATTTGGCAATGTTGAGTATTAGGTCATTGCATTTCATCCTCATTTAGAACGAGTGACATGTTGCAAGTAACACACTTCTCTCATTTATGGTATGAAAGTCATCTGAATGATTGGAACCTTTGTTGTCATACCACTATAAGAACCTAATGAGTAGATGTCAATACCAAAAGCGAGCTTAAGGGAGGAAGATATTTCAAATATATTAGGGCAACAATTAAGTAATATTAGTTATATTATTAGAATGTAAATAAGGTATATTAATTATGTTACTTTTCTCTAAATAAAGTCACTTATTTGTATTTAATATCTTTGAAATGTCTATTGAATAAAAACCTCTACAATGAGTTTCCATTTCTCAACAATAGCTCGTGAGTGTTCAATACACTTCACATCAGACATTCATCATTTTACAATTTTTTATCATGAATAATTGTTTAGCATTCAGTAAAGGTATTAGAACCGATTTGATTCTCTACTAAGTCGGATTGAAAGAAACTTGGATGGATGACATCGAACATGGAACCAAGGTCAGATAGGCTACATACGATCATCTATCAAGCATCCACTTTATTAGCACCTGAGGTTGATGTGAAGATACCACTTTTTTCAAGCATTCAATGAAAAGAAAAACAACCAAAAATTGGTTATAGTGGGAGAAGGTGACTTAGCCCAAGCGCCAAAGGAGGAAGTGACGAAGAAGCTCAGATTATTTGCAAGGACTAAAACTCCGGATAGGGGTGGCAATCAAATTGGTTTGATTAGACAAACCGACCCAAACTGACAATTTGGGTAGTATCAGATCGGTTTTAAAATTGAAAAAAATCAACGTGAACCAACCCATGTTAACTGAATATTTATGTGAATTCAATGAGCCCATTTGCATTGCTCCTTTCTCCTCCCCGGTTTATTTCATTTGTCATCCATGTTTCCCAACACTCTCCATTGGCACTTTCCCGGTGAAAGGTGGAAGGATCTTGTTGTTGAAGCAACTAGTCCTACTTACCAATCATCATTACATATGTTCTTCCTATGTTCGAAGTTTTAAAACCTTCATAATCTAGAGGATCTCCTCTCTAGTCAAATCAAACTCATAGTGCTTCAGTTCCACTTGTTCCTCAATTGAAGCAAATCATTCATCTATTCTCTTCCCATTCATCGCTACGTTCTAACACTAATTTGATAGGAACACATAAATTTATTAAGACAATAGGATAAAACAGAAACCAAATTAGAAGAATAGCGCAGACATTCGAGAGGCATGCTAGCTCTCACATAGCCCTTTCAGAAAATATTTTGATATCCTTAAGCAACCCCTTAACACCCTCTTATACTAAAAACTTCAACTAATTATTGAACCTCTAATCCCTAAATTAGCTTTGCAATGGAAGTCACTAAAATTGGAGAGCTCATATATATATATATATATATATATATATTTGCTTAATTATACTTTTCTTTTGAGTCTATCAATCCCAAGAGGTAATTATTTCCTACTGACTTTTTAGTATAGATTAGTATTGATATTGTAACGTGGGACAAAACTTCCGGGCATACTCTTTTTTCAAGCTAGCTTTTTAGTGGTTTAGATCCCAAGAATAACCCTTCGTCTTGGAATTGTATGA
This sequence comes from Begonia fuchsioides, assembly GCA_003255005.1. NCBI lineage: Eukaryota > Viridiplantae > Streptophyta > Magnoliopsida > Cucurbitales > Begoniaceae > Begonia > Begonia fuchsioides. The sequence continues at coordinate 7,467 of QAOC01043461.1, read as the reverse complement.
TGATTCTTTCCCACTGACGACCTTTAGTATAGATTAAGAATCAATATTGTAATGTGGGCAAAAACTTCTGGGCATCCTCTTCTTTCAAGCTAGCTTTTTAGTTGCTTAGATCCCAAGAATAACCCTTCGTCTTGGAATTGTAGGATGATTTCTACCAGCGTGTGATCAGAGTCCCCAGATGCTGTGGACATCGGTCACAAGGGGAAGGCAGAGAGCGGTTAATAACCTTAGGGAAACCTCAGCCCTCCAGCTATCTTTTGAAGTGAGTTCTGCTTATAGGTTTGTTACAATCTAATAGCTAAGTTCATGACTACAATCAGACACTTTAAAAATTATTTCATGTATAGGCAATTGATAAAACAGAAGAGAAAAAGTAAAGAAAGGGTTTCGATGAAAAGACCCAATAACAAACTAATGAAATCATCACAGATCTGCAGAAAAAAAAAAAAATCACAAAAAGGAACGCATACAAAGGGGTGGCAGAGTAGTAAACGACGTGAGGACCGAACGTGAGAATCGCGCAGTTGAAGAAGTGAAATACTGTCATCGTTTATCAAAGTATCAGCGATGCAGGAAATAGCGACAGGGCGAAAGACGGAGGAAGGGTGGGGAATTTTAAGACCCTTCTGCAGATTCGTATTTTCCGACCCGGTTGACCTGAGCCCGTCTCTTGAAATGGGCTTAAGAACACAGCCCAACAGGCCCACAGTCTATGAACCAACCCGACTAATCATACCCTAAAATTTGAAAATAATGATTTAAACTCTTAGTCGACTGCTATTTCTATTTGATGCCACAACCAACATTGCTTTTGATCGTGTGCCTCGCTGCACCTGGCCGTAGGTAGTCGCATGACTAAATCCAAAAGTAGGATGGGGCATAATCTAATTAGCACCGCGCTCTTGTCTGGATTTGCCGATTTAGTCTTGTACTAGTCTCGAATTTTTAAAAATTTGTTATTCATGAACTCAATTTTTGTCTTTGAAGATAAAAAACCGTAAAATCATAACGGAATCGTAGGTAGAAAATGACTAATATGAGATAAAATCATACACAACCAACTAAAAGACAAAAATCTTAGAACTAATTTTAAACTTATTTAATCACTCAAAACTCAATCAAAATTAAATAAAATATATATATTTATTAATCACTCAAAACTCAATCAAAATTAAATAAAATATATTTATTTATTTATTAAATATATAATAGAACTGAACCAAATAGGTATCACATCGTATTCCTCAATTTCAGTTTTAGAATTTTAAAATTATAACCATCGATTCTGATTTTATTTCAAGATGAAATTTGACTAGATCAAATTTGTCTTAGCCCTAAATCGAAAGGGGTTGGATTCAGCCATGTTCAACAACGTTATAACATTGATGTGTCAACGAAAATTACGTGAAGTTCACGATCTTCATTGTAAAAAAAAAAAATCAATGTTTATGTGGCAAATATTGCGACATTAGTAAGGTAAATTTATGTTTATCAATAATAATCTTATTCATCCTAAGTTTGCCTCGTTTCTCAATGATTCAACGTGCAGTGGCCAAGGCAAATCCCCATCTTAGGGCAAAAGCACTAATTTTGAGCAAATATATCTTCGGTATGTGTCCACGTGGCGTATCACTATTAGTTTCTTCACTTAAGAATCCACGTTTCCGTCTGCATCAGACCCCATGCTCTGCTGCAGGCGACACCATAAGCATCTGGTTTTAATCATGTACGCTCTCGCACACGCTCCACAATTTTACTTATTTATCAAGGATCCCACTGCACAATATCCACCGTTGATTTTCATCATCAACCTTTCTCTTTGAATCTCTGTCCTCCACTTCCAACCACTCAACTGTCCCACTCTGACCCGCCAACACGGATACGCACATGTGAATCACGCCCTTTCTTCTCCACACGCATATGGTCTCATCAGCTAAGACGCTGAACACCATTTTACCATGCGCAGCGAGACAGAGAATCGCCAGCCAGTGACCTTTGAGAATGACGCCGTTGCTCGAAGGATTGACTTGACTCAAATGCTCATGCATAGAGCCGGCAAACGAGCGAGGCCGGCTCGGTTAGATGTCAAGCAGAGCCAGGATCGGACCGGAACAGTGTCGAGCCTGGCTCGCTCGAGCCTGTAGGTCGAGCCCAAGCCGAGCTCGACAGATGAGGCTCGCGAGCCTAACGAGCCAGGCTCGTCAGACTCGAATCGTTGGCCGTCGCTGTCGTCGCGCCTCGCCGTCCGTCGCCTCGCCTCGTCAGTCTTTCGCGTCGTCTCCACGCTGGATCTCGTCGCCAAGTCGGTCGTTCGCGTCGTCGTCTCGTTAGATCTCGTCGCCTCGCCGTCCGTTGCCTATCCGTCCGTTGCTTCGTCGTCCGTTGCCTTGTCGTCCCTCGCCTCGCCGTCTGTCGTCGCCTGGCTCTCACCTCGTCGCAGATTGTGTCCGTGGCAGCGTTGGCGAGGGAGCGAGGGAGCGAGAGAGTGAGAGAGCGAGAGAGAGAGAAGGGCGATTCACGATTGTCCCTCGGGCCCCTCTCTCTCTCAGTCTCTCTCTCTCTCTCAAACAGCCTACGTGAGCTGCTTGCAACGGTCTGATGACCGTTGCATTTCGCCCATCAACGGGCAGAATTATCAACGGTCTAATGACCGTTGATAATTTATTTAATAGGGAAAAAAACCGGGTATGTTTGATTTTTTGGGCGTAAATAGAGTTTATTTAAGTTATTTGTACATTTTTTTAAAGTTTACACATGTATTGAATATTGATGCACAAAATAATTATTTTGGTACAATGCTATGTAATTTTTCGAGAAATTATAATGAATATTTTTTAATTTCCGGTTACAATATAATATATTGAATTTCTTGTTGGCTTTAAAAGTGTTTTTAAAGCAATCAATTATTTTTTATGATAACTATGTAAGATAAGCATGAAAGATAAAATAAACTACTTTATAATGTTTAAATTAGACTTAACCATTCATGAGAAAATACTCTCTTTCATTCCTTGTGTTGACCAGAAAATCAGCCAAACGTAAAAAATGTGTCGACTCAACTAAATTACTTATGTCGACCTTTACGTTCAAATTGTGTCGACCCATCTATACAAATTGTGTCGACCCAAAAAAGGCAGAGCAGCGTGCAAATCGTGTCGACCCATCCAAGTTGTCTGTGTCGACCCTAGAAAAGACATTGTGTCGACCATACAATATTCCATGTGTCGACCCCTCAAAGCTGAGTCACTCGTCCGTTCAAGACAAAAGTGTCGACCCAACTTCAGTTATGTTAACTGCTGCAAGAACAGAAAGATTTGAAGTGTCGGAAAAACAATGCTTGTGTCGACCGCTGAACATTTGTGTCGACCCCAAAGATTCCAGAGAAGAATTTATGTCGACCGCACAAAAGTTATGTCGACCGATCAAGGACCAACGGCAGAAAATCTCCAACGGCTATATCTTTGCTGTGTCTAACAGATAGTGCATGTGTAGCGTGTGTCGACCCAAACTTCTTAAACATTCTTGTTGAGAAATTTGTGTAAAGGGGTGACACTTCTGATAAAGAAGAGTCAACTTGTAGAGGTTTGATTGAGACCCATAAGATCAATCAAGTGAAGGATCTTCAAGGAGAAACCTTGAAGAGCTAACGTAGGCAGGTGTTGGCCGAACCGCGAGAACAAATCGGTGTTAATATCTCTCTCTCTCAACTTTTATAATTGTTGATTGTGCTTGCATATTGAATTGATAACTAAATCAAGAAGAGATCATTGTTAAATCCTTAAACTTACAAAAATTGTTATTAACCTAATTCACCTCCCACTTAAGTTAAAACGATCCTACAATTTGTTCATTTTTTTAAAGTTTACATATGTATTGAATATTGATGCACAAAATAATTATTTTGGTACAATGCTATGTAATTTTTTGACAAATTACAATGAATATTTTTTAAACTTCCGGTTACAACATAATATATCGAATTTCAGACAATTTATAATGATTATTTTTTAGGCTAATTTTTCGGCTCGATTAGGCTCGGGAGTTGGGCTCGCTATTGCTTGAAAATGTAATCGCAAATAAACGCAAGTGCACGTATTGCAACGTAGTAATAAAAATATCGATCCCACGAGGACAAGTCAACTTTCAATTTAAAGAATAAATTGCAAGGTAAAAGAAATAAACTAAAAATCTTAACTTTAAATATGCACAAAAAGAATTAAAGAATAAAGAATAGATTTTTCATTATGATTTGGTTCTTTATCTAATCTATCATGCATAAAGTAAATTGCATAAAGTAAAGTGCATAAAAGTAAAGTGGTGGTCGAATCGAGAATTAGAATTAACCTCGGAAAGAATTAACTATGATTGACTTAAGCAAATCAACATAAGAAAAATTCAAACTTTAATTAAAACTAAACAACTAATAACTTATGCTGTGAAGACTTGTAAAATCGATGAAAGTTAAAACGAAAGACAAATGAGAGAATTTTGGTCATCGCCGTCGGAAACTGTTGTTCACAAAGCCCCGTTCCCTCGCAGTCGTGATCGCCGTCACCGACCTCTTCCTCGGATTTACATCCGGGCTTGATCGCAAGCTTGTTCTCTAATTCTAACACACCTTCTTCGTTGTATGCTGGTTTATGTTTATAGAATCCTCAGCCACGAAATAATTGCAAGTTTGTTGAGGTTTGTAGCTGGCTCGAGATTTGGAAAGATTTCCAAATCTTCGAGGATATTCTTGTTTCCAAATTTGACAATTGGTTATTCGGTTGAGATCTTCTCCTTAAATGCGTGATCTTCTAGCTTCTTTCTTGCTCTGCAATCCATCTTTAAACTTAACAACTGCATCTAAACAAAATATTGTGAAAATACAAAATCTAGAAATATTGTTGAAAATCACGTAAAATCTGCGTTTTTAGATGTTATTGCGATGTTGCGGCATTTCCGCGATATTTGCCTAAAAATCCAATTTTTGAATAAACATTATATGATCATAAGTAATTTATCAATAAAATCCCGTGAAATATTAGGTCTTTTCAAGGCCTAACATTCGCTCGGCTCGAATAGGCTCGAGGCTCGATAGCTCGCTTGAGCCAAATTTTTTTGGAAAAAGCTCGACAGGCTCGGCTTGAATAGGCTCGACAGGCTCGGCTCGAATAGCTCGGCAGGCTCGACGAGCCGGCCGAGACCGGGCTTGGCTCGTTTGCCGGCTTTACTCATGCATAAAGGATTGACTGTCCAATGATAAATCAAATCCAAATTATTGACTTGATACACCACAAATGATATAATTGGAGGAGATTCCTAGAGGAGCCATCACAAGGAGTCGGGCGTGCCAATTATCTAACATTTTGTGAATAAATTCTTAACTCAACTCGGGGAGAATGAAGCTGTCATCGCAGAAAAAGAGTTGCTATATCATTTGGTGACATGACAAAGAAATGATCAACCAAACCCAGTCATTGGTTTATAGAGCGTCGTGGTGGTCAAGCTGCACTTATATAATTGACGCCTACATTATATTTCTTTTATAACGATCTAAAAAGCAACCTTAATCGAGGTCTTAATCCATTCCTATATTCATTTATAAAACTTTTTCGTTTCATAAAATGATTTGTATCGTGAAACATTCTTTTTACAACAAAAACTTTTTTTTTTAAATATAAACTTGACACTTGCAGTAGAAGTCTAACTTTTTATGAAACTAAGTTCTTTCATAAATCATTCTTTAATAATTCTTTAAACCAATTCCAAATAAATTAGTTCATCTAAGGTAATTTGAAAACTTATTCAAACGTAGCACTTAAATCTTTAAAATATTTAAAAAAAACATTATATCCTTCAATCAGTCATTATATCTTTCATCGTTCATACCTAGATCATAAGGTTCATTTATGAGTCTAACCCTCTTTAATCAACATCAAATAAAATTAAACACATAATATGTCATGTTTTTTAAAAACATTTTTCATTTGGTTTGAAGGCTTTCTTAATCACATATTTTAAATATCTTTTACGTTTTGGTTTTGAGATTCTAAGAAAGTCATAAAACTTGCACCTTCAAAGAGCATCGAGATACTCTACAAATAATATGTCATGTATTTTAAAATACATTTTTCATTTGGTTTAAGGGATTTCTTAATCATATATTTTATATATCTTTTACGTTTTAGTTATGAGATCTTAAGAAAGTCAAAAGGCATCTTTAACTACTCGCACCTTCAGTGAGCATCTAGATACTGTACACCTTTGAGGGACGACCTATTTGAAATCCCAACTCACACTCCTTTACATTGTAGCTGAGAGAACCTTAAGAAATCAAAAAAGCATTTGTAATTACTCGCACATTTGGGTTTGAGATACACCATACCTGCAAGGTGTTGACTTGTCCATTACGGCAAATATTTATATGAAATTGACTGAGTTTTTACTCAATCTTGTTGATTTTAGGATAAATTCTAAGAAATGTTGGGTTGAAATTGACTTAACATAGAAATTGTAATTTTTCAATCGGTTTTAGCTATTATTGGAAGTGTTTGCTGCTGAATTGTTATCAATAACGTTGAATTTGGTTTGTTGGCAGCTCTATTGGAAGAAGAATGATTGCATAAATTGTAGATGGTGGCATTTCAATGAAATTGATGGGCTTTGAATTGCAATCAAAGAGCATTACAACATTTAGCAAGGACCTTTCGGTTTCTATTAAAGATAATTAATTAAGTTACTGAAATTCTTTGCTAAGTGGAGCCAGAAACGTTGAAAGAATGAGAGAGTTGGCTGCTGAAATTCTAAATTAATGATGAACAATTAAAGCTTCGGTTGTGGCTGCATCAAATGGGAGTTAAAAAAGCAGCAGAGAAAAAAAAGGACAGCGAGGAAGAATAGGAGAAAGAGCAGAGAAAGGCAAGAAGAAAATAGCAGAGGAAAAGAGTAATAGAAAGATTCCGGCAAAAAATTCTCTAAAATTTCTTAGTATTTTCGTTATGCTTCGCAAAAATATGTTTATATTGAATTTCTTTATGAACTAACTTCTCATTAGGAATTTTTAGATAATTGTTTGTCTGTGATTGTTAATTTTTACCTGGTTTTAATTAACTTTCATGGTTAAAGATTTCGTTTTAACGTATTAAATTTATTATATATTGCTTTATCTCTAATCGATTATAGTCGATTTAACCGTCGAGCAATTCGGAAAGACCACGACTCCATAAATCTGTCAATTACTCATATTAATATATTGTGATCTAAAATTTTAGCACTTTAGCACCAAGATCAAGTATGAACATTGCCAAAACTAGACCATAACTAGACTAAAAATTTGGTGTGGTCTTGAATTTTCTCATTAAATGAAATAAAATAATTTCAAATTAATAAAAATAGAATAATATCCAAATTTAACTTAAATTTTATAAAATACAAATAATTAATATGTGAACATGCAAAAATAAATTAAAGTAGTCATAAGAT
>QAOC01043453.1:1016117-1066363 GCA_003255005.1 Begonia fuchsioides | reverse complement strand
TATTTTATTATTATATTTTAATTTTTAAAAAATATAAATAAAATTACGTTAAAATTAAGTTAGTTTTGATGTAAATTTTAAAAAAAAATTATTATAATTTTATTTTAAAATAAAATCAGTTTAAATTCACCTGAGCACTCTGCTAATGATATCTTCAACATTGACTTGCTAAAGTAAATTAGGGAAAGTAAACTGCGTCGTTTTATTTAGCAACGCGAATCTATGAGCCAGCCGAAGTTCGCGTCTCCACCGTCATTCGACTTCCAACTCCCCGTCTGTTCTCTTTCTCTACCTCCCCCAAGCTTTATCTTGCCAAATCCCCCTCTCCTCTTGATCGGCGTAAAGAATTTTAATATTTATCCTCTTCTGCTCTTTGTTGCAGGTTTTTCTTGCCTTTTCGAATTTTAGAACCCTAAGAAGATTGCGTACAATCGTTTGTTTTTTTCAGGATATGGCTATGCGAAAAGCGTAGAGCGAGTTGGAAAGCTTATATCCTCCTATCGAGGGTATGATTTTCACTGTAGAAACGGGTGTAACTGTCTTTCATTAGACTCCCACCAGATTGTGATGAATGGAAGCACAATGTTTCGGGTTTTATGATCAGAAATGCAATGTAATTATTCCACTTTGGGGCAATACGGCGGAATTAATATATTCCGCTTATGCAATTTGAGTTTTCATGTCTGGAACATGAAGAAAAAGAGCTTGAAAATGAAATAACTACAGTTCTATGATTAAGTCTCGTCATTGGTAACTCTATTTCTTCTGTGTTAGTGCAGTTAGCATTGGAGGAACTTATTGATCAATATGGGATTTGACAACGAGTGCATTTCAAATATTCAATCCCTTGCGGGAGAATACTTCTGTCCTGTCTGTCGCTTGCTTGTTTATCCTAATGAAGCAATGCAATCTCAGTGCACTCACTTGTACTGCAAACCCTGTTTAACATATGTAGTGAGCACTACGAGGGCATGCCCTTATGATGGCTATTTGGTTACTACTGCAGACTCTAAGGTTCTCTCTACTCATACATTTCTCTATTTATCAATCTGATCTTATTAAATAAAGTTATCATTAACTCATTTATCTTCTCTGTTAATTTCACTGCAGCCTCTCATTGAATCAAACAAAGCTCTTGCAGAAACTATTGGGAAAATAGTAGTTCATTGCCTTTATAATAGAAGTGGATGCACGTGGCAAGGGCCTCTAACTGACTGCATAACTCATTGTTCTGGCTGTGCATTCGGAAATTCTCCAGTGGTATGCAATAGATGTGGAATCCAGATCGTTCACCGTCAAGTACAGGAACATGCACAGAATTGTCCGGTTAGTGTGAAACTCCTCTTTCTTTGACAGAACCAAGAGCTTGTTAGAGGGGTAACTGGCAGAATAAATTCTCATTTTTAATCTGGTTGCTTTGTTGTTGGGACTAACCAGGGTGTACAGCCTCAAGTGCAGCAGGCAGGGACTGCACAGGATAATCCAACTAATGCTACAGCTTCTTCTGCTGATCAAAACCAACCCGCCACTCAATTAGCCCCCGAAACATCTCAAGTTCAGGCTTCTCAATCAACTGCAATGCCTACTGCACCGGGACAGGTTTCTAATCAGCCAGTTAATTCTAGTTCCCAAGGTCAAGCACTTGCTCAATCCACAACACTAACTCCAGAACAGTGGTATCAACAACAGCAACAACAATATCAGCAGTACTATCAGCAGTATCCTGGATTTGATCCTTATCAACAGCAGTATCAGCAGTACTATCCTTATCAACAACCGGCAAGTGTTCAACCCCATCCTTCAAACTTGTCAAGTCAGTCACAAACTCAAGGAGTTATGCAGCCTCATCCCCAAACTCAGCCTCAGCCACTATCACAAGTCCAGGTCCAACCTCAATCACAACTCCCTCCTCCGCCGCCACTCTACATGGTCCATGGACAATCTCAATCAACCACTGAAAGTCAGACTTCCATGACCATAGCGCCCCAGACTCATGGACAATTTAATCCCCAACAGCAACTTTATCCTTCTGGGAATGCACATTCCCATACCACACCACAGATTCATCCTTCATCCCATAGTCACTCACACCTACAACCTCCGTCACATAGTCAAGCTCAGCTCCATCCCCAACAATCTGCTCAAACTTTGCACTATCAGCAATCTCATCCACATGCGGAAAATCAGCAATCTCATCCACATGCGCAAAATCAGCCTGGAAAAATTCAGCAACAAGCATATCCTCAGCAACATTCAGTTTCTCAAACTCAATCTCAACATTATACTCTGTCCCAGACCCAGATTGCACAATACAATCAACCCATGAATATTAATATGCAGGCTCAGATGCAGAACCCACCATCACACGCAGTCACTGGTCATCATTCTTATCCTCCACCACAGCCACATCAGCAACTGTATACAGGAGTTCCGCAACCTACAATACAAACACCTTCTCAAACTGGGTCCCTCCTACAGCAACATCCTACTCAAATGCAGGACCATCTCCCACAACAACCTCCTATGATGCGTCCAATACTGTCGCATGTTACTTATCCAAACCAGCAACACCCTCCTTCGTTGATGTCACCAGGTCAAGCCCAAAATATATCTCAAGTACCACAACTACCTACACCTGGTCATGCTCAACAACATGGACATGCAGGCAACCAGCGGTCTATGATGAACTCTGTTCATCAGCAAACACCTCAGCAACAGATACAGCAGAAACAACATTTTTTGCAGCACGGTCAATTTTTACCTCAGCAGGTGCCTATTGCCTCTCATCTAGGTTCACAGGGACCACCGCACGCCTTAGCTCAACATAATCATGGGTATCTGCATTCAAACACCTCTATGTCAAATAAAATGGTACAAAATCAATCTCAGAATGTTGTAGGAAGGCCTATGGGGGTAAGTCATGGAGTGCAATCACTTTCCCATTCACAAACTATGCCTGCATCTCATCTTAGACAGAGTCAGACAAGAGAAAACGTAGCATCTACCAATCAGAGCCATGACTACGGGAACAATAACCGAATTCAGCTGGGGGAACAACTATCTTTGGAAAGTGGTAGAAGAACAATGATGGATGGGCATCCTGAACACGAAGACACAGCTGACCAAGAAGGTAAACTAACTTCCCAAAATGCTGCTCAAACAGTTGTTAGTGATTCAGATATGAAATCTGTTATTAGGGGTGATGTTGAGTTGAAGAGTCTGAAATCTGAAGCTGCAGGTAACCCTCCAGATCAGAAATATAGTTTAACTAGACAAGTTAAATCTGCAAACGTAGCCATAGGCTCTGAGTTTCTGGATGGGGGAAGTGGGAAGCCTTTGACTAAAGAGGCTGAGGTTAAGACAGATGCAAAAGTAAGTGTTTTTTATCATTCAAGTGTTGACAAATCGGGAGATGGTGTAAAAAAGGATCCAAAAGAAATCTCCAGGGTTGACTCCAATCAAATGCAACATTCAGATAGTGAAAACAAGAAAATTGATGAATCCTTGCTTAAAAATCCCTCGTCCCAAGACACCAATCATGCAGAACACATTGGGATGCAGATTATGACGACTTCTGCTGGTGGCCATGAGAGCTCGAAGACCACACCTCATCTAGTTCCTGTAGTTGATCAAGGAAGACATCAGCCACAGCCTAATAATTTTGGGCCTTCCACACCACCGATGCTACAAGCACCTCCATCAGGTCAATTGTATCCTCAAGCTTCTGCTAATCCTCCCATGCAATATAGCTTGCAGGCACCTGGGTATCCAGGACATGCTGCACTTACAATTGAGCACTACCTGCAAGGTGCTATTCCGGATCCAGGTTCTTCTGCATCTTTTGGAAGGAGACCTGGTAATTATACATCTCCTCACCAAGGTGAAGGACAATTTCAAGGTCTAGATCAAGGGCCTCCTTCCCATGGGGATTTCAATATGCCACTGGGTGGCTCTTTTGGTGGACATGATTTACGTGGTCATGTGGGAGCGAGAGCACCTCTTCATACCTCTGAAGGTCAGCTTGGTCTTCCTCATCCACACCCGGTCCATCATATTGGCAATGAAATGATTCCAACTTTTGGGGCAGAGGGTGAAACACCAGGGTCTGCAGAACAGGGTCCACCACACCTTGCGGCTACGCATATGAGAATGAATGTGGCCCCTGGATTTGAGTCCTCTTTGACACCAGAGGAGAAGTTTAAGCTAATGGGTACTGAACGGATGAAATCATTCTCTCTGGACACTGCACGAGGGGAATTTCAAGATGATTTTAAGCAATTACATAGGCTTTCTCATTTGGATGAACCTTTTGGCGCTCATCCACTAAGAAATCTAGATAGGGGCATTCACGGGCCAAACCACAACTCTGATGTACAATTAGATTCCTTAGGTGGTGGTGGTGCTTCAAGGTTCTTTCCTCCCCATAATCTCGAAAGTGGTTTCCATCCTTCCTTTCAAAGAAGAGAAATCACTGGAAGAACAGATCTTGCTCATGGTCATCTAGATTTTTTTGGATCAGGTCTTGGCTATCCTCGGCATCATGTAGATGGTTTGGGTCCTAGGAGTAGTTTTCAAGATGACCACAGAATTAACTCAAGGGGATTTAATGGCCGTTATGGTATTTCAAGTTTTGATGAAATTGATGGCAGGGAATTGCGCCGTTTTGGTGATCCATTTGGTAATTCATTGCAAGAAAGTAGATTTTTGTTTTCAGGTAGGACTGAGTTTGATGGTCCAGGTAAATTTAGTATGGTTGAAAATTTGAAAAGTGGAGATTTCATTGGTCGCGATAGACATTTTGGTCATTTACGGTTAGGAGAGCGATCTGGTTTTGGTGCTCATCCAGGCCATAGATTGTTGAGAGAACTGGATGGGCTTGGAAGCTTTGAGCCTGGTGCAGGACACAGGCAAAGTCACTTGCGACCTGGTGAGCCTGGATTTAGAAGTAGTTTTTCTCTTCAGGGATTCCCTGATGATAGCAGAATTTACTCAGTTGAGTTTCTATTTCCCACTTTTATTTTAATTTTGTTCTAATTATCTTCTCGATCAATTTTGGTTTGATAGTTAATATATCTAGCCTAAAGTTGTCTGTTATAGTGACATACATTCCCTATAAAACTTGTAATTCCCTTCTTTTCAGAAAGTAATTAAATTTTTAAATTTTGTATATTTATGTAAATTTTAAGGGAGACAAGGAAGCTTTTGGTAGCTGGAGAAAAAGGAGATCAATTAGCATGGGATGGTGTAGAATTTGTAAAGTTGATTGTGAAACGGTGGAAGGATTGGACTTGCACTCACAAACAAGAGACCACCAAAAGATGGCTATGGATATGGTACAAAGCATCAAGCAGAGTGCGAAAAAACAAAAATTGTATGTTTTTAGTGTAACTTAAATATCTTCTTCTCACTGTTGATCTTGGAAATCTCTCACGATGAAGCGCTGAAACCGCATTTTTCCTGTAGATCTGCCAGTGAAAATCCCTTGTCTGAAGATGCTGATAGACCAACAAATGGGGATTTGGAGGGACAGGGGCAGAGCATCAATTGATATGCGGCAAGATGTATTTTGTGGACCCCATTTGGCTTGGTCATCAATATTGTCTAATTGGTTGGTATCGTCACACTTAGTGAAATATGTGATTCACCCTTCTTCATCTTTTTCCTACTTCTGGGTTTATTCAAGCTTTCTTATTTCAGGTTGCTGCCATTTTAGGCGAGATGGTTTTTGAAAATGACGTTCAATGCAGTTAAGTTTGTTGGTTTTTGATATCAATTACTCACATTGGGATATTTTCATGTTAAATTTTGCCATTTTCTAGTTAAAAGACGGCGATAGGTAGCTACGTTTATCACGTGGTATTACTACATCGAATATGTCAACGGCATATTCATTACATTTAAATACGTTGTGATCTGAAGTAAAAAGTAATGCTTTAAGACCAGTTATTCACTTTAGTTGCGATTATCCATTCTGTAGAAGTGTAGGTCTTAGTTATTTTTAGGTTATACTGATTTTCCAGTAGAATTCTATATATTTGAGGCTTTATTTATACCATAATTAGTGAAATTAAATCAGAGTTTCAAAGTTTCATTAACTCAAATTAGAGAAATTTGGGTTATTTAATTAAGCTAGTTGTATAGTTTGATACAAACAGTTAATATTTTGGGCTAGCTTCTGGGCCATCGGCTAGGTTAATATAGCTTCTGGACCTTTGGAATTGAGGTCGAGTTGTGAGATTTTTATATGGATTGTGATACTCTAAAATACCATTACATGTTTCTTCATTAGTTACTTGTGGTTCTATGACTTTTGTTACCACTCTCATAAGAACACAAATGTAATATTGTTGTAAGTTGTATATTATGTGATTGACTTCCAATATTACACAGCATTTAAAACTACAACGGACACAAATGTTATTGCTACATCTCAACTTATGTAACATTTTACAAACGATCTATAACTCATTCACATGCCTTTTTGACATACCATGAGCATCTTTATGCGTTGGCAATGGCAAGTTGTTTGGCACCCTTTAATTACATAGAACCAATATCTTAGAATAAAACAAAAAAATGATACAATATATCATTCAAGAAATCTGTAAGCTCTTCTCAACTGGAAATCAAGATAGAAATCACCGCAAATTTCCCCAATTTATATGATTCAATCTACGATATTGTTTTTAGATGAAACATTGAAAATTGGAGAATTTTTAGAAACTTCACGTGAACAAGAAACTTTATAGAAAAACATTTTTTTCCAGTTGAAGACCACATAAAAAGATTACTTTTAAAATAAGAACTGTAAGTCCTCTTCAAAGTTATCTCTATCTCATAAATCATTTATTCTACTGACACAGTCAATCACCAAAACTTTAATCTACAACATAGTGTTTAAAATACCCTTCCAAATGTAGAAAATTTGGGGATATCCTTTCTATACACTTGGTAATATAATCACACTGCTAGGATCCCTTATCCCTTGTGTATGTGTACTAAAATTTGATGTTCTCATATGGCTCTTACAAATCTTCCTCCATTGAAATTCCCTTATAACTAACTAATTTTCACTGTGTTTGGCCATCCTTAGTTATTTATCGTGCACCTCATAGGTTGTATGATTCTGGTGTAAGCTTTGAGTCAGTTGTGAACCAAAGGGAGAGGAGTGGAATAACTAGTAGGTAGAACGGAGTCTATAAGCTGATGAATCAATCTCAGACAACGTAGAATATGGCCTAAAGGACAGAGGCTTAGCTTCTTTTTTCCCCTGAGGATATCTAATGATAGACCTGTAATTTAGATAGCTATAGCTTCATCTTTTGGCTCAGGGCTTCAGCTCATTGAGCATGGCTTTGAAGCCATAATGGTTTTGGCAGTTCCATATTGCACTTAGGGCGGTGGATCACTGCTATAAACTACTCAAGAAGGCATGGTTTTTGCAACGTTATGTTAAGAGGAACTATACTAAAATTGTGCCCACGAGAGCTATTTGACTTATTGCTTGGACTTGACAGAGATACAAAACCATAGTTAAGTTCTGAGACTCTGATTTAGTGTCTTCATCAGCTCATTGGTTAGTGAATGTCAGGTCAAAGTGTGTTTGAGCTGAGTGCCCTGTGCCTTGAACAACTTCTCATGGGTTTGTCCCAGCAAGTCCTTTTCTCTATCAATCACATTAGGGTGTGGGAGTGTGTGTACCGGTGGAAATAGATTTGCTAAATCTACCCACTGTCGCTAATGTATCTATCCCCTCAAAGAATGGGAATCCCTCTTCATTCCATGCTAGATATGATGCAACTTCCAATACGAACTCTTTATAGAGTAAATGGGGGTTAATATAAATGAGAAAAGGGAGTGTGAAAGGGTATGCGTTTGTATGATGCTGAAGAAAAAATGTATTGTAGATGAGAGAGTTTGTTAATGAAAATGTGTTTCCCAATTAGGACCACAACACATCAATATATTAGAGCATGGCAAAATTGGTGATGGGAGGAAATCGAATTGAATTACAAAATGGCTGGAATAGGAGTGGAAATTTCTTCTTTCAATATCCAAGTTTATAAGAAAAATTTCAACTCAAAATAACCCTATTGTTTCGCTCTTTCGAAAATGGAAGAAAGTCTATGATTTTAACATAATTATTGGCAGAAATCAGTTTTTTTAAGGGAATCTAGTTGCCAATGACTATGCATGGAAACTCTCTCATTGGCTTTGTACCCCAGTCATAGACCATTGAATTAACAGTTTTGGATCTCAGCTTATAGCTGTCCCCATGCATTTTGGTGCAGTCAAAGTGTTTATTGTCACCACTGTATCATGAGGTCCCTCTCATATACCGTAACTAGACAGGCTCACTTAGAAAGTAACTGATTAAATGACTGCCCTTGTGAATCTTGCCTTATTTTGAAACAAGTGTCCAGTAATATCCAATCAGATCACAAAATCCCCTTAACTTCTCCATCCTGTAGAGTTGGCAATCGCTTGACTTCAATTTTATTCTGATCCACAAAATTATTCTATGCCTAAAAATGTGGCCTGGCCTAAAATTCCTGCCAGAATAATTGGCCTTGTTGGATATCAGTGTTTCTACTTGGTGAGTTTGCATTTCTTTTTGGGACCCGAATCTGAATGTGGTTTTTATTTCTTGTTTGGCAAGTATCAACTGCCTCGTCTTCACTCAATTTCATTTGACCTTTGTCCTCTTAGAGATGTTTGGACATCCGTTGAAGCCACAACCATTGCCACAAGTGTATCCAAGTTGACTGCTATATACTCTTCTTTAGAGAAGGAATACATACAACAATATCATGCATAGCACCAAGTACTTCTTTCACTACACTGTCCATCGTTCTCTGTTATTCAATCCAGCCGAACATTCACTTTTGTCAGGTCATTCTGTTGCCTGTTATTCTCTGATCCCGTAGAAAATATTTCATTAGAATCATAACAAGATTGAGCAGACATAACTATTTTTTATGAACTCTGCAAAAGGAAAACCAATATGAAAATCTTGAACAGACAATTTGATATCTTTGAACTCTACAAACGGAAAACCATTATGAAAATCTTGAACAGACAACTTGATGTCTATGAACTCTACAGAATGAAAACTAATATGATTATTAGAATATCCCCCTTGCTCCTATCAACCTCTTAATCTAAAAGATTATAACAAACTATAAAAGTGCACTTACAATAACCCTCTAAATTGATAAAGTTCTGGACTATCTTTTCTATGCAATTAGCTGTATAATTGAAAGCCCGTTTGCCCTTATTAGTTGCTCCCACAAGCCTTGCATAGGTGTAAACCATTAGGGAGGGGGCTTTATGACAATCTTTTGTATTGAGTATTTGGGAGTGTGCACAGTCAAACTTGTAAGTTGTAATTATTTGAACTGTCCAAAGAGGTTGAGGTTAAAAGTTTAATTTTATGGTGGATTTTTTTTTTGTTTTTAAACAATAGATCTTTCAATTCAACATCTCTTTTTCGGAGAAGATGACAACAAAAGGGCTGCAAGTTCTTGGAAAGATTTATGCAGTCATCTTGTTTAATTTGGTAAGATTGTATTCCATGCGATGATTTTGTTGGTTTAGAAATTGCTGCTTTTTGTTTGGTACCTGAATTTGGTACTCGTGGATTGATTCCGTTCATTATTTACAACTTTCTTCATTAGTATGAGGATCTCTTACTAGGCCACTCATAGATTCTTTGTAGTTATCCCCTTGTCCTTTATTGGAGTATCCCTGGTAACAAACCATCGTGAGAGATATTTATGTATTCCTTACTAGTGGAGAGCAGGCCTTATGATTTTTTTTTTAAATTCTCCATTTATTGCTTTATTTTGCTCTACCATGTATTATTGCCCGGTAGTTAGGATGGGTAGCTTCAAATGGGAGGAGTTGTGTGATTGGGCAGAATAGTTTATAGTCTATTATGGATCCTTGTAAAGAAGTTAGGAGGCTTAGCTTCTAATGGGAGAAATAGTTGATCTACAGGTGTCTGGGCAGTCCTTAGCAGACTGCCTTCCTAATCTATGATCTAAGTTTTATAATTTTCAGAAAATTGAGTAAACGTGAGCGTTCTAATGCAAAATTTTATGTTTTATTTGGTAGAATTATCTTGAAAAGTGTCGTTGATCTTTGGCTGTGAACTGATATTGGCTGTAAAAACTTGACTTTGGAGCTATTGGATATCTTCTAGCTAGTAAAGAGGAGTTGGAAAGGGGAAATGAATTATTTAAAGACCATGAAAGCTAGTCTCTCATGTTTAATATTATTTGAACAATCAAATAAAAAATCTAATGAACTGATATTGGCTTGAAACGTTGTTCATAACGCTATCCTAAAAATAAGAAAGAAGAAAGGCCCAATTCTTAAAACCTTGCATTGTTCAAAAGTTAGTCATAAGCTCCCACTCTAGACATCAAATAATGCAAACGCCCTTATGATATCTAGAACAGATTTTGCTTGAAAACCTAGGATTATGAAACAGACTGAACGTGGTAATGGCTAGCAGCCACGGAATCCCATGAAAACTAAGCCCCCCAATCGTTAGATTGACAGAATAAAATGAAGGACATGATCATCCAAGAATGGCTGATCGATTTGATTGAACTATAAATAGAAAGTAAGAAGAACAAGTACTTCGAGTATTTTGCTTCCTGGATCACATTAGTGGCTAGAGTTGAACCGAATATTGCTTTCACAAATAACATAATACTCTTGTACATTGGAAACATTCCATTCCCCCTATGAATACAGCCTCATAAAAATGAAATTGATTGATGAGTATAATCTCATTTCCCCTTATTTGATGAATTATGTTTCTTGCCAATCTATTGCACTGAAATATTCACGTATTTGTACGGTTCCTTCATATGATACATTAAAGCAACTCAATTCAGATTAGTAATGACAAGCTGTGTAGTTTAGGTTATTGCAGAACCAAAGGAAATGAGAAAGAAGCTGGAGGGTTAAGTAGGGAGAAAAAGGGTATTAAACAGACGAAGAGATAGGGAGGTTAAAGTGTAATTTAGTGCAGTAAAAACACATTCTCTGTACTTTATGCGATGATTGGGGTTGTAGCAATATTTACAGATAGCGAAAGTAAAGCCAAAAACTAAGAGACACGATCTATAACACTTGCTAACTGGCAGTGTAGATGAAAAATCCTGTCTAGATTTATTAGCTAGGCATGAACCATGGTAAAAACCTTCCACTAATTAACGACCTTCACTTTTTATTTATTTATTTATTTGTAAGATCTTGCTGCACTAACATTTTCAAGACATGGTTGGCCCATAGCTGTCTGTGCAAGGTTTAGATGATGTCTTTGAGCAGGTATGAAATGCCATTCTGTTCTTCTGATTTGGTACTATCATTTCGTAAATACCCTTTTGTTTCAAGAGTATATGCCGTCAAAATGGCCGTTTTTTTAACATTTGTTTAACCATTTTCTATGCTGTACTGGGTCGAGACTTATTTTCTAGGGTTCAATGTTTTTCTAATGATTAAATAAAATAAATGTTTGGTGTCAATGCTGATTGAATTAACTATAAATTAATGGTCTGATTCTGATCGACTCCTGCAGTCCAAAGATAATACACGAGATTTCCCATCCCAAATTTCATGTATAATCTCAATATCATCCTTTACTAGTGACTAGCGTAATTAGTATTTTAATTTGATTAATTACATTAAGTGAAGCTAAAATCGATGATAGAGTAATTATCAATTGGTAGATTGTAGTTAAACGTGTTTTTATAATGACATCTAATTTTTTTAATTTCATCAATCGACAAAATCTCAAATCTCTCTTTAAGTTATACTAGTGAAAAAAGTGGGCACATGGAAATTTAACACTAGTGTCATTTGAAATGTTGATATAATTAGAAATTTAAGATTTTATTAATTAATTACTTTGATAACCGCACTAGTTCTGGTAGATTTGCTTTGCAGGCAGTTCTTACGAGTTTTGGCGCTCTGGAGCTTGATGAAGATTTTCCGACCAGACAACTTGGTCTTTTCAACAATCAGCTGCCGGGAACAATGGAGACAGACGCACTGTGATGAGCTGGAAGGTATCAATCGAAGACTGTCTGAGAGTGTTGCAGAAACTGTGGACTACCAGGAGGCCAGAAATTCAGTGTTGAAAACATGATGGGTGCCGATCCTCGCCGCCGTGGATCCATAATCAACCCAGAAGAAGTTGATGAAAAAATTGTAAATTTGTAAAACAGCTCCTCGTACTTTGTTCTGTGGATATTGAATTTCCCGACAATGTAAACTCAATTTTGTTTGAAATTCCTGCAATTAGCCTGAAAATGGCGTCAATCTTGGTTTTAAACGCACATCGAGGAGGGGGAGATGACGGTTTCCGGCGAGGGAAGGGACGGGAAATGGTATACTGGGAGCGTAAAAAGATGACATTCTTGCGGAAATAAAGAAAGATTTGGGGGTCGGTTGTAAATTACTGGGAATAGCGAGGTGATTTTGTCAAATATGAACTCTGAACTTTGTTAGAAAGGGAGAACTGAGAAGTGTTAGCCTGCGAGGGCGGGGGAAAATGGCGGCTTCTCTCGCAGAGAAAGCGCTGGCGAGTCGTATCAGCGTATTGAAGAATCTCTCGTTCAGTTTCGTTAGAAGTTTCAGCGTTGCTTCACCTTCCGAAAACCCTACTTCCTCGCCGGCGTCGAAGAAATCCAAGCGAAGGAAGAAGAAGAACCTGTTCGAGGTGGCCCAGTTCTTGCCCAATTGGGGATTAGGGTTTCACATGGCCAAGACTCACTGGTCCGGCGTATCTTACCAGATCACCAAAATCAATCTCTACAAGGTCGCTCAATGTGATGGAGATTTCACATGGCCTAGAAGAATTTTTTCGTAGCTCTAACCTTATGACTTGCCTAATTTTTCTCTGTTATCAAAACAAGACTTTACTGAATTTTGAAGTTTCTATCTTTGAGATTAAATAAACGAGAGTGATTGCATTTGTTTTCAGGATGGGAGGCATGGGAAGGCGTGGGGAATCGCTCATAAACAGGGTGAGTGATTTTTTTACCTCTGCTGACTGAATTTCATTTTATCATCCTATCTCTGTCCATCATGACTCTCAGGCTAGGACACTGAAAAACTTGTGCTTGAACTTTGAAAAATCTGAATTTATAAGAACAGGGCCTGTTAAAGACACGAGAACAAT
Source organism: Begonia fuchsioides (assembly GCA_003255005.1). Taxonomy (NCBI): domain Eukaryota; kingdom Viridiplantae; phylum Streptophyta; class Magnoliopsida; order Cucurbitales; family Begoniaceae; genus Begonia; species Begonia fuchsioides. Next base: position 1,053,165 of record QAOC01043453.1, on the reverse strand, counting down.
CTGAATCTAGAAAACACGTACTCAGCTGTTTGCATTTTATTTGCTTGTAAATGAGAATCTTTATTGCTTTGTTAAAATCTGTTTCAAGTATTCAGAACTCGGACTCCTTGAAAAATCTCAGAACGAGTTCCTTAAATTTTATTTTCATGTAATGAGTGAAATCAGTGGTACCTTGAGGCAAGAGAGCTGAAGACGTATCTGATTTTAGTGTTTGAACTTCGACGAGTTGAAAATCTAATCGAACGGGACTTGTCGAATGCAAAAATAATTGATTTTTCTGAATTTTTTTGGGTAGATTCTTGCTCTTGATTTATAAGGTTTTCATCAAGGAGTGGAAGGATTCACATTTCTTCATGAGGAATATAAGCAATTTTTGCATGACACTTGTGAAAAATAGTGGATACTAAATGTAAAGAAACCTTATTCTGCCCATTCATTCATCTCAAATCCAAAATCGATCTATTATGTCGATTCTTTTGTGTTACCCGGTGAAATATCATCACTGCTGCATTCATATTTAGTTTGATTTTAACCTTTATTGCAGGTTTACCAGCTGCAGATGCACCAAAAAAGATAAGTGGAGTTCACAAACGTTGTTGGAAGTACATTCCTAGCTTGTCGAAAACGATGCCAGAGAGACCAAACTTGACCGTGGCACCAGAAAGTCGTCAATCACCCGAAGTTGAAGCAACATGAAGCATTTACAAACTTCGACCATGCCGAGCTTTTCGAAGGATTGTTCACCTACTTTCTTGATCATGCTTTTTCATTATTGACCATATTTTGGAACTGAATTTTTTAAAGAGGTTTTGTTTTAATGTTGAGCTGCGAAGTTTCACTTCAATTTGGCGATTTATAAGTTATCTGAATTACTATACATTGCCGAACACCATGTCAAAACTCGAAGGTAGTCTGTGATGTAATATGAACTACTCCTACCGAATGGGATTGAGCTTTTCGATTTTGATTATTGAATTTCTCTTTTCGAGACTATCATTTAAGTAAAAAACTGAACGATCGAGCAGGAGTCGAATTCTTGTTTCTCATTTGTCTCAATTTTTTAGCAAGATTAAAACAAAGCTCTGGACTCGTAAACAAGAAAGACGAAATCGAATTTCGCCAAAGATAGAAATTTGATTTTCTTGTCTAAAATGCAAAATCAGATCAAACCATATCAAAAACTGAAAGTTTCAATTGAAGCTGAGATTGATCCTAATCTCCACACATTATTTGATACTCATGCCTCTTACTGGCTTGCTCGTTTTGAAATCGAGCACTGCTTTGTCGAACGCGCCTCTCACGTGTTGACACATCAGCATCAAGTCTTGGCATGCGTCTTTCAACACCTCCTTGGCCGGATCACCTGCCCCGATTTCCACGCACGTTCATAAATTACAGGCATTCAATCTAGTAGAAGCAGTGCAGGACTATCTTAACAGGATTAATAACAGAAATCTATACTCATTCAAACCTATAATCCAAAATGGTGACGGCTTCAGAGATGTTAGGGAAGGAATGGTAGTAAAGCTGGCAAATAAGAGAATCACCTGTTGTTTGAACTCTGATGTTAACTCGATTATCCGAAGGATGAGGAATGCTGTACCCACAAAATGAAACCCTTGGACTGCAAAAGGAGGTTATAGCATACTTACAATTCCAACATCATTAAACTTTTGCAGCATCTTAGAAAAACACAGAATAACCCGGATTGTCCAAGAACACCTTTGTTTCTCTAATCCAACTTACTAGATAAGTGTGAACTCTAATTCAGGTCTCAATTAACCCGGAGGTATGTTTACAAGCAATATAATTCTTTGACAGGTACTAATTATGGCAGATTAGGTCAGGGATAAAGATTTCATGAATTTCGACAAAATAGTAAGAACTTGAAACGAGACCAGCTTCTAAATCAAAAGGTGGAATTTGAGGAAAAGAAAAAAGGAAATACTCTTGATTCAAGGTGAATCTGATGGCATTCGCGAGTGTATGATCTTCGTCTGCTACTCCGAATGTGGACTTCGTGTCGTCCGTAAAGGATCCGTGCTCCATGGAGATTGTTTCTGCATGAAACAAATTCCTCCGTAAGTAAGAACGAAGAATACATCAAAAACTAAAACCGACAAAGAAATCTGAGAACAGCTCGTTACTTCACCCCTCTCCCTGTCTCCTTCAAGCTCTCACCTTCCTATGGCTGCGAGACGAAAACCCCCACTTTTGTTTGGGAGAGAGGAAAAGCAGTCGGGTTAGTATCCAGTGTTTTAGCCGCACCAACTGGTCTCTCACTTATCCACGGACTGGTTGAAAAACTTCTAAAAATGAACGATAGTGAAACGTGTTTATATCTAATTGGATGTTCACCGTAACTATCTATACGCCGCCGCCACACACAAGTCTCGAAAGTCGAAGCACCCGATTTCGCAAAACCTAATTTGACCTCTGTTTTCCAACGAATGCCCTGTTTTCTCCGGCGTGGAGTCTTCACAGGATGAAAAGATTCTTCTTTTACGGCAATCACTGGTTGTATCTCTGCAACCAACTGAATTTGTGCTACTATCCGCCATTATAGCCCAACTGGAAGTGAAAATTCACTGATAAAAACCTCAACATTCAAGCGTGGCAATGTTTATAACTTCTGCTGCGGCAGGGGAAGCATGAACGCCCCCGCGCCACCACCGTTGTCTGCCATGCATCGTCAGAAGATGATGATGCACATGACCTTCTTCTTGGGAAGAACGGCGAGATTCTGTTCCACCACTGGCCCGGAACTCGAATCGGAATATACGTTGTGGCTCTGGTTTTAGTTTTCTTCCTCTCTTTGCTGTCGGAATGGCTCCCTCGCTGCGCATTTCTCAAACCGGGGTCCAAGGACGGCGCTTCTGGTCTGGCTCAGACTCTGCTACATGGGTTCAGGGGGGTCGGGCTGTGTTACTTGGTCATGCTGGCCGTTATGTCCTTCAACGGCGGCGTGTTTTTGGTCGTTATTGCTGGCCATACTCTAGGGATTTCCCTGTTCGGGAATGGATTTTTTCAGAGATCGAACGCCGTCGAGAGAAGCTCCGATCATTCCGTTTGTTAAGGTCTCGCCGCGATCGAACAAGGGTGAAGACCAATTCAGATCTTGCTCGTTCCATTCCAATTTTTCATGAACAAGTTTATCTTGAATAGATTCATAAATTATCCTATAACTAGCCCTGTAATTTTCTCAAGAAAAAGATTGCTTTTTTACCCAGAAAACAATTGATATGAACAAAATAAGTTGATAAATTTCATAAATCAGAAAGAACGAAACCCAGAAATTGACAAAATCAAGTCTTCTACTCAATCAACTTGTATAGTTACATGAACAATATTGTATTTCTTCTTACAGACATCTCTAATGTTCGAAATCAGCTCACTGGAGATAGCTCCAGGCTCAGCTACTACATGGCAAGATAACACCAATTTTCCAAGCGTTATCGACCAAACATGCAGATCGTGAATTTCTCTGACCCCTTTAATCCCCTCGAGGCTGTTCAATAGACTACGAATATTGATCTCTTCTGGAGTTCTTTCCATCAAAATCCCAAATATATTCCTAAGCATCGGCAAAGTAGTATACAAAGCAAGAACAGAGAAAAGCAGAGTGCAGATTAAGTCTACAACTAACCATTCTGGTTTTGCCCAGATGATTCCTCCGGCAATCATCACTCCGATTGATTGAATCATGTCGGCAATAACATGGAGATAAGCTCCTTGTATGTTAATGTTCTGCTGCTCCTCGAATCTACACCCATCTTCTTCACTCTTCCCATGATCATGATGATGGTGATCATGATCATGCTGATGGTGATCATGATCAGAATTTTGATTATGATGTGTCTCCCCGCAGCCATGATGGGTATGATGGTGGCCAAGCCATAAGACCATGATCAAGTTGATCAGAAACCCGAAAGCAGCAATCACAAACATGAGCATTCCGTTTATCTTCGAGCTATCATGGAGTATTCTATCAACAGCTTCATAAATCAAGAAGCCAGAGATCAGCCATATGAGCTGAACAGATAGAAAAGCTCCCAAAACCTCGATCCGACCATAGCCGTACGATTGCTCTGAAGTAGCCGGCCAACCGGAAGCCCACACTGTAAAGAGCGATATAGAGAATCCAGCCACATCAGTAAGCAGATGAGCTGCATCTGTGATTACTGCAAGGCTGTTTGCCTTAATCCCACCGAAAATCTCAACAATCATGACTAGAATGTAGAATATAATCAATCCGCAAAGCTTGGTTGCCGATTTTGAGCGTTGTTTTGACTCTAAACTATTGGTTTCTTCTCTAGAAAAGTCACATGAATTACAACATACTTTTGTTGAAATGGGAAGAGATTCTACGGTCTTTGAGATTACTGGAATCTCAATTTCATGTTCAAGCTCAGATCTCAAAATGGGTTCCTTCTCTTGATCCATCTTCTGCAATATAAATGAAATAGATCGTTAGAACAACTATTGTAATCAAGTAAAGCTACTAAGGACACAGAGATAATCAGTTTTGAGCCTCTCCAATTGTTTCTATCTTGTTTCCACAGCGAGGAGGAAGAAAAATGGAAGTTACACTGGCCTGGCGTCCGGCTGCTGAAAAAGACAGTCAACGGCTGAAAAGTTGTCCTTTTTTCCTATGTTTTTCAAAGTTTTGGATTGAAACAGGTAGAATCATTGTTTCGAGACCAACAACGATGTTTCTAGGTTTTATTTGGAAGCGATCAGACAAAATCAATAAGGCAATCAATCAACATTACCATAACCATTCGCGTCCGCTTGAAAAGATTCAACCATCGAACCGCACATAATTGGAAAAAAAGAAAATCTAGTTTACGATTCAACGCAGAATCACAGACCCAATTAAGGGTCTAGTCGCACAACTTCAAAATGCTGAAACAGATAAAAAAAATGGGGATTTGAGCAAAGAACAGAACCAATCGAAGAAAAAAAAACCCAAATCAAACATCAGATAATCCCAAAAATGTTGCGAAAGAAAGGACAAATAAAAAGCCAACTTAGCAATGCAACAGAATCGCATACCTGTGAATCACGAGCGAGGAATAAAAGCAAAAACTTCGAATGGGTTTGCCAAAGAAATAGTAAATGAGAAAAGCAGGAAACAAACAAAGAGAGAGAAAGATGGTCACTCACTCGGCGTGCGTCCTTTCGAACTCAAAAACCAACCTCCCAAAATATGGCAGCCGCTAATCCCAACTTAACGCCGTAACGTTTTGTCGATCATAATTGCTGTTTTAGGAGTCAGACTGCCTCGCGACAAACGCGCATTTAACGTCGTAGAAAAGGCGTTGCCTTTCGTATTTGGAAGAAATGATCTTTATGCAATAAAATCCTTGCCAATTCTTCGATCGATTTACGTGGTAATTTACATTTATTTGCCAGAACATCATAGTAGAGGTCAAGGTATAATCTTGTCTAGCTGTTACTCATTTGGATCGATTGGGAATCTTTGTATGCCTCTTTCGATCGATTTACGGATTTAGTGGCCTTCTTCTTCTTCACTATATGAGTTCCAGGAATTGAAAAATGAAAACTTTAACGCCACCACGTCTGCAACTCTGTCTCTCTCACTCACCCACAATCTCTTAGAAATGTTCGAAATTGTGAAGCTTCTGCTATTGTTGTCATTTACTTCGGAAAAGAATCTCTGGGTTGAATCCAAGCTAGAAGCCGAGGCAAGGAGCATTTTCCGCCGTTGTAAAGCTTCTCCTTTCTCTTTCTTCCTGATTGTGGCATCTGTTTTTCATGGCTCGACAATGGTTGGAGACGATTGAGCCCGCCGTGCCGGATGATATAATCAATACAATAGGCTTTTGAAGTTTCGAAACGCTACGTTCTGTAAGCAGGTCCAGCTCATGTAGAACGAGATCCAACCGGCTTTCGACCTAATCTAGGCATTCGTTATAAATCCCTAAAATGTTCTTATTCCTATGGGAAAATTCATCTACTGTTTTCGAAGAATTCACCAACTTCTGCGAAAAATTGATTCTTGATTGTGAAAAATAACCGAGCAATGATAGAGATGTTATGCACGAATCAATAAATATCAAAACTAATATTTTTAATTAAGTCAAAATTTTAAGGAATTTACCGCAATTTACTGGCCCGGCTTCGTATAAAATGACCCTGAGCGATGGAGTGCGTTCAGACTCCTTAATTTCAAACATTTGAACGCTAGTTTTTTCTGGAGAGCGTCGTCGTTCGATCTCTGTTTGGCGGTACCCAACGCCTGAATTCTGGTTGCAGGAACGGCGGTTGGAGAGAAACGCTCTACTCCGATTATTAGCCGTCGCTGAGAATTCTTGTTTGCGCATTTCAATGGAAGCGCACCACGCATCGTTAGGTCGACGGACGGTGTGGACCTCAGCGAATGTCTTCTTGATTATTCTTTTTTAAATTCCTTTTGAATTATTCTATGTGAGGGGAAAACGTAATTGCCTGATAGTTTCATCTGTGCTTTTAATTTGCTAGCTGGAAGAAATTCGTCAAAAGAGAGCTGCTGAAAGATTAAGCAAGGCCTCTTCGGGACCAGATCTGAGCCAAATATCTAGTTCAGATGGTCTGTTATTTCTTATTGTTCTCTTTATCCACTGGTTTAGATCACTCATACGATGTGCCAACGGTTAAATTGTGTTTTTATGTGCAGATACAACCGGAATGAGAAAATCCGAAAGTGGAAATCGACTATCAGAGGTAAGCTTCTATGGAATTTCCATTACCTTTGCAATGAAATTTTGATCTAAGTTCCATGGATGTTGGTTTGAATTTCATGTGCAGTCTGATATCAGTGGTCTAGTCTCACAGCTACAAGAGTTACACAGGAAGAACGTGCTATTGACAGAAGAAAATGAAACACTCACTACTAAAGTAACTTGTCGTTTCCATTTATTCATCTTTAGAGATGAGCATTTAGGCTCATTGTATTTTACTTGTGTTTCAGCTTCAACAAAATGCTATTGACAATGACATGCTTCAGAAGCGGTTGACTGAACTGGTAAATCTGAATGCCTCCCTAAACTTTCACTGCACTTCTTTTGAGTATGACTAGTCATGAGAACTATTCTGCTTTTTCTAGGTTAATATTTTTCTAACAAATAAAAAATAAGATCAACATTATCCACAGAGAAAAAGAAATTATCATAAGTTGTTCACTGTATTTTTTTCCCAAGTTAGGACTAGAAGCTTTTTAATGAAATCCTATTGATTTGGGGAAAATTTGGAAGCCAAATATGAGCGATATAACATGTTTTGAAAGTCATACTGATGCCTAAATGCAGGATCAAAAAACTGTTCCTTCTTTAAGAAAAGCACTCAAAGATGTAGCCATGGAAAAAGATGCAGCATTTGTGACTCGGGTATTGTAGTCTATTATCTCGTTCTATATTTTGTCTCCTTTGCATGACGTGAATTTCAATTATTTGTGTAGGAAGATCTTTCTGCGCAACTCCGGGCTCTGAAGAAACGTGTAAAAGAAGCAGAAGAAGAACAGTATCAGGTGCGCAGTTGTGAAAGTAACTGAATTCGTTTAAGCTTGTGAATTCATTGACTAATTACTCTCTTGCAATAGGCAGAGGAAGATGCAGCAGCCTTAAGATCTGAACTGATTCTGATGCAACAACAAGCAATGACTGGTTCATTTTCTGTAGTTACCTCACAGGATCAAATACAGTCACTGGAGAAGGAAATATCCACTTTAAAATCTGAGTTACAGGTAAGGCTAATTGAATTTAAAGTGTCATTTCTAGTGAATTTTCGTTTACAAGTGCATTAAGTGTAGCTTGGAAATGACAGAGAGAGTCATCACTGAGGCGGGTAGAGCAACAGCGATTAGCTGAGGAGCAAGCTAAGGCTTCTTCACTTCATTCAGAAAAGTTGAAGCTGGAGGAAAAAGTTTCTGCTCTGTCTAAACAGGCATCAGGTTGAAAGAATTAATAATATAAGTTTCAGATATCCATATCTAGTATTTTATTTTGCTATAAAATGCTCTGTTCATGATATATTTAACCCCGTTCGAAATTCAGAAGTCTCAGCAAAGTCAGAATTCCCAGCAAACATGGCTGATAAGGCATTTCCATTAGTAAGTAAATTTTTTGTCTTTCAAAACTCTCTCATTACCTCGACTATTACAGTCACAACTCAAAAGGAATGGCATAATCTTAACATACGGATATGAATCATGGTTTGGTGCAAATGTGAAATGATGCTTCAAAGAATCTTGAAGCAATCTCAAATCGTTTAAGATTTTAGGATGCACCAGCTTAAGATAGCCTAAAATTTATTTCTCTTTTATTGTGAATAATATGCTTTGTAGGAAGAGAGGGAGAAATTTGAAAAGCATTTGCATGATATGGCTGTGGTGATTGAAAGACTGGAAAGTAGCAGGCAAAAGCTCCTACTGGAGGTGCAGTCTTTGCAATCTCGATGTTCTTTTGCGCATTACTCAATTATGGAGAAAATTTGCACTTCTGTTTTTGCAGATTGATTCACAATCCACAGAAATAGAGAGACTCTTTGAGGAAAATGCTAACCTTTCCAACTCATATCAAGAAGCTGTTGGTACCTCAACGCAATGGGAGAATCAGGTACTCAGTGTACATTTTATGAAATATTTGGTTTTGGCCTTCAGAGCAGCCCTCTTGATCTCCAGATCTGCTGAAAAGCTTTTCCACTTTCTAGTATCAGTATCTTTTGCTTTTAAAGGAGGCACGCTTGTCATTTGAAGTAGTTCATAATTATTTACTATGTTAGGATTCTTGTTAGCGAGTATCTCTAGAAAGAGTAATCACTCATCTTCTCATTATAGAGAAAAAAAAAAAAAAAACTAATACTAAATAAACTTGATTGATTGATTAATTTCTTAGGGTTGATGTCTTTAAATATGTTATAAAATAACTTAATTCAACTTAGAAAATATTAGAAATAGAAAACTAGTCTCATATACAGTAATTCAAAAATAAAAAAAATAACTACTTAAGAAATATTAGTCTAATTAAAATAAAGAAAATAAATTATTTCTTAATTCAAATTAAAAAGGTAAACTATTTAGATTTTCTTACTTAAATAATGCTTCCCTATAAAAAGAATCTATTGGTAATATGCCTGTAACATACTATGTACAACCTTAATTATTTTTTTTAGTACTCCATTTTTGCTTGCACTGAAAAACACAATTCTTTTCTTAGGTGAAAGACTGCCTCAAGCAAAATGTAGAACTCCGCCAAATCATAGATGGGTTGAGGACAGAACAGGCAAAGAGCTTGGCCGCTGCTCTACCTACAGAAATGAACACTGAAAAAGGCTCTTCAGTACATACAAATGAGATTCTCTCTCTCAAGGTAATATGGTTTATTTACCGACATCTCTCCGTCAATCAACGAGATTTCAACTCGGGAACACGATTTCAATATGCTTCTGTGGCTTATTTAAGTTACTGCTGATTCAAAAACAGAAGTGGTTGATTACATATAGATTTAATATGTTGAATTTAAATTACAATTTATTTTTCAAGCTTGGGCTGGTGTTACCTGTTACCTATCAAATCATCCTTCTTCCCATAAAATCTGTCGTCTGCCTCATTTGCTTGCTATTTCATTTTCTAGGGTCAACTAGCTAAAGAACAGAGCAAAGCAGAGGCGCTTGCAGCTGAAGTGTTGCAATTGTCGACACAGGTCCAACAGTGCACGCAGGCATATAATGGGATTGCGCGCATGTAAGACACCTCGGTCTATATGGATATTATTTGGTTGTCTTGGTATATAACAATTTGTTGATAGGGAAATATCCTGTATATGTGCTAAGCCTGTCAGCGTTGTTTTATTTAAAAATATAACTGGAACCGGAACTCACGGTTCCAGATTCTTAGATCTGGAACCTGTCCTGGTTTTAACTCGGTTTTATTTTATATTTATAAAAAAAAAATTTTATTATAGTTTTAAGTAATTTTATGATTTATATCGAATTTTATTAGGGTTTAGATCGGATTTTACTCGGTTTAAAACTTTTAAGACTCACGTTGTCAATTTCGATTTCATGGTTTTTTACTCCTAAAAACTGACATCGGCTCATAAATTACGATTTTTTAAAAATTAGAATCAATACCAGATTAAAACCGACAGTTCTAGTCTAGTTTTGCTCATCTTCTAATATGTGCCCGCATTTGTTGAGGGGGAAATGTTGAAGTTATTTGATTGAAGGATTATTTTACTTGTCTTTTTCGTTATTAATCGATATTAACAAAACTATTGCAGGTATAAGCCGGTACTATGGAACATCGAAAGCAGACTGATCAAAATGAAGCAAGATGGTCAAGTTCGGGTCACATAAGTTGACCACATTTTGCTGTATGATTTCTGCAAATCTCCAGGAAAATTGTCTAATTGGATCAAAATCCTAGGTCTATTATATGTAATTCAATGATCGGAAGATCAACTATTCTTGGAGCAATCCATGCGACCGAATACCGAATATATGTATAATTCAATGATCGAACAGAAGATCGATTATTTTTCCGGCAACATTGAAGTTGCATTTATGTTTGGTTTTGCTATTTAAACATTTTGAATAATATGTATAAATGATCAAATTAACAAAGCCTTAATGTATATTTCTGGAATTAGACCGGACTGGGGTTGCAAATATGGTCCAGTTCCGGTTTAATCTCGGCTTGGGTCCATATGCATAAAAATTAGGATGTGGTCCATCTCCATCAAATTGTCATTTTTATCAATCGAAAGATCAATCACCTCGAGAAGGTGACGTGGACGGTCTCATCACGACTCATCATGATCAAAATTGAAAAAAACTGGGTTTTTACGTCTGAGATTTCCTTTTGATGCAATTACAGAGTACAGTCTGTCTCGTCTCGTGGCTTGGGGAGTAGTGGTGGTGTGGCTCTCTCTGCAGCGCTTACATTTCTCTCCTTCTCTCTTCTCTTTGTCGCATTCCCTTCTTCTTTTTCTCCTCATTCTCCTCTCGAGATCGAGCCGGTTCTTCATTCTCCCTTTCAATGGCCTCCGTCATCGAGTTTTGTTGGCTGGTAAGCTTTCTACTTCTTCTCTCGAACTTCTCTGCTTATAATGGCGGTGTTTAAGATCGGTGAGGATTGATTGCGCTTTTGGAACAGAACTGCGGACTTTTTTTTTTCTTTTAGTTCGACACAATTGGGCATTATGCGGTAGACATGTTTCTGGTGCTCAACTAAGAGCGATTACGAGTATGATGAAATGTATAGCTGGATCTGACGCTTGAACTAATAGAGAGTTTTCTGACTAGGATTGCGTTGTCGAATTGTGTGCGAGAATTTAGCGTTTCGGTGACGGTAATTCCCTTTTTTCCGGATTTTCATCCTATTGGAATGAGCCTCCATCTGAATTTCGTTGGAATTTTCTGTCATTTATTGATTTCGGATTGAGATATAGAATTGAGTGTTTCTCAAACCACCGTTACCTCCGGTGGACACTTCATGGAACCAGAACGTGCCGCATTAAACGAACGCTGGTTTTCTTCAATTTTGTTTCGTACCTGAAGGGTAGATTCAAGCATGATAGCCAGTTGAACTAATCTGAATGTATTTCTAGTGGTGAGGAAATTTTAGGTGACTTATTTATTTTTATGATGCAGTATCTAATCACACATTTCAGTGATTTCCAACTGGCTTGTCTGGGAAGTTTCTTTCTACATGAAAGTATATTTTTCTTATCTGGGCTTCCCTTTATTCTTCTCGAAAGAGCTGGATGGCTTAGCAAATACAAGATCCAGGTTTGTGTCTTCTGTCCTAGTCTCGAATTTAATCTAGTATGAGTTATTTTAAATTGTCGTTTCTTTTTTATTATGTCTAAAAGTTATTTCACACTCAATCAAAGGGTAGATAATATACCAACAATATTCCAAAAAAGGAATATCGTGTAGACTACTAAGGTATATGCCATTTCTAACGGAGAAGTACAAAATCAAGTGGGGCTTTGCCAGGATGTCATAGTTAGTTTCACCATATTCTAGTCAAAGAACTTTTTGTCTCAATTTTTCACAGATTTTTAGCTCTGGATACCGATAAATGCATTTTATTTTTGTTTTCAGACGAAGAATAACAGCCCTGCAGCTCAGGAGAGGTGTATTACTCGCTTGTTGCTCTATCATTTCGGTGTCAATCTTCCTGTTATGATTTTTTCCTATCCTGTCTTCAAACATATGGGCATGAGGAGTAGCCTTCCACTGCCACCCTGGTATTCTCAGGTTCTTTATATAGTTTTTTCCATTTATCCTGGAGGCTAAAAGACTGATTAGCTTTCCTTTCAGTGAGCTCTTGCAGTTGTCTGTAAAATAGTTATATAAGCTACCACTAGCCTTTGCAGGAATAAGATGTAATTATGGTTTTCTTTTCTCTAGGAAAGTGGTTTTGACTCAGATAATATTCTACTTCATTCTGGAGGATTTTGTGTTCTATTGGGGGCATCGAATTTTGCATACGAAGTGGCTATACAAGCATGTTCATAGTGTACATCATGAGTAAGAGCATCGACATGAATCTAGTGTTTCTTCTTTGACAGTTTTCAGGCAATGCTGGACTAAATTTTTTTGGGCTGCTTACATAGTTTGCTATAATATTCACAGATATGCAACCCCTTTTGGGCTGACATCAGAATATGCTCACCCGGCAGAGATACTCTTTCTTGGATTTGCTACAATTATTGGTCCAGCTATCACAGGCCCACATCTGATTACTCTATGGTTATGGATGGTTCTTAGAGTGCTAGAGACAGTCGAGGCGCATTGTGGTTACCATTTCCCTTGGAGCCTCTCCAACTATCTACCTTTGTATGGCGGGTGAGCCGAGAAATATTTGCATGGGGAAATTACTCTTGCATGCATAAGTTAAATTATGTTTTTCTTTCAGTGCTGATTTCCATGATTATCATCACCGGTTGCTCTATACAAAGTCAGGAAACTATTCATCGACCTTCACGCATATGGACTGGTAAGTTTTTTCCTCTAAACATAACATGTTTTGCTTGTGTAATGGCGAGTGGCGACTATCGGATAGTGTCTATTATTGTGGCAGGATCTTTGGGACTGACAAGGGCTACAGAAAGTTGAAAGAGCTTAAGAACGTTGGAGGTGAAGATGGTAAGAAGACAACGTGATGATGGAAAAACAAATTGTTCTTCTAGAACGTGGCAAATGATCCGGAATTTCGGGCATCTCTGACGAGGCCGTGTTCTATCACTCTGTCTTCTTACATTTCTGCCACATTTGTGTTGCATTCCTCTGTTGTCTAAAAAATGTGTCTGGTAATGTGGTCTCAGTGAAGAGTTGACTGCTGTCATTCTGTTGAACTTGTATTTACTTAATTCATGAATGAACTGTCCATTTTTTTATGTCTCGTAACCGAGAAGATAAGAACATAGTGTAAAAAACCCCGACTGCAATGGACTGGTTTTATATACTCGAACTAAGAACTTGGGCCGACCATCTTTTTCCGGCCCAAAATTTAACTCGAACGAGGCTTGGGCTGTAAATTTCGAACCCAAAAACTCAAGAGTTTCAGCACAAACTGCAAGAAAAGCAAATCACAGCAATGGCTGACGAGACCTTTACGAGAAATAGACGAAGATCTTCCTTCTCCAGAGAAGATCAGGCCCTCGATCAGCAATCATCAATTTAGAAAGTTTCTTTGGAAATAGAAAATTGACGACGACGATTACTAGGAAGCAGAAAACACAACATTTCTGCACACGCGGAGCTGTCCGGAGAGAGTCATCTGAGAGACTGGTTTTTAATATGGCCTAGTTGACATCAGTTTCAACTACTTTTATAACAACTCTGAGACGATCAGCGGCTCAGATCGAGAGAAGAGATCGGAGAAGGAGGAGGAGCCGTCCAGGACGTGGTAGGTTGAAGCTGTCGTTGAGTTTGAGTCACAGATGATTGCCAGATAGCCAACTCCGGCAATTGTTCCGAAAACTTCATCCCCATTTCCTATCTGTTGCTTCAGCGATCGATTGAGCATCTTTGAAAGTTGATTCCATGGAATCGAGGCGCTTTGATTCTTGAATATAAATTCTCTGCTGAAATTAGGCATACAGCTCCGATCGAATGTTCTCAACGCAAGGGGAGTTACTGAGCTCGTATTTGCTCCGGCGACGAGCACAGTTCCGTCATCCTTCCGTCTCGTCCCCAACTTGTAAGGCTGGAGAAGAAGGGACTAGATCGGAGTTAGGCAACTTATCGGTCTTTCCATCACCGGCCGACCAGGTTGCGGACCGGAACGGAGATGGATTATAGGCTACGGACTGATTTTGATTATCAGGATGGAACCCTTTTTTATTAGCAAATCAAAATTGACCACGTGCACTTCAAATCCACGGGAATAAAGAACGATATGTCGTACGTTCACAGGGTAAAGAACCTAGTCGTTCCTTGTCTGGTACTAGACGGCTAAGATGCATCCTCGATTACGATAGCGCCAGCTGAACGGATGTCGTTCCCGCTAAGATCGTCCCAAGAACGAAAATTCGGATAACGCAGATCTCGCCACGTGGACGCAGCATTTCATCGGATGCAAACCTATTTATATTCCACTCTTTATTCTCCCGTTCTCGTCCGCCCTCCCTCTCTTTCTGCCGGTGGCAGCGGTTCTAGTCTTCCTCTGCTCCGTCACTTCACTGACCTCCCCTCTCCTCTGGATACAGTTACCGCTTGTCATAGTTTTGCGGGCGATAGGTTATTCTGCTTAGGTTTTGTTGGATAATAACCGTCTGTGGGAGTTTTTTGTCGGCGGAATCGAAGGGTTGACTGCGTTTGGGGAATCGGCTGAAATAATGGCATCTTCTACCAGCTCTATTTACGTCAGTGTTATCGAAGATGTAATTCACAAAGTGCGGGAGGAGTTTGTCAATAATGGCCCTGGCGAGGACGTTCTAAAGGAGCTTCAAGGAGTAATTTTTGTTTTCCCCAACTCAAGATTTGGATTCCATATTTTTCTTTACATTTTTCAATTCTTTTAGTGGCGTAAGTTTATTATTTTCATTTTCTGAGAGTCTTTCTTGGTTATCTGTCGGTTCGATTTAGTGCTTTTAGGGTTTTCAGACTGGCAATTTTTGCTAATCTCAAAACCCTAAAATCAATTTCTCGGTAACGATGAGACCATCATTTTTTCATTAATTGTAAAATAAATGTTCGTCTACAAAATTAGGTTCAAGAATCGTGAAATCATTTTCAGGTGGTTAGGGTAGCAGAAGAGCAGTAGTTGAACTATTAAACAAATTGTACTCATGTTTGCACCACAAAATAGGTTGAGACTTCGTAATGTTCATCGTAAACAAAAGCTGGCAATCGCACAGTAGGGAAACCCTATCAATGTTTTGTGGCATAAATATATTATTTTCATTTTCTGATGGTCTTTCTTGGTTATCTGTTGGTTCGATTTTGTGGTTTTAGGGTTTTGAGATTAGCAATTTTCGTAAAACCTGCTCTTGAGCTATTTTCTGATGAAATTTTTTATTATCTGAAATTTAAAGATATGGGAGGCTAAAATGATGCAAGCGGGTGTTGTAAATGGGCCGATTGATAGATCTGCAGTGCCAAAGCTTACACCAGGGGGTCCAATCACTCCAGTTCATGACCTCAATATGCCTTATGAAGCGACTGAAGAATATGAAACTCCTTCTGCTGAGCTGCTTTTTCCCCCAGTGAGTTTTTCTTATTTCTTGTTATTCATCTCTGCAAAACCTTGTTCCTTTTTTGGTGAAATAATAGAAGGATGGTATGTTTGTCTTCTGTTGTAGACGCCATTACAAACTCCAATTCAGACACCTCTGCCGGGTACTTCAGATAACTCAATGTATAACATTCCCACTGGGCTCAGTGATCATCCCACTCCTATTGATGTTGGTGGTGAAGGCAGTGCAAATAATAGAGAGCCCAGATCTGGAAGACCCAGCGCATACATGGTAATCACTCTTATCATTTCTATTGTTCACCAAAGTGTGGTTCATTTGCTTCTATAGTTACACGTATATGGCTTTGTATCTGTATTTGGAAGAAAGAATAGCATATTGGCTTGATTATAATCTTTTTATGGCTTATGGATGACTATTTTTTAATAAATCATTGAAAAATTTTGTGAATGGAAGGTTTATAAACACTACCTCCCATCTTGTTGCAGCAACCACATTCTTCTTGGATGAACCAAAAAGCTCCACTTGATGTTAATATTGGTAAGTTGGATGTTTAGTATCCGATTGTTTCAGTGGTACAGTAGTAATCAGGCTTGTATTGATGTAGCCTACGAGGAAGGGCGGGATGAGGTGGACAGATTAGCCTCTCATCAATCCCTGACACAGGTAATTCTTGTGTTAATTTGTAATGGAATAGGAAGGGGACATTTTCTTAGGGTCAAATAAAAAACTTCAGCTTCAAACAACTATGGTAAATGCCACTTTGGTCTATGATTCGGATTTTTTTACCTGTTATATGAGTAAATATTATGAACTTCGCTTCATTGTTGATTTGTGCTCTAATGTAGAAAGAAAACTACAGGATTTCTTTACAATGCCTCCTGGAAAGCGAAAGCGTGAAGACTTTGCATCACAGTTCAATCCCAGAGGATTCATACCCCAGCAAGATGGAGCATATAATGCTGCATCAAATTTCATTGAGATTGAGGTTCGTTTCTTTCCTCTTTTTGACAGACTTTCATCTTGAATTCATCACAACGTAGTTCATTTTAAATTTTCAGCTGATGATTCTCATGATCATATATATTTAACAAAGGATGTATGAATATATTGTGTCTGGAAAGCAACTTTAAGTAGTTCGCAATTTTTCCATTTGGTATTCTAACAATAACTCCTCTTGGATTTGAGAAATTGAAGGGAATTCGTTTTTTGCATCACATGAAAAATAACTCTCTTTTTTGAAGGTTTGATTTGTTCAATCTTGTTACTGTTTGATTTGAATGTATCAGGTCAGCAGACAAGGTGAACGAAACCATTTAAGCACGACAAATAAAATGACAGTAGCCAGATCATCTCAAAATATTCCTCAACTGGACGGGCCAATACCTGATCCATATGATGATGCACTTTCTACTCCTAATGTAAGTTTCTAGTTATTATCAATATGGACGGGAATAANGAACGAAACCATTTAAGCACGACAAATAAAATGACAGTAGCCAGATCATCTCAAAATATTCCTCAACTGGACGGGCCAATACCTGATCCATATGATGATGCACTTTCTACTCCTAATGTAAGTTTCTAGTTATTATCAATATGGCGTCAATAGTTGGGAAATGCTTGCCTACTTCTCGCAGTCGCAATATTGTCTATCTTCTATTCACATAGAAATTGGACAATTTCGTTGATGAATTTTTTATTTAATTCTTTTATTATCTAACTCTTACATCTGTGGAATATAAAACTACGGACCACATTATATTCATACTAGTTTAGTTTTATTCTGAATACTATTGCAGATATACAATTATCAAGGAGTCTATAATGAAGACTACAATGTAGCAAACACACCAGCTCCAAGTGGTTAGTATTGCAGCCTATACAAACTTCTCAACAGTTTAAACGGATTTTAAATTTGAAATTTGACATTAAGCTGGTTTCTCCTTTTTACTGATGCACCAGTTAGCACTCCAGCTATTGCTGCACAGAATGACGCAGGAATTGATGACGAAGACGGGGATGATGAGCCACCTCTGAATGAGAATGACGATGATGATGAGGATCTGGATGATGTGGAACAGGGAGAAGAGACAAACACACAGCATTTGGTTTTGGCACAGTTTGACAAGGTAACTATTTCTTTGCATCTTTCAAGATAGTATTGAATCATCCATTTTTATGATCTGACTTTGCTATTTTGGATTTGGTAGGTGACTCGAACTAAAAGCAGATGGAAATGCGTATTGAAAGATGGAATCATGCATATAAATGAAAAGGACATCCTCTTCAATAAGGCAAGTCTCAAAATAGTTCTCTCTTGCTAGGAAAAACTAAATGGCTTAAACTCAATCTGTTATCAGAAGATTTGGAGTTGTTAATCTTTATCTATCTCAAAAAAGGAATGCCAAAATATATAGCTTGAATTACTCTCGGCTGGTATCATTTGCAGGCAACAGGAGAGTTCGACTTCTGATAATTGCTCGATTATTTTTCAAAGTGAGTCGGTGTTTCTCAGAGAGTAGTTGGCTGTCATTAATGCTGCATTTGGTTGTGTAATTTGAGGAACATGCTTTGATTGTTTGTTTTATCCTGCAAAAAGGGATTTGCGATGAACCTTTTTGTACATAGACAATGGATGAGCTCTTTCCAGTCTTTTTCAGAACGTCCAAAACTCCCTGTACTAATTTCACTTTAAAAGCATTGATTTGGCTATTTCATTTCAAAGGGGAGACAACTACTCAAACACCGCCGTGGCTAGGCAGAGGAAAGCTCCGGCAACTCAACTGCCGCCCTTGACCACCACTTCTGCCGCGGGTTCAGATCAGAAGCGGGTAAACTCTTCCAAAAACTCCACAAAAGGGGTGAAGGGCAGAAACAGAAGAAAATAATTATATTAATACATGAGACGAGACATGGCCAACAACTAGTTTTGTACAGTCGCAGTCGAAAAACTAGCCTCCTCACCCATTAGATAGAGAGATCGTTCCTTTTTTCTCTGGGCAGGCGTAATTCAACAGCTGAATCACGCCCCCACTCACCACTTCATTCTATGTATAAAGAAAAAAAAGGCTCCAACTTTTAAAACTACAAAATGTACAGGTTTTCGATACAAGAAAAGCCACATCCTTTATTTCGTAACGAGAAGCTCTTACCCGTGGAGGCCGAACCCCATTACCCGCGCTCTAAAATACTGCAGAAAGACTGAGAAGACGAGGCTCATGCGCTGAGCCTCAGTTAGCTGTACAAATCGGCTTTCTTTTTCCTACCCACAGCCTCCTAGGCCTCCAGGTGGAGAGATTGAGCAGCAATTCTCCTCTCTGTGGATCATCCAAAGCCAAAGATTAGCCTTTAATTAACCTTCACGAATTCTATATATCAAGCGGAAAGTTCTAGAAGATTACCCCCAGCAGCCACGAGTTTCTCTACACGTGCGACGATATGCTTCCCGTAAGTGTACTTCTTCAGTGCGTTTAAATGGACTTTGATCCGAGTAAGAATCAGCTCCCTTTGTTGATCGTTGCAAGTCTCGAGAACTTTTTGGACGACATAGTTTGCAAACTGATCTTTCATCATAGCCTGACAAGAACAGAAAGAACATATTATTGTAACATGGGAATTTATCTAATTTTGGAAACATAAATCCATTTTTGGTAACATTGGACGAACCTGAAGAGGTTCGTTTTCGTCCGTGGATCCAAGCATCTCATTCACCAGTAATTGGTGTTCTGCCGGACCACTAAATGTCAAGCATTTCTCTACGACATTGGAAGCAAACTTCTGCTGACTCATTTGAACTATCTTCCCGGCTAATTCCTTTATAATATAAGAACGCTCATCGGGATTCCCATGCTCCAGCACATGCTGTTAAAAACACGTATAAGAAATGAAACCGAAAATGCTCAAATGAAGGAGAAAACTAATCGCTTGAAATAATCGATAGAGGAAAAACAACACTCAACCGTGGCTGAGCAAAACATAAATGCTTCATTACTATTAATCAGGATTGCAGGAAAGAACAGAGATGATGAACCTGAACAACATAATTGCCATACTGATCCTGGGCCAACAGGCTAACCGCTCCTAAAATCTCATCCATAACTTTGGTCTGAGTATTTGAGTCATTGGAGTGCTCCAGCACTCTCTGCCACCATGAAATTGAATCATTGCAGAACATAAATTTTTTTCAAGGAACTCCATACCAATTTGAAAAGATAGGAAACTAACCTGTATCACCCTGCACCCATATGGATGGGTTGAAAGAGTTACAACTTGGCCAAAAAAAGTTGAGACAATAAAGCGAATTGCATCTTCAGGAACACATTCTATACACTTCTGGATGACATGATTTCCATTCTGATCACGCACGCAGCGCATGATATGACCATCGAGCTCTTCCACCATTTTTATTTTTTGGTCTAAATCAACCACTTCTATGGCCTGAGTGAGATAAATGGTAATTATTAACAATAAACTTGAGGATTATCCTTGGACAATCAATCAGACCACTGAAGCAAAAGCACTTCAACAGGAAAGAGTAATGACGTGCACGATTTTTAAAAAGACACCATATTACAGCCTTATAGAAAGATGAAACCTGCTTAAGAAAATTTCAAATCTACAAATTGGCAAAACAAAGAAAGAACAATTTGTTGAGTTGAAGGATTAAAATAAATAAAGGAAACGCTAAAGAAAAGTTTCCGAGTACAATCACTACCTTTTGGATTACTCTGCAACCATACATTTGAAGGCTAAGTGCTAGTACATGCCCAAAAAGTTTATTGGCCAATTCTCTTTTTTGTGATGGAAGTCCATGCTCAAAGAACTGTATTCAAATCTCAAAGAATGAAACTGAACGTACGATAACGGCTTAAAATTAGAATTTGCATAAAAAAATACAAGTTACCTTCTGAATCACATAGTTCCCAAAAACATCAGTCATCAAAGCAAGGACTTGAGGCATAATTTCTTGATACACCATGTTTTTCTCATCAATAGTGGCAGTTTCAAGTTTTTGTTGAATAAACCGACTACCATACTGATCAGCACTGCTCAAAAGAGAATTCAAGGTAAAAGACAAGCAAAATTTATGATGATGTGGGTCATAGAGATAAAAAAAACCATTAAGAAGCTAGGATACCTGAACTCAACAACATGACCAGAAATTTCAGAAAGTTCAAAAAATTTGGTCTTATTACTTTTAAACTCTTCCAAAAGAGACGAAGCAAAGGTTCCATCCATGGCGCTTTGATGCCAAGCTCCCATAATTCCCTCAGCCAAATTCCGCATGCCAGAAAAACGTGTATTAACCTCATGTTGCCTCATAGGACTTCCTGACCCGACAGGAGAGTTAGAGAGAACAGGGCTTCCAGGATAAGGCAGACCAACACCAAAAGCTGGATTTCCATAATAACCATGATGGTTAGAGCTAGCAGATTTACCACTAAAGGGAATACCATAATGAGGCTTCTGAGGTGATAAAATAGCTCCAAGGTAAGCTTTTTGAAGCTCAAGTAAATTCATGTAAGAATTGCCTGCATAATTCCTATCTATAGAAGGATCATTCATTGGGGGCATTGCAGTATAATCTGATGTCCTTAAGTACTGGAGATACATTGGATCAGTAAAAGGAGCTTGAAGAGCATTAGCCGCTAATAGATTTCCCATTCTACCAGCATTATGTGATTCTGATTGGTTCGAAGCCAAACCTCCGAGCATCATTGAGTCCAGTCCCGTGGCAGCAACATTGTCAAACAATAGTGGCACATTACCATTTCCAAGATGTCCTGTCATGACAGCTGGAGTTGTTGGATTCATTGAGTACCCACTTAATCCATAGTTGGAAAAAGTGGCACTTGGGCCATTATCATCTATATGCTGATACTGAGCTCCACCATTATGAGTAGGAGATCCTTTCAAGTAAGAGTTAGCCGAGGAGACAGATGATTGATGGAGATTAAAATTTCTCCCCCCAGAAGAGCTCGTCAGATCTGCTGGACCTCCATTACTCTTAGCCAAATCAGAGAATGAAGTCCGTGATGCCCTCCCAGATTCAGAATTCTTTGCGAATGAAGTTTGATCTATACTCTCCTTGCCACCTTTC
Organism: Begonia fuchsioides; assembly: GCA_003255005.1. NCBI lineage: Eukaryota > Viridiplantae > Streptophyta > Magnoliopsida > Cucurbitales > Begoniaceae > Begonia > Begonia fuchsioides. The sequence continues at coordinate 1,031,355 of QAOC01043453.1, read as the reverse complement.
AGTCCAAAAAGATAGCTTTGGTAGTTATCGACGTCATGTTCGATCTGCGATGATAAATGACTTTCATCACCAATCCCACCGTTTGTTGAGAGATTCAATCCTGACAAAGCGGCTACCACATCCACAGGCTCATTGACGTTAGATGAGATGCCATTGAATGAATTTGGGCTGGCAATGCTTCTCTTTTCTATTTTTCCAACTCTCCCTCCGCCAATAGGTGTAGGGCAAGGACTAGGAGCCCTTGCAACAAGCTGGGGATCAGGTGTGTTACTTCTTGACAAGGAAGCGCCAAGAGCTGCAGCATACGTATATGAAGAATGTTGACCAATACTCTGGACTGTGGATGATCCCTGTGAATTTACTGTAGACCTAAATGAATCGGAAGATGTCAAGTCATGATGCAAATTAACCGATTCATGATCATTAAGAGCGACATTTTCAGCATTTTCAATGAGAGTATTACGACTGGCTGGACGAGAAGGAAACCCAGTGACTGGAGTGGCACGGCTTAGATCATCCTACACCAGCAATAAGCAATGAATTAGAAATGATGGCAATCAAATTTAAGGATAAAAATTGCGCACTTTTTATCATAAAGTAACAGATATCAATCTCAAAATTAACTAGAAACACAGATCTTATGCCTATCCGTGTAAATATTAAAAAAGTAACCAAGAACTCGTTGGGTGAAAATGCATTTTATGTTGTGAGTTGTAACAGATGAGTAAATAATCCAATATCCACTCATCAAAATATAATGGATTAATTGAAACAAAAAGAGAGAGAGAGAACAATAAGATGCTGAAGTCAACTTTTTTTTTTTATTTTAAGAGCAATATTTAAAATCCTACAACATAATCTCTCGAATGAAAAATTCAAACCAAAGCATATGCATGCACTCGTATGCAAACATTAACAAAACACAGATCTTGTTCGAAATTAAAACATAAATCTCTTACTCACACAATCTGTTTATCCAAGTAACAATGGAAATTCATGCAGTGCCTTGGTCCAGGCAATAGGCTTCAAAATTATATCAGAAATTCTTCACGCTTAGGAAAGTAAAATTACCTGAAAGATATCAGCGAGACTCTTTTGTTTGCTTCCAAGCCCCAGACCAAGACCAATCAAAGAGTTGTCCAACTCAGACTCGATTTCTTGTTTTTTTGCATTAAAGCGAGGAGGCATTGACAACAACGATCGACCAGCACCATCATCCACATTATTAACTTTCCTCCTGTCCCCAATACCACCCAACGCTGAACTCCCTCCTTTTAATCTTTGCGCAAACCTCCAATCCTCCTTCGAAAGCAGGGGAGGAGGAAGACGAGGATTCAGATTAACGTTTGAATAATAGTACGATAAATAAGCTGGATCAGACCTAAGCTCCTCCTCGGAAACAAATCCATTTCCATTATTTGCTCCAGAAAACTCAAGAGGATTTATATAACCGCCGCCATTGCTGCTTCCAAACAATCCTCCGACTGCATTGAGTGAGCCCTCAACAGTGGGTGGTGCTGAGCCACTTCTACACAAATTGAGCTCTCGCTCCCGATCATCTACCTCTTGCCGACGCTGCTCACGTAGCAACAATCCTATCTCTTTTTCCAATTCATCGCCAAACGATCCTTCATTACCTCCCAGCATCGGCCTTCTTCCCAGTTCGGACAACATTTTTCAAAACAAAGACTCCGTCATTTCCAAAAAAAAAAAGAAACTTAAAACTGATCGTCAAACCCTTCTCAGAGCAAGCTCAGAACAGCCAAACAGAAACAAATTCTAAGCCAAAAATATTCATCAACGTCGCAAAATCCAAGCTTTGAGGAAAAAAACATCCAAAAATACGAGACCCGTAATCCACGATTTCCATATGCTTCATTTCAACTAACTAAGACCAAAAATTTACCCTTCCCTGAAGTATCCCCAAACCTCGACAACCCAAAAACAACAATCCAACTGCAAAACTCATCCCTCCCAAACTCCGAAATCACAAATTAAGCACCACAGCGACATCCAAGGCAGGCGGTAGCAGATAGAAGAGCTGGAGAAAACAAGAAAAACAGAAGTTCAGGTGATGAACGAGGATCAAGAACAGAAAACAAAGCAAACAAACAGCCAGAGAGAGAGGGAGAGAGAGAGAGAGAGAAGCGGACGGTTGAGATGAATCAGGCGGCGATTTTTCTTACAAAGAACCCTTTTAGGGTTTTGTAGGAATTGAAGTATTGACGGAGAGATTAAAATACACCCTCTTCGTATTTTCCCGACCTCCATTTTTGCTCAAAACTAATCACACTAATTTCCTCTTAATCAGGCCCTAATTGACCCAGCCACCCCCAGCTTAGAAGTTAGAACTCCAAACATGTCTCCAAATGCCACGTCAGCTACGTAGATTTGATGCTTGACCGAGACCAAAGCGACACGTCACTACACACGAGATTACCAAACTACCCCTTCGATTCAATTAAATTTATTTTTATTTTATTCAAATAAAGTAAGCTTGGTTTGGTGTTAGGCAGTCACCATAACTAGTCTAGGTTGTTTGGCCAAGTCTCGAATCTAAGCAGGTCACATTTTATTTATTTTTGGGTTATTTTTTCGACTTTAGGATAATATATATGCAAGAGAAAAAGCCCATCTTGTCTTAAATTCGTTACACACACATCATAAAAGTTGTTAATTGAGAAGAGTACAAAACCATAATGGACTTGGAATTACGTTTCTCGCCCTGGTAACGTGGAACCATATGATTGGCCGTGTTCTGAGACAAGTTGTACATCGAGTTAATACGTGCAAAAGAGGGAGAGGGAGGGCCCACTTTTAATTAAATCCTAATAAATAATCACGAGTCTGGGCCTCCACCTCAGCCGGAAAGGTGGGTTTGGGGTTAGGTGGGTCCACCGTCCACCGTCCACCATCCACGTGGGTGCATGCGTACGGGCTGAGTTTGACTGTAAATCAAATGTGTGATTTATTTAATTACTTTTCTTAATGATGTTGCTTTTTTCTTAATTGATAATTACGTGTTATCCAGCCTTGAATCATGCGACTCTCTCCTTTTTCTTCCTCTGAGACCTCGTATTGGTGTTACAGACGCGACCGTCTCCGCCGTCGTTCTGGATTCGCGGAGAAGAACGACGTCGCCGCTTCCCGCTTGGAGAATCATAATCTTCGACGGTATCCGGCTCCGGCTATGCTTATAACTATGTTTCGTGGAAATATCCGTCAATTACGGACCTTGGCTTGGGTCGATGGAAATTCAGCTATATATCCTGATGAAATCCAGTCATTTTTCTCCGGGATGATCCCGTCATAGACAGAGCAGTCGCTGGTCTTCGATCGCTTCCGGCGCCGATGAAGGAGAATGTAATGGAGATCCGACGAGATTTTTCGTTGAACAAAGAAATCTACCACCGTCTATCGAAGGTGGTAGAAGAAAAAAGACGACAACGGCAGTGAAAGAAAATCTGCACTGGTTAAATATGGCGGTTTGCACTTTTGAGGCATTTTAGGGCAACCCGCAGTTCTTGAGCGATTCAGCCTGACCTTTTTCTAATCTTTCGAACAACGCACCATATTCTTATTTTTGAAAGCTGGGTTGAACTAGTTTATAGTATGATGGCTGGTCAATTAGAACATAGAGTGGCAGTGATAGAAGGACTACGAGTCAGCCAAAACAGGGGAAGTTTGATATGAATTCTTCGAAAATTATAAGATTGACTCTGAAAACCCGGAAAATGGAAGTTTTAATGATTGATTTTGCTGCAAAATGATCGTAAAATGAAGTTTAGAGCTCAAAAATATAGTGTGGATCTCATAGCTCGTCCCCGTAAACACAGTTGAAGCTCAAGAAAGGAAAAAAAAGAAGAAAAAAACCTGACATCCTCCCCATCTGTTTTACTGATGGGATTGCAAAAACAGTTTTAGAAAACCAGAGCTGACACTTTTCACGAATCGCCATGTTTATGCCAGCAAACAAGCATCGCAACGCAGCGTCTCATGATGTAAAACCTGGTTCTATGCTCCTTGGCCAAGCTGCTGCATTTCTGGCAGATCGAAGACGAGCTCTGCTGAGAAGAGCTCGGAGGAAGATTGTCGGAATCAGGACTTTTAGAGCTCAACAATGGCGGATTGCTCTTCTGTGAGAAACTTCTCAGCAATGGTAGCTTGGAAGAAGAACTTCTCGTTGAACGACTCCTTGAAAGAAAAGACTTGGAGGAGGAAGACGAAGAGGAAGAGAACTGGCTTCTGCTTGAAGTTACCCTCTTCGATGGCTTCCACTCTTCCATTCGTGTTCAACTGCTGAAAGCAATGGAGTCTGAGACTGATATTCTTCGTTTGCAGATTCTTTAGATTTATATGATGTGAAAGAAAATGGGTCGTGGGTCAGCAGTCTGTAGTTTATAGCATAAACAACATGAATCAAGTGACCAGTATTCCATTTTTTTTCCTTCCAAAGTTTCACTACGATTCTAAGAACAAGATCAAATTTTTCAACGTATATATTCGGCTGTTTTCCATGCAAGATTGCTTTACTTTTTAAGAACAAATATTCATATTTACGGAAAAATAGAACCTCTTCTGTAGAGCGTGAAAACTAGAACCTCTTGTAATCAAGGATTTCCTTTTTCCAAAGACTGGTCAAAGTACGATGATCAAAACATATCTAAGACTAGAAACTACCACGTACCATCTCTCACTCTCTCGTTCAGTTCATACTGGTGCAGATTCTTGAGGCTGTTTGGCGATGCAGATCTATCGTTTTCTTCCTTGGAAACAGCTCTTGTAAGTTGTACTGCGCTCCATTATTGATTCATACCCTCTTTCTCAATCACTCTCTGAGAGATGAGGATAGAGAGAGAGAGAGAGATGAAGGTGGGGTAAGAGGGAAATCAGACAATTTTGCTAGCTGGTTCTCACGTGGAAGGTTATGCCTTTCAATATTCTACTCATAAGATATGGAATGATATGACTAAATGCATGCTATATTATATAGATCGTTCTTTATCCCAGAATATCTGCAGATAAAACCCTATCTCAGTTACCTTAACACACCCTGGTTATGGAACCGAACCAAAGATGTTCGTCCACTTCGATCCATTTTCGAGTGCCTACCCAGATGAAATCGAGCTAAACTAACACCCGTCAAAGTTCTAGATTAGGAAGAATAACAAAATCAAAACGATATCGTGGGTTTATAATCATACATGAAAATATTTAAAAAATGGAGATTCTCCGTCACATGCCAATGTAGAATTTTAGTACCAACAGTCAACTTTTGTAAATGTAACGATCGATTCTTTATCGACCTACTCAAAAAATTAGTCTTCTCACACTTATTTCCGTCACATATTTTCTATTTTTCTGTTTATAAAAATGGGTTTGGTCATTTTTCAAAATCCTTTTGACCACTAACATTAACTGTGGGATTAATTATTATTTAAGTTGGAGTTTTTGTCTTTTCATTTACCATTCACGTGGCCGAGTAAATAAGAAAGTGGTGAGTTCATTTATCGTCAAGATTCTTAAATTCATTTGCACAACGAGCTTTTGTTAACCTCTGACTCATCTCGGTTGCTTAGTGTTAATCACTAGAGTAATTCAGAGATTGCTGGCAGTCATTTGAGGGTTAAATGTGCATAATTTAGAGTTGATGGGATGGTCAAATCAAGATCACATGGTGTGTTGGGGGTCATAAGAATCAACATTTGGAGCATGATAAAGAATGTCCTGTTAGGGTTACTCCAAACAGTGTCTGGTTTAACTCATTAATCATCGTCTCTTTCAGCTTACAAGTGTTAACCACAAGGCGCGAGCCTGTCCCACATGCAAACATGTGAAGTTCACAAGGGTGGTCGGACGAGGAAGCAAACACGTCAGAAAACTACGACAGAAATATCAAGATGAACGATCCGAACAAAATTAGGGTTTTTGAAGTCTACTCTTCCAACTCTGATGTCGAAACATGGAGAGGAACTGCGATATAATCGCTGGAAACAATGATCCTAACCAAAGAACTTTTTTCTGTCAAATCATGGAGAGGAACTGAGAAAGACACTCAAAGTCAGATCAACGAAACCATCTGTCTAGAAGATGCTGGGTGGTGGATTAGACGTGGGAACATAGAAGTCACGTTTGGTTATTTTAAATATGTTGTTTATTCGTGCGACAAACATAAATATCCTACGCGTAAGTATTTAATATTCTATTGATATTTTAAAAAACGAGAATATAATTTAATTGCTTTGGATTCTGCAACTGTTCAAGTTCTTTAAGATTAACCTCCATTTTTGCTTATTTCCTCCATATCAATTCAGCAAGTGCTGAACAGAAGCCGAAAGCACGATATACCACTTTCCTCGGTTGTAAGAATGATATACATTATCGTTGAGTTCAAGTTTACGATTTTGAAATCGGATTTATATAAAAAAATTTAATAAAATTAAAATGAGAGCAGATATAATAAATACTTTAAATTTTAAAAATATTATCATAATTTGAATGGACACAATATCCTCACTTTTTGTTAATTTTATAATGTCCGTCAATTAGCTTACTGATTCATGTTAACGATTTGCAATGAAATTGAAGAAACTATATTTATAAATTTATATTTTTATTTAACTTAATTAATCTCATAAAAAACAATGATTTTTGTAAATTAATAATTTTCTAATCTGTTTACCTGTCTTGATTGATGAAACGTGTAAACTAAATTGATGATTATTGTTTAAATTAATGTAAAAGTGATGATATAATATTCATTTAAATTATAGTAAGTTCAAAGTATTAATCGTCGATTTTCAAACTATAAGGTATCAACTACGACATTCATTGTTTGAGGGGTAAATTTAGATTTATTAACATCACTTAGGAAAATAGCTACCCAAGCTATGTTGTAATATTTTCGATAATCATCGGATACAAAATCATTGAATCTATTATATCATCGAGGTTAATTCAAGTTGTTGACTAGATAAACTATTAATCTTCATAATCTAGTACATACGAATATTTTGCATGTTATGTTATATTTTGCAAATGCGATATAATAAAGAGTACCATCTTAGCACGTTTTTATAAATTTACTCATGCTTAAACGATATTGAAGCAGGTGATCAAGACAAGAGTAGTACTATGTTTATTTTTTTGTTATACTTTCTTGTAATATACGATCAATAATGACTGTTACGATAAATATATTGATTAATTTATCATAATTTGTAACATTAGTTATACTTTAATTTTATTAATCACTATTATTTAAAGAAGATTAGAGAGCAATGTGAGTCATCTTTCTTTAATTGACTCGATTACACCTTTAAATATTTGGAAAGGGAGAGCCAAAGAACTACATAATCCTAATTTAGACAATTATTTATCATCAAACAATTTAATAGTCACGTCAATACGTCATCACATCCAAAATTTCTACATGTGAAAATTGTTTAATCTTAGTTTACTTTGAATTTTAATTAGTCAAGATAATATTTTTTGTGAGGTTAGATTTTGGGAAGACAAACGTGACATTGCTCCCAACGTAAACATCGCATGTGTCCATTTTCAAGCAACCATTTTGAGATTATGTCTCATTCCTTATGCTTCTTGAAATAAACTCTATTTTAATAATATTATAATCTAAGTAAATTAATTAGTTTATTTAGACGGGAGAGTTTTCTACGGGAACCAGGGTGGCCCACGTCATCAACCTTTTAGGACCCCACCATCTATGGAGGCCAGGTGGCTTTGACTCCATGATTACGACCCAAATCTTCCAACCGGTTTCTTACACGTAGACAAAGAAATCAACGACCTTTCCGAGGCTTCGTGGGTCGATCGGGACCGTCCACGTCTTTGAAGCGACGACGTGTTGGAATTCGCTTGCGGCGAAAATCGAGTATGTCGGGAAATTTTCAAAAGGGGAAGGAAGCGCGTGTAGTGGACCGCGTTTTGAAGAGTACAAGTGTGCGGTTAAAATGGGCTGATGAGGGCAGCTGTGACGTCGACGAAGCCTTCAACATTCAACTTTTAACCACTCCTGACTCAGCATCGCGTGCTTTCCACGTTGCGTCGTGCGTGGATCGATGGGAACGTTGAGCGAGAGGAGATGGGAAGTCGCACGTGCAAACCATCAGGATTTAAACACGTGTAATCTTGAATTTTCACCTTTTTGAGATTTAGTTGCTTTATATGTTTTTAATAATAAGCTTCAAATTAATATCAATGTGACGAAAATTAAAATACAGAATCCTCTCGTATTGAACGCCACATGTATACGTCACGTGGGTATTTCAAAATTAAAATCAAAATTAAAATTAAATTAAATTTAAATTATTTTCTAGAACGAGTGACGTCTGTCCCTAACCCTGAACTCTATAAAAGGAACCACGACCAGCAACGCCATATACTTAGAAACCACGAAAGCGCCATTTTCACCCACCATGCAGCTTCTTAGTCTTGATTCTACTCTTCTTCCTCTCCACTTTCTCTCTCTACCAATTCTCTTCTCACTCTTGTTTCTCATCTTCCGCCGCCTTCGACGGTGGCGTCTGCCGCAGAAAAGCCTCCCCCCTGGTTCAATGGGGTGGCCTTACATCGGAGAGACACTCAAGCTCTATTCTGAAAACCCCAACTCTTTCTTCTCCGGCCGACAGAAGAGGTAGTCGAAAACACTGGCCTTCCGAACCCTGAGAAGCTCTTTAACTTTTGTTTTTGCAGGTATGGCAATATATTCAAAACCCACATACTGGGCTGTCCCTGCGTGATGATATCCAGCCCTGAAGCAGCTAAAATCGTTCTAGTTTCCAAAGCTCATTTGTTCAAACCAACTTATCCTCCGAGCAAAGAGAAATTGATAGGCCCACAGGCGCTATTCTTTCACGAGGGAGAATATCATTCCAGGGTCAGAAAGATAGTTCAGGCTTCCTTTTCTCCTTCTGCAATTAGAAGCTCGGTCTCGGAAATCGAGCAAATCGTCCACAGACTTCTCCCCTCTTTGAACAATTCCTCCTCCATTAACACGTTGCAGGAGATGAAAAGGGTATGCCACAATCTTACACTTGTTCAAAAACTTGTACGTTCAGAAACATCTGTGTATTTAATGGACGAACACGTCAATATAATTCAAGTTTTTCTCATTATACACTTGTAATGGTACTTCACTTGCAGTATGCATTTGACGTCGCAATGATTTCGGTATTCGGCATCGAGAGTACAGACCTCGAACTCCATGGAATCAAACACTTGTATCAATGCCTCGAGAAGGGCTATAATTCGATGCCTATAGATCTGCCAGGAACACCCTATCGCCAATCAATCAAGGTATAATCTACATTGACTTCATCACAAAGATCGAATATTTAAGGATGAGCAGCAGGCTTTAGACATTCTTATTATTTTAAAGAATTCTAATAAATTGTTAGGCGAGGAATCTTCTAAACGAGACGTTGAGGAGATTAATCGAGAAGAGGAGGAGCAGAAAGGAACGCGGTGGCGGGCTGCTCGGCGTTCTGCTGGAATCCGACGATCCAAAACGGAGCAGCCTCACCGACGATCAAATAGCAGATAATATAATCGGAGTAATCTTTGCCGCTCATGACACGACAGCCAGTGTCTTGACCTGGGTTCTTAAGTATTTGCACGACAATAAACAACTTCTCGAAGCAGTGCGGGTAAACTTTTTTTTTATAGAATGTAAATAAAAAAAAATTAGGGTTCTTCGTGAAATTATAAGTTTTGATTATTGCAGACGGAACAAGAAGAGATAGTTGGACGAAAACTGGTTGAATCTAATCGTGGGCTTACGTGGGAAGATACTAAACACATGCCATTGACCAGCAGGGTTTGCAATCTTTCGAACAAGAATTTATTGTTTATTATCTTCATTTATGATTGAAAAAGGATTGTAAATATTATCAGGTGATTCAAGAAACGCTAAGGAGGGCTAGCATACTCTCATTTACATTCAGAGAAGCCGTAGAAGACGTAGAGTTCGAAGGCTTCATCATCCCCAGGGGTTGGAAGGTTCTTCCACTCTTCAGAAACATTCACCACTCTGCAAATTTTTTCCCAGAGCCCGAGAAATTTGACCCTTCGAGATTCGAGGTGAGGCGTCTTTTAACCTAATTATTTTCTGAGATTTTAGCGAGCAGAATCTGTGTTTTTTTGTGGCGTTATTCTATCTCGTTTTGCATATCCAAATCGAATCATCTTCCTTTGTTTTTAGGATTCGATCATTGAAATGTTTAAAACTGTCAGACCTCGTGAGCTGGTCTTTGTAAGTTGGTAAGAACCCTTTATTTCAGGGCGGTCTTTGTAAGTTAGTAAGAACCCTTTATTTCAGGGCGCCACTCCGGCTGCCAAGTTTCTCTGCCCCATCTTATCTTAACTCTGGACTGTAAACCTCATACCATATGACCACCTCTCCTGAGAGAGGGAGAGAGAGAGAGAGAGAGAGGGTTACTTAAGAAGAAGGTTCTGGCTCATACTGTATGCGATTGCGCAGGTGGCACCAACTCCAAACACGTACATGCCATTTGGAAACGGAGTACATTCCTGTCCCGGCAGTGAGCTGGCTAAGCTTGAAATGCTCATCCTCCTTCACCACCTCACCACCTCCTACAGGTTCTCTCTCTCTCTCTTCCCACCTTTTCTTTAAGCTTGTTAGTCAACTCTATTTAAGTTTTTTGTGATCTTAAGATTATCAATAATTAAAGAATGGTCTTGAAAATCACTTGAAACCTCGGATGAATTAATATTAAAACCAGACAGAATCTTTGTTCTTATGGATGGATAGAATTCTCTATCATTGGTGGTCCTGCTGCTGCCTCTGGAGGCTCTGGAAGTGGTCCTTATCCTCCACCGACGGTGATGACCACCATTTTTTTTTCTTTTATTTGACTAAGCCTGACCATAATCATGACTAATACGCACCAAGATAAGATTAGGGTTTTTCTTACGCAAAATTATCGAGTCTACCATGGTTGATTTAGATGGTTGGATAGATACAATCCACGTACGTGGCACTCATGCATCGAGTCAAAAGTGAAGCATTTCTCTACTTTGACTTTCTTCTCGGCGATATTTGTTTTATATAATTTTAGAGCTAATCTGATCAGCCTGCTCCAAAAATTCTGGAACACTTCGGAATTCTCCGTACAAAACAAGAAATAAAACGAAAAAAAACATGTTACTAACACGAAAACGTCAAATTGTGGCGTTTATGCAGGTGGACAGTGATCGGAGACGAAGATGGAGTGCAGTACGGACCTTTCCCCGTGCCCAAAGGAGGGTTACGAATTAAAGTCACAGAAAGGAAGAAGAAGAAGAAGATGCCCTGAATTCAATTCAAGAACATTCAGTTTTCAGTCCTTTTTTTGTTTGTGATTTCTCACAGCTGCAAAATGACGAAAAAGCCAAGACAAGTTTCTGTAATTTCAATTTGAGTATATATAACAAATAGCAACGGGGATTGGAAATCAATGTACTATGAGCAGCCGACAACCTTAGCTGCTCAGAATTGTTTTATGTGAACCATCTCTAACGTTGTAGCAAAGCACAGTTGACTCCCTGTGTTATCTTAAAAATCAAAATATCCAACAATTAATACGATGCAAAAGGGTTACACAGGCCATGGCTCCTTCACAGCCTCCAAATCAAACAGAGGTGGGAGAGAGAGAATGCATTTCTTTCTCTCTAGATATGATTAAGCAAGAAGATAATCTAACCATTTCATCGAAGCAGGTGACATTTGGAAGTACCAGGTGAAAACATAACACATATTTTGGACCTTAGCTGCTGAAACATGATATGAACTGTTAACAAGAATTCTTGAACAGCAAATAACCCGAGTTATTGCTCACTATAACGAAAAATTTTCATTTGATGAAAGTCGTAAATCTATTAGAGAATAAAAGATATGCATTGCGAATGAAATGAGTGTTGCTATTTACTACGGTAATGAATAATTTGTTTATATGAATAACTAAATAAACCTTTCTCTTCGTCTCGGGTTGATGGATCTTCTCTATTGCAAAATCCCTTATATGGATAATAGACATTTCAGTTGACCGACCCTAATTTGAATTGTTTTGTTAGTTGAAACCACAACAGATACAGCAAAAATGCTGTAGGCAAATTATGGAGGATGTAAACTAAGAGTATAATAGCATTTCATGAAGAAGATATTCACAAATGTTTTCCCATTCAAACCAATCCTCATATGATGTTAATAAACATCGGTAAATTAAAATATAAATTACTTAAAAATAGAATCACACCAATGAACAGACTATAGCCTCGAGCAAAGCTGGAGGATCATCTAACCATTTCATCCAAGCAGTTGAAATTTGGAAGTATATTAGAGTATGATAGCATTTCATGAAGACAATATCCACAAGTAATTTCCCATTTGAATCAATCCCCAGAAAATGTTGATAAAAATTGGTAAATTCAAGTCTAAACAACTTAAAAATAGATCCTGGGCCAGAGACTAACGACAACCAATAAGTAGAAGAGTAAACTGCAAATCATACATAATCAAACACTTTCCACATTGTTTCCTAAGATGGAGCTTTGATCTAAAAAAGAACATTTATATTTTTAGCATGATGGCATATCTTGCAGGATGCGTACCTAAAGAATAACTAATATATGAAAGGAATGAACTTGTACTTAACTTTATTTGCATACTCTGTATACCCCGCCCCAAAGGTCTCGACCATTAATGCCTCCTCCAGCTTTGCCTTCTGCCCATAATACAGCAAACAAACCACTGCCATGAATAGAACACTGAATTTCGATCCGAGAGCAATAAAGTAAGTGGCAAATAGAAGCATGACAGAGGAATATATTGGATGCCGAACCCATCGATAGGGTCCGAATTGTACAACAGCAGTTGGCTCAACCACCTTCTCTGAATACTTGGCCAGGTACAATGAAGAATTATAATGCATCATAAGAGTTATGAAGATCAAAAACCAAATGGATATATTGCTCCATGTAGACCTAGCCGCAATTTGATGAAGTTCTGGAGCTTCAAATGCCGCAAGCCAATGTGCAATCATTATACCAACAGAAAACAATATACGATGCCACTTCGGTAGGTTCAAATCCCACTTGGGGTCATGAGGTCTGGCATTATAATCTCCATATAATCTCCTCCTAATACTGACATTGAAGAAAAAGAAGTAATGGTAGACAAAGAAGAAAACATATGGCCAACCTTCGAGGAATCCATTGAAGTAGGCAGGCGGGACAAGGGTGAGCCAAGTGAAAGTCGAAGTAACAATGGAAAGTTGCTCCAATGTACTAGCTTCGCCAAGCAAATGCTTCCGATAGCAGTATATTCCATGAGCTGCAACCGCTACGGCAACTATCCAAGGCCAGAAAATCCAAGTCCAGCTAAAATACATCCAGAAGAAAGGGTTGAAAAATAAATTGACGGTCCATTTAGTGGCCGCAACAACAACTGCTAAAACCGCGGACAACTTAACAACATCAAAAGGAGTCAACTGCGAAAGTTTAGTCTTCACGGAATCAAACGAGAGAGTTTTGAACGGGAGCAGAAATGGGTTCTGAGATTCTGCGCTGGAAGTATCCGACAACGAACAATTTAAGGTAGGAAAAGAAGGGTTTCTCGTGTTTTGGAGACTCAACGATGTCGGAAGGGCAGAAGATGAAAAACGACGGGGCAAATTAGAGCTGATTAAATTGCACTGAAGATGCTTGTTGGAATGCCTGAAAGAAATTTTACGAACGGAGGGCAGAGAAGATATAGAAGGGATGGAAGTGGGACGGAGGAGTACAGGTTCCATGAGCGTATAGTAGAGTATCTTCTGGGCTAACTAACTACATTAAACGACCACCATGATCGATTGCTCCGGAGAAGAAGAGACTACACGAAGAGACCTGCAACGAAAACTAGGGGGGGTAAATCTGAAGTCCAGATTAATGGGCTCCCCACTTCTTTTTCGAGGCCAGTGTTAGTTCGACTTGTCGTCTTGCTTATCTTTTGGCCTATGGATTGTTCACTATTTATCCACGTCATAAATATCAAGAAGAAAATAAGATAACATCATTTTTCTATCGTCATAAAATATTTACTGATCTATCAATCAATAAATATTGCATTAAAATAATAAATAAATATTTTATAATTAACTATATTAAGTGTATTTTAATTTAACTAATTATTTATCGATTTTAACTTATCATTATCCTATTTGTATTGGCGCCTTTTAGCTTAATCATAATGTCATTAGTGAAATCCGTAATGATTTTGAACTTATATTCACCATCTAGGTTTGGCCAAGTGTTATGAACAATCTTAATGCGCTCTTCTTTTGAGATTCTTCTTCATTTATCGGCAAGATATCATTTCAGACGCTGGCACCTCCTGATTGGCTAGTTATGGGAATTCGATTCCCCTTTGTAATGGAGTCTCTATGCGTCTGCGCGATCAGATATGGCGATAAAAAGTCGAATCAGATAAGAATTTGGAATCGTGTGTTTCCATTAAAATGGAGTTCTTGTAACAGAGCAGCTTCTCTGAAGCTTTTATTGTTGCTTTAAAAAAAGAGGAGTGAATAGAGGTCAGAAGATAGTAATGGCTTCTTGGGATTAGTTGGGTGGAGGGAAGAAAATGGCGTCGGCGTTTCTCTTGGAGGAGAAGAGTTTCTGCAGCTCTGGGTCCACTTTAAAGGCCGCCTGAATCACCTCCGGCGATAGAGCCTTCCACACTCCTATGCTTCCGGCCAAGTGGGTGAAGATCGGACTGCCACATTTCAAACAAATCAGTCAGCCACAGAATTCAAAACATTCTTAAAAATAAGAAAACGATGAAAAGTAACGAAACAACGACGTACTTGGGAGTTGTAATGATGGAGAACCATTCCAATCCCTCGGCGTCGGCGATCTTTGAGACGACGAAGAATCTGGGCACGATGAACAGATCCCCACCCTTGATCGTCGTTTCCAGCACCTTCTTCCCGTCAACGCCGACGACTTGAACGCGACCGCTGCCCCTGACAATGTAAGTAACCTGCAGTGCAGAATCGCAGGAAAATCCAGGAGAGCACATTGCCCTCCCGTCCAGTCTCACTAGATCAGCTCCCAGTCCAACCTCGCCCACCAGAGGAAGGTTCTTAGTGTTGAGAACAACCACTCTCCCTCCACCCTTGATGTCCACGTCCAACGGAGCCTTCTCGCAGTTCAGAACCATGCCCTCTCGGTGTCCCTCCTT
>QAOC01043453.1:848610-1015619 GCA_003255005.1 Begonia fuchsioides | reverse complement strand
CCCCAACGCCTGCAATCTTCGCTCTCATCCTTTCTAGCTCTTCTTGCTCAACGTTCACTCAGAGCTTGAACCTTCTTCATTCCTCCGCCAGAACCTGCTCTACGACCTCGGTACTTGGCCACTGGCTCTCTGTCTTTCGCTCCAATCTTTTCTTATTCTACCTCTCACTCTCGCTTACTCACTCGTATTTCTGTTCGTGATGGTTATGCAATTGTTCTGCTTTGCACATTTGTTTGAACTCGATTTTTATTCATTTTCAGTTGCTTGGAATACTGGACACGATTAATCATATGGCTTTTTTTTGGCGTTTGTTCAATTATTTTCCATGTATCTTTCGTATTTAACTTATCATGTAGTGAAGAATATGAATACTTTTCTCTTCGTCTTCTTGACGTTGAGAGAAACAGCTATTTAAGTGCAATGGAATCACTCTTTCAATGAATTTCAACTTATTGATGATCATTAGCACATTATCGATATGTTTTAGGGCTTCTACTTTCTCGTAGTTTTTTTGTTCTAAGTTTACTGTTTTATATGTCAAGAAAAAAGCTCACCGAGATCGTGAAGTGGTTATTGATTTTATGCATGCGTTTACAACAAAAGCTGGCTGTCTTGTGCCTCCAGTTAACGACTGCTTCTGCTACTGTTTGTAAACTGTTTCTCTTTAGTGCTGCCTAAAATTCTGCTTTGTATCTGTTTTTGTTGCGAACGTTAGCACTAACAAAATCTATCTCGAATCTATTAGTTATATTTTTAATTGGTCAGAAAAATTCTCACATTGTTGTTCACAGTTAATATGTACGGGTGTTTTTTAGCTGCATTTCCACATTTTCTGATCATGACGTGAAGTTATGAGGGTCTCGAAAGTCAGAGCATGCGGACGTACCTATTTATATTACTCATTTTTCTTCAATTACATGCAATTATTTTGCATCCACAATAATCCCCCATCCAGTCTTTGATCTTTCTGAAACATAATTATTTTGCAGGGTTAAAATGTGGACTGGGGAGTGTAGTACTTTCTCATGGTGCTTCATTCTCTAGTTGCAAGAAGGTTGCAAAAATTTTGACACATTTCTTATTTTCTGGAAATGTTTCAATTACAATTTATGGTCATATTTTGCTGAATTAACTCATCACTGACGGATATCTTCCTCTCACTCCATTCAAAGACTTTAGCCTGAGTACTCTCTTTGGCCTGCTAGGTTCTTTTTTTCCCACCACTTTTTACATTCCCTAATGTTATTGAAAGCTGTCTAAACCTTTTTTTCCTCATTTTGTTTGTCTTATCTCACGTTGAGAGTGAATTCTAGTTTATCCTTCAGGATATTGAGGAACCTATGTGTTGTCATCGTGCTTAGGTCAATGCTTGTTTACATTTTGAAATGTTACCAATGCTTGTTAAGGATGAGAAACATAAGATTGTGGCTAGATTTGGAACTCACGCCCCGTCCTTTTTTTTTCCTTATCGTTGAAAACGCTTAAATGCTACCTGCACCAGATTTTTTTTTCTGCTTATTATCATATCTTACATCATAACTTGCTAAATTCATGTTTTGTCTGTTTGTGCTCGTCCTTTATTTTATCTTGGATATAATTTTTTAGGATGAGGTTAACTAAGGATGAGCCTTCTTGGACCGTTGCCTCTTCCCCTGTAAGTATTCCCAAATTGGTATCAACTTGGACAACTTTTGCATCTCTGATCATTTTAGCATTGTTTTTTTATTAGAATTTTAAAAGATTTTATAACTTGTTATTTTAATATCTTCAAGTGAATAGTTGTTATATTGTTCTTTGTTTCCTTTGAGAAAAACATACATTAATTTTATTAATCGAAAACAGGCAATTGACTTAATATCTGCAGTGAAGGAATTAAATAGGCTGAGTTCTCAGGAACTTGGTAAATTATTGAGGGATTCTGAAAATTTCACAATTCACTACCTTGCTGGAGAGGGAATTTTGATAAAGGTGAAAAAGGATAATAATTTCTTTCAGTTTCCTTCTTAATCTAGATTAGCTGTACCTTATGATGTTCTGTGTTTCAAATTGATGTAGACAGGCTTGTGGCATTTCTGCCTTTGCATCTCATGGCAGTCCTTATATCATCTGATAGAAATGAAGCACTTTTCAGATACTCGTTATGTGGTATTCGGTTTTTGCATTCCATGTGTGAACCCGACTGCGTGGTCCTGTGGGTTTGGGGGCCAGGTTTTTTCCACACAAGGAACTGAATTTGGTTCCAGCACAGTTAAAATTGCATTTTACATTCGATCTAGGGTCCTAGAAATCATAAAAATTTAATCGAACCACGAGTTGAAAAAATTGACCCAAAAAACTGAGCAAAACAAAAAAAGAAATTGCTCCAATTCGGCCTGATTCTAAAATAATATTGGAATAGAACCAAACCGAATTGGTAGCCGACCTTCCCTCGGTAGTCCTTGAAAGTCTGTACCGAAATGATGCCTGAAATGAGTAATTCTGCAAATAAGACTATCTCAGTGCTATAAACTAAGTAACATCCATCGAAAGAACCCAACACGAAACTGCATTGACATCACCAACTCCAGAAAATTTGATTGGCCAGTTCGTGTCATTGAAATCGTTGTCGCTTGCTGGCCGGATTGTCAAAGAACGACCCAGACGAAGAACTGTTGAAACTCAACATAGAAGCCGAACACATCTGAGAAGACCCACGAAAAGTATCCGGAGATGAAATCTGTTGTTTCTGAGTTGAAAAACTTGAATTCGGCTGTGGGTTTTGGTCGAAATTCACAATCTCGCTACCCATGATTGAAAACGGAGGAATTTTGATTGTCTCCAATGGCGGAGGATTGCGCCACCGCGGAAGAGGTCCGGCGAGGAGCAATGTTTGAAGCAGCGGACCGGCGTCAATTACAGATTGCAAGAGCTTTCCCTTCTGCGGCAATGGCTTCTCCTTGGCAACCTTTTCAATAATTTGTGAAGAAGGATCGACCAAAAACTGTTGATTAAACACGCTTTTTTTACTCGAATCATCCATGTTTATGTTGGAGAGATCTGGAGAAGAAACGGCGTCGAAAAATGAATCCACCGGAGAGTTATGAGATAGACTGTTGGATTCTGTGATGCTTGAATTGGGTTTAGTAGGATTGAACAGAGCGCTGTCTGGGTGTGAATGTGGAAGAGGAGTTAGAATTTCATCGTTGGTGGAATAGAGAAATCTGTTCATCAGAATTTGCAGCTGATTTCTAGCTTCGTCTCTTTCAGTGTACGCCATTTTTAGAAGGTTTAACAAATCATTCACCTTCTCTTTGTTGTTTCTAATCTCCTCCTTTGCTTCCATTTTCAACGACTGAAGCTCGAAGCTTGTGCACAGAAGCTTCTGCCGAAGCTCGTCAACATTCTGCCAATTTTCAGCCATTTTCACATCAGTTTTCCTCCACTAATTACATTTATCAAAGAAGATTTATTATTGCAAAAAGTAAAATTATACATCAATAATCTGCGAAGTTCTTAAAGTAAAAAAACAAAAAGCTTGTGGGTTTGAGTAAAAAAGAAAGAAACCAGAGATGAATCATTGTTTGAACCTACCAACCTACTAAAGACCGACACCACTGGTCCCTAAATTATGAAATGAGAGCTTATCAATGGCTACATGGTCTTGCTCAAAGCTTAAAAACCTGATCTTCTGATAGTCAAAACATGCTATTGGATGGTAAATTCAACATCGATGTGAACTCGAAAGCCTGAAATAGTCCGAGACCGTGAAAGTAAAAGAATTTCGCCGGAAAATGGATAATTCCGGCTAGAAAACCAGTTTCGTTGAAAGCGATGAATAAACAAAAAAAGGAAACTTTTTGTCGAAACAGATGAACCGAGTGATTAATCCAAACGAATTCTCGGCCGGAAACTGGCTAAAAGATGAATGTTTTCTGTTTGGAGATAACATAGAAATTTCAAAACAACAATCTCAGAAAACCCATAAAAAACACAGAAATCCACCTCCTGATACTCCCAAATAGATCCCAATTCCTCCATAGCTAGCTATAAAGTTTTCTTTTCTGGAGCAGCGAGTGTCAGAAATTGCCAACGAGTGAAATAAAATGGGGAAGGTCAAGTGTTGTTCTTTGTAGAACATAGGCAAGTAAGAGGAAGGAAGAGGGAGAGAGGGAGAGAGGGGGAGAGAGAGACAGAGATGGAATTCCAGAACTTATATAGAAAAACTGGGGAGATTCCAAATAAAATTCAGTTTAAATAAATAAAAGAAAATATAAATATTGAAATTATTTCCCAAATATGTATTATTCTCAAAGGTTCTAATCCTCTGATTTTAGTCACATTCTTACCAATTAAAATTACATTTTAGCTAACGAATTATTTTGAAAAATATGATTTCACTGATTAATAATTATCACGTCATAAATAATTATTTTTCTTTAGTAATTTACGATAATAAGAGAAGATTCTTTCTCTACGATTTTGTTGAAATATAAATCAAAACATAGAAATATCGAAACTTTCTCGGAAAAATATGACGAATAATAAAATCCATATTATTTATTAATTTTATAAATTAACAATAACAAAATAATTATAATAAATGATTATCTTTATGAAAACAGTGGTAAAGATCTCGAACAAAACATTCTTCGATTAGAAAAATGGAAGGCCTGGGGTTGTCCTAGATTGACTTTGCATACTTTATTTTATCCTATTTGTTTTAATTATCATACCTAATTAACTTTATCCAACGGAAAATAAGTAAATAAATTGTTTTTTAAGTTTTTTTTTTCTTCATATTTCCCACAATTTTTTAATTCAATATCATATCATCGATCTAAAGGTTTATTAATCTAGTTTTCCATGTTCGTAGACTTTTATTTTTATTATGTAGCTTTTTCTTTAATTGTACCTAAAAGATAAAATCTCTCGTCCCCAGAGCCCTCACACCCCGACCCGACAGTTTGTGAGATGGTTAAATCACGGTGACTCAGCGGCCCAGAGATATGAGGTTTTTACCTGATATCCCAATGAGCTACCTCAACATTTATGGTAACAACTCTCCTAGGACAGCGCATGCGTCAAACCTAGGCTCTTGTACTCAATCTATCATCTCTGAGCCAACTGAGCTATGCCCGTGCGGGGGCTTTTTCTTTAATTTGTTACATGTTAAGTGCCGCGACAATGCGGCTTGGTTAGTGCCTAAAAATATAAGTATTAGGCTTTTGAAATATATTCTTACTCATGAAAATTTATATTTTTAAGATTATATTATATACTTAAAACAACGTTAAATACAAATTGCATAGTTTTATTTTCATAGACATTAAAATTAATAATTTACGAGATCAATTTTACTCAAAACAAATAATATTAAGTACAAAAATCGTTAAAGACGAATTGCACTAAGAGTTCAAGTCAATAATTTACAAGAGTAAATTCGACTCGAAATAGATAATATATAAAAATAAAATAATTGATGGAGGACATAGAATCTAAAAGGTAGTTAGCAAGTCTCAATTGCAATCTCCTTTTACAAAGAACGCGATTAGGGTTGCTTTATTGAAAAGCTTAATCACTTGGGATGCTTCAATCGTTGTGCATTACCCTCTTATATTTGCTTAAATAATTACTTGATTAAAGATAATTACATTACATTATTATTTTTTAATCTTAATTACGGGAATTAGTTAGAGGAAATGCGAATATTAATACTTTAATTGTTTACGTCTTTCTCAATTGGGCTGCAGCAATCCAGAGAGATTGTCCTGTTTTGCGGTTGCACATGGGATTAGGTGCCGAGTCATGTGCCATCTGTCCACATTATGGCACGTGTTTAAACTAGTTTCGTCAAAATTCAACGCACGTGCCAAGTCCTGGTCGACACTTGGCTAACCACCGTGCGGCGCGGTACATGTAGATAATCTCATAATATGCGTTTGGATTTGGATGTTAATCGGAAGGAATTGAAGGTATTCCCCATCCTGTGTTCTTCGGGGGAAACCCTTTTTTTCAAGCAAAATTAAGTTGGATTCAAATGGGTCAAAAGTGTCTATTATTCTTAGTTTGATCTCGTTGTAGAATTCTAAAACAGGGGTAGCTTCAATCTTATTTTAAAATTCTGACAGTCGCAGTGTGAGAGTTGTTACATTCAATGTGAGGTAACTCCTTGTGGAGGCGAGTAAATGTCTCTCATCTCTAGCCTATTGAGTCACCGTGACTTAGCCCTCTACAAATTATCGGGCCGAGATGTGTAGACATGAGGACGAGAAATTTCGCCTTTTGATAACAAAGTATGTCAAAAGTGATCTAGAAATAATTATATAATATTTATGACAAGTATTGAGGTTCAATAAAGTGTGGCTTCAAAATCAATAATTTTATAATATTTATTAGAATTTATGATGATATTTCCTTAACTACGGGTCTAAATATACTTCTAAAATTAATACAAAGATGGGTAAGTCTTAGCTTGTGTTGGGCTACAGCTATACACTTCATCTACTTAACAAATAAATAAGCTTGGAGTCTCATTCGTTTCTCACATCATTTTCCATGCTTGCTTATTTTAATTTCGTATGTTATAATTATTTAAATTTAACTAATAAATCTACTCGTTACTTTGAATAGTGGAATTTATTGGTAATGTCGTAAAAGAATATACTTTACATTTAAGAGAAAAATTAATTAAAATATTCAAGAAATTCCACTAAAGAGAACGTCCACGCTCTCATCGATGCACAAACGAACAAAAAGAAGAGGAGATAAAGGCGAAGCATTAAGACTCGAATGGTTCCATGATTAGGAATAAAATAAAACAAAAAAGGATAATATTAACTATATAAGAATATACGTTGCCTTCGCTAAGAGGGAGAGTGGTCGATCATTATATTCGCAGACAAGATAAACAAGAGCAAAAATAAATAAGTTTAAAACCCCATAATTAATTACAATTATTATTAAATTAACCTATATTTAAGGGATGCGACGTCACCTGCTTCATTTTTAATTAATTTCCGCAACTCATCTTCTGTTTTTTAAGCACATGACTTGCCCTCCATAATTACTCTTATTTTTAAGCACAAGATACTTGCCTCTTTTTCTTCCATTTTCATGATTAATAATTATTTTTAATGTATTAAATCGATTGCACTAAGTGTTATTTGTCACGTCTGAAATGCGTAAACACAGCTTTTTAGAGGTGTCATAAAATTATTAAATATTTTTTATTATATTTTATATAAAAAAAATTTCTCGTTTATATTTGGATAATTATTGGAAAAATATATACAAAAGACTTATTATTTTACTTTAAAATATGGTCTGTTTTAAAGCTATTTAGAGTTGGAATATAGTGCAATTTTTTTTGTTGAATAAAATAATTGAAAAAATTAGAGAAATATTGGTATTATGCTGTATAATCATAATATCTATAAAAACAAAAAGATTGAATTAACGTGGTTAAGCCTAACAGGAGTTCGATAGTGATGGGATGAACGGATCAAGGAAATCCACGTCATCCCTATATAAACAATCCAATGGTCGGTCAGGCCCAGCCGTGCTAATCATTGTGGGACCCACTTACAGCCTGCTGGTCGGCTATCAAAACCGCTGCTTACTGTTCGATCAGCCTGACCAACTCAGATCTGCCGTCCACGTGGCACAAGGATGATGATTTGGAGGTCTGCTCATTGCTATTTGGACAACGACGGATGAGCTTACCCTAACACTTGGAACCTTAGTTTTCTCGTTGAAGACTTCCCGCCATGGAAGTATAACCTGCTACCTCGGTAGCCTTTCTGAACTTCTGCGATGCTATATATAGCAGTCGTAAATTAGGGTTTTTCAATCAAGAGGAAGACGAAAGAAAGAGACAGAGAGAGATCTGACGCTCTTGAATTTTTGACGAAGCTAGATTGAAGAAAAAAACAACGAAAATGCCGCTCCCACGCATTGCCATTGGAAACCCAGATGAGTTCGCGAAAGCCGAGTCATATAAAACGGCTTTCGCTGAGTTCATCTGCGTTCTCATTTTCGTCTTTGCCGGCGAAGGCTCCGGCATGGCTTTTAGTGAGTCGCTGACTCCCACGAAAAGTCTCTCGTTTTTAACAAAAGAGTTTATTTCAGTATATTAATTACTTTGTCTCTCCGTGTTTCTTACAGACAAGCTCACCGACGATGGGTCGACGACGCCGGCCGGTTTAGTTGCTGCGTCGTTGGCTCATGGGTTCGGACTGTTTGTGGCGGTTGCTGTCGGAGCCAAGATCTCCGGTGGTCATGTGAATCCAGCAGTCACGTTTGGAGCTTTCGTCGGCGGGCATATAACCTTGATCAAACTTGTTTTGTATTGGATCGCCCAGTTGCTGGGCTCCATTGTTGCCTGCTTGCTCCTCAAATTCGCCACCGGCGGACTGGTAAGAACGATCATTTATCAAATCTTAGTTATGATACTGAGTTCTAATAGCAATCATGCTGATAATTTTAATGATGATTTCATTGGATATTGCAGGAAACATCGCCTTTTACTTTATCTTCAGGAGTCGGAGTTTGGAACGCAGTCGTGTTCGAAATAGTGATGACCTTTGGCCTCATTTACACAGTCTATGCTACGGCAATTGACCCAAAGAACGGGTCATTAGGGACAATTGCACCCATCGCCATTGGCTTCATCGTGGGTGCAAATATCTTAGCCGGCGGTGCCTTTGACGGAGCCTCGATGAACCCAGCCGTCTCGTTTGGACCGGCCGTCGTCAGCTGGTCGTGGGAATACCAGTGGGTCTACTGGGTCGGACCTCTCATCGGAGGTGGCCTCGCCGGCTTCATTTACCAGACCGTTTTCATTTCTCCTCCCAACACCCACCAGCCACTTCCCTCGTCGGACTTTTGAAATTCCTTCGCTTTCTTAAACTTCTCGTCGTCTCGTTTCATTGATTCTGGGTGCTGTTCTGAATTCTTGTGTTCTTCAGTCTGGTTTTGTCAACGTAAGCTTCATCGTCGTTCTCTTAATCAAAACCTGATCGTGTCATCGTTCAACATCTCCTTATTTTTCTTTATTTTCCTTCAATAAAAAATGTCCTCAATTAGGATTCAGTGACTAAATAAAAAATATATAAATTCAATTAAAAATGATTGACCATTTATGCTTGGAAATCTAATCGCAACAGCTCATAAAGCACAATTCATAAATATAGAGCATGACTTATTGATAAGACGCCGCACGTCTATGTACCATAATTTATTTAATTAAAATAATTTCAAAAAATATATGGTAATTTATTTATCTCATCACATGCCTACCTTCTATTATATACCCTAGATTGGAAATGTCGCTGCACAGGGATAAGTGTGCAGATATAACGTAGCAATTATAAAGGCAACAATAGTTATGTGTCAAAATAATTATTTTGGGAGCTTATGTAACAAAGTACTTTTCTAATTCATTATTCAATTTAATTGTATCAATAATTATTTGATGTGTCATCAAAATTTTAAAAGAGTACACTGGTCACGTCCTGAACATGACATAATTGTAACGAATACTCGACCAATACGATTTAATTGCTTAGTCAGTTTGTTATACTTGAAGCCCATATTTATTTTTTATTCACTGTTTCGGGCGATTTTGTTTCTACAAGCAATTTATCATGCCTAATTTTCATAAGAATGAATGATTTTATTAACTAATCGAGGATTATCAAATCGTAACTGCAACGGGTATGTTAAAATCATGTAAAATTTGAGGTATTTGATACAAATAACTTGGCAAAGGAAGTAAAATTAATATATAAACTTCAAATGATAGTGTCCTGCTCATTCGAATCATCTTAAAAATTGGACTTGTTTGTAACCAAAACCGAGTGACAGGCAGATGCAGATAATAAATTTTAACCAAAGTTTTGTCAATGAATGAAACCTAAAATTATAAATAGATTTGTTCAAGTCTTCATGGTGGCTTGGAACATTTCAAAGCGAATACTTTAAACTTGGTACGAGGAGTGAGACAAGAGAACATAAAAGAAAGAAGTTGAATTTGGGGCAGTGATCGGCCACGTCGTAAACCGGTGGACGGTGAGTGGGTTTGATCGATGATCAAAGTCAAATTCAACGACCAGAAATTTATCAAAACATACAGCCGTGAGCCGCCCGTTGAACAAGGATGGTGTTCATTTCAGACCTCCTTAGATATCCTACCTCCGCACAGAACTGGGCCGAGCCGCCTGGTATCACAAATCTCGGTCGGAATTGATCCGGCAAGTTTTACTTTGGAATTTTTTGTGCCGAGATTGTTCAAACTATGAAAGATGGTTCAAGCCCTAGCTCACACAGGTCCCGGTCCAACTTAAATAATAGCTGTCTTTATTTAAGAGTAGGTTAGAGCTTGATCCAAGGTCGATTCAAAAATTTCATTTTTTAGCTCAAATAAACATATTTATCCAAAAAGCAAGCAAATGGCTCTTACTTTCCACCTCCTGCTTGCATTAAAAATCTTGTTCCTTTTCTGTCTGATTGATCACCAGAGCAACTAGAAAGATGCTTAGATTTGAATTAAACGATGAAAAATTCCAAGTACCAGTCAAGAATCTTCCTCTTATTCATCGACAGAAGGGGGAGAAAAGCATGGGCTAGGTATAATTAATGGAGGCGAAGAGGTGTTACAGTGGTCATGGCTATGAACAGACCCAGAAACATAAGAGGCGATTCCATTTCTGTACACAGACCCTCCTACGGAAGACGAAGATAATACTAAGCAAACAAACAAATTTAATGTGTTAAAATCTAATCAGCTGGGTTACTTGGTCGTTAGTCGGAAGAAACATCTTCATCTCTTCCTCCTCCGTCCTCCACAGAGACTCTGCACAGTACTCCCATGGCGGAGAAGCCATGGAGCAAGTGAAGCTACAAGTCTCTTCGCTATATCCACGGGAAAACGGCTTCAACGTGGTTTCCACTGGCTGCATAGCAATGTCTTTCCATATGTCGTCCATTGAGTAGCCATTTTCGCGGCAGCCATGGTTGTCTTCTTCGATGCTTTTCTTCGCTTTTGAAGATGAACTTTGAAGCCCACCTGTATCGTAGAAGCTCTCTTCACCGGTCTCTCGAACCGCCATGGAATCAACGGTGGGGTTGTTGGAAGCTGGAGGAGAGCAATTCGAAGTGGACGATGAATGAGGTACACCCCTTTTCTTATCATGCGCCTTCTTCCTCGTGTGCGTCCTCCAGTAATTCTTGATCTCATTATCAGTTCTCCCCGGCAATTTCCGAGCAATTTTCGACCATCTGCAAGCCATGAATTCAACTACGCTAATTTCACATGAAATGGAAGAATGCTTGATTTCTACGGAGAAAAGATTTCAAAGACCTGTTTCCAAACTGGGAGTGAAGCTCACGAACAAGGCGCTCTTCTTGAGGAGTCATCTTGCTTCTTTTCAAACCAGGATGAAGATAATTAACCCATCGCAGTCTGCAACTCTTCCCAGTTCTATTTAAACCTAAAAATCAAAACGACGCGGTCAACGAAAAAGCTCATTCCAAAATCACCAATCTCCATAGAAACCCTACCTATCTGGAGCCTCCCGCCACCTTCAAACCTGAAACTTCGGCAATGAAATCCCATCGTCGATCTCCGAACAGTCCTACGAAGCCAAGAAGCTGCGTATCCTCCTGATCAGTCCATGGCCCCTTTCTCGTCTCCTCATGCGCCATGTTTTCTTCGCCCTTTCTCCTCGAAAAAGATCACTCGCTTGCTCGTCAATGGAGGGGGGAAGGCGCTGAATTTATACAAAAGCCAGAGTCGACAGCGTGGAAACGCAGGGTGAATCTGGACCGTTCGTGTTGAGCACGCATATCAAATTTGACGGCCTGATGTCAGGCTCACCACTAATAATGATAATCCAAACAGAGGGCTGATATGTGGCCGTAGCTTTCATCACCTCGACTGCGTGTATCAATCTCAACCGCTTATCCCTCTGATTTGATGGAATATATTTTAAAATCGTTAATTAATTTTTATAATAGTTAACAAATGAATAAAAGAAATCGATAAATATGGGTAACCTTTATTTTACCAAGAGAATTGAATAATTTACAGCAAAATTAATGGATAAATAAACTGAAAATAAGTAGATAAATTAAAAAAATAAGAAACGGGTAATATTAATATAAATTAAATTAAAAGACACGAACAATTGTCATAAAGAAGGATGATATTGTCTTTCAATTGTCGTAAAGGCCAGTTATCTGTAATTTCTGTGGAAGGTAGAGAAAGAGAGAGGGAGAGAGAGCCAAAACTAGAAAGGGTAAGGAAGAGGGGACAACCCTATTCGGGCGCCATTAGAGCTGAAGTGACCTTTCGAAAGTTGGAATATCTGTGTTAATCCAACAAAGAAAAGACAGCCATAGCCATGGGTTAGTATGTTTCTTGATTATTTGCAAATGGATGCGTCTTTTTTGTTCTGTTTCCGTTCATCTTTTTGTGAGGTTGTGGAATCTGAATTTGACATGCTTTTCTATTTGGGATGTAAATAAAAGTATGGCCGAAAGACAGGTTATCCTGATTCCAAAAAAGCTTGCCTTCAATCTGTTTGCGAAAATGCCTGAAAGAAAAAACTTCTTTGGTGAAATCTCTTAGAGTCAACTTTTTTAGTACATTTTCAAATTAGACTCCAAACTTTTCGAAAAAATGAAATCTCTTCACTAGTCCGTCTCGAAGCCTTCATATCAGCCAATATTTAATACTGTCTTGGTTGGCTGATAGGTTTATATTGCGTCACTCCACTTAACTACGGCTGATCTTTGGCTAATATTAATTTGATGGAAAACAAATCGACAGGGTTTATTATATGAATTGAAATGACAGCTAAGATGGGTTTGAGGTATTTAATTTGTGCGTTTGTTTAGCACTAGCATTTTTTAATGAGGATAGTGGAATTGGCATCCTATGCATGTTATGCCTACAATGCATTTGAGTGTGGCATTACTGTATTGAATATTGCAAGATGCCAACAAAACAAACATGTAAAAGCAAATGAACACAAGGAATAGTGACTCCTTTGAAGCCTCTTTTTAGTGTTTTAGTGGGAGAGAATTAGAACAGTTGTTTTAAAAAGATGAACCTGTTTGATGTGTATGTATCAAAAGTTTGTGGCCACCCCAATATATTTAACTTCTCTCTCTATCTCTAAAACACACGCACACAAACGTACATATATCTCTCACTCTCAGTGCCTGTTCCACAAGCATCATCCATGGATGATGATGATGTATGTATGGATTCTTGTGATGGATATAAGCAACCTCAACCTGCAATGATCAGAGCTGAGATTCTTATATATACATATATATATATATATATGCTAGTGGGCCTATAAAATGATTCCAAATTTTTGCCGTCCTAACATTCATACATTTGGACAAAACCTGTGTCATTGATCTACTGTTTTTCCCGTTATGGTTAATTTTTATTATATACTCCTCAAACTTTAAATCTCATTCTAGTTTATTTCATGCATAGATTTTGATCTTCAAAGTTTAAGAATACATGAATGATCATTCCCCGTTTGTTTTACACTGGTTAGGAGTCAAAGCATGGGGTCTACAGCTTGAATGTTAGAACAGCTAGTCCACAATGATGGCGTTTTCCCACTTGAGATGCTTTCCTTTAGTGATGCATTGAATTGAGATCTCATTATTATGACTAGAATCTGGCGGTCCGAAGAGCTGCTTCGCACAAGTTGGTCTACTTTTAATTTGTCAAATGTGTGTCGTTTTTCAATCGTGGGTGTTTTTGTTTTTATTTAAAGAATATGCTTCATCTAAGAAGGTTCCATGGGAGGAGAAAAATGATATTTGTTGTACTAGAATCCAAGGAGTGGTGAGCGACGCAATGTCTTATCGCATAAAATGGTAAAAGCAGTAGAGAATTTGTGATAAGTGTTGGAATTGTGAAGCCTTGTGGGGTTAGAAAATGGAAATGGGGGAGTTTTGTGAGGAGAGTGGAATTGCTTACGATTGTTGTTGTGGATTAATATGGAGAACTATACCCATCCAGTGCCCTGTGACATCACCCTTGTACATTCTATTCTTTTTTTTAATTTGAAAACTATTGATCCTTTTTTGTTTCCTTAGGCATATTTCTCTAATTCTAGCAACATCTTGTGCCATTTTTCAAATTTATGATATAATAATCCCACTATGCAAATTGTAAACAAGGGTTTTGATGAGTTATGGATTCTATCTTGGTTGTTAAAGGTATTTATACTTTGTTTGAAATTTAATCTACTGATGTTAATTTTACAGGTCTTGACATTGATTTTCTTCAATAGAGTTAAAATGACAGCTATTGAGTTCCTACTTCTCATTTTCGCTGAAGTTAGCCTTCTTTGATCTGTAATGGACATGAAACAGAGGCTCGTTAAGCTTTTAAAGTAGGCCTCGTCATCCCGCCTGCCTGATCCGGTTAGTTAGATTTTTTATTTTAATTTTAACTGAATTGACATTGTTCGGGACTAGGAAAGACATTGTTTTGGTCTTTTACGGGGACATTTCATTTATATATGCAGGTGCTTAGTGCTTATGAGTTTGAGAGGCATGCCTGCATCAAAACTAAACATCCAAACAATCATATTTACTTCGAAAATGGGAAGACTGTTTACCAAATAGTACAAGAATTGAGGAGCACACCTCAAAGCTGCTTGTTTTATACAATTAAAAATCTTTTTGCATATGGAAAGGTGCTGAAGCTTTCTTATTTGGATGCAATATTACCATATTTTCAGCCAACATTTCACTTCCAGCGAATTTATGGAAAGGAAGAGCTGAACCTGTAGTTATGGTTTTCGGGAAACCTTTCTAAAATGGGTCCTGACTAGTTCTTCTCCTTAGGATTGAAGAGAGAGTAAGTACCTAATGAAAATGTCAAGAGTTTGTGCCTTCCACCAATTTAGGTTGTTTTGTTTGGTATATGTGACATAATAGAATGATTTATCATCGAGAAACAAGAGCTATTAAATCTGTGGACGACAAATTCTTCGCAATAGATTGACAGTTTTTTAATTCTTGTTCGATTTTTAGATCTTGTTGAACAATTTAATGACAAATTCAGAATGGATAGAGTTCATTTGTGTAAATTGACAAGTAGATGTCCATAAATATGCAGAGAACCAATATCTAGATCATAAGACCCGTCAGATGTTGAACACAAAATAAGATTGTAAAACAACACAAGTATCAATCACACATTAAAAGTCTAGTTTGGAAAGAATATTTGACGAATTGTACTTACCAATATGTAGTTATAATTAGTTCTTTTGGCCTTCTCAGACAAAGAGTTGCCTCCAATACACAGATGAAAAAGAAGAAAAATCAAAGATTTTAACCACAGCAAGCTGATTTTGGTGCAGCTTGTCCAGTTGCAGTACCTTGGTCGGGTTGATTGATCCGGATAGTGGACGGCTGCAACCCCCAATTCACATTTGGAACATTAAAATCAAGAATAACTAGTTCGAAATAGGAAATATTTATAGTCCTTGCATAGGAAAAGTTTGAACTACCTCAACTTTAGTATCTGTATCAGCAAGCCTTTGCTTTATATCTTTTGCTATTGAAAAGAAAACTTGCTCGACGTTTAAATTAGTCTTGGCACTCTGAGAAAGAAGAATATCAATTAAGTAATTACAAAAAACTGTATATCAAAGGCCAAAGATTTTACGCACAGTTTCAAAAAACTTGATCCCATATTCATCAGCCAAAGCTTGACCTTTGGAGGTCGGAACAGCCTAAATCCAAGCAAATGATAAAATAGAGTAAAATATTGGGATAAATATAAGCAAAAGAAAAACTAGAGGGTATGAACCATTATCTTTCAGCATAATGCTGAATCTGAACGATTAGAATAAGTTTCAGGACAACACAGTCGTTTTAAAGACAATGCAGATGCAGGGATGAAATACTAGAAAGCAGGCCAATGAGATCCTCAAATCGGGCAATGACACATACCCTTTTGCTTTCATCCATATCTGCCTTGTTTCCAACCAGTATCTTGTTGACATTATCAGAAGCATGCTGTTCAATGTTCCGAATCCAGTTTCTGATGTCTGAAGCAATTACAAAACAAAAGAGATGTCTCTTGTATGAAAGTTTAGTAGGATGAAGTTAAAAAATACTAGAACCATCAATCAAACCGCAAGTGACAGCATAGCATCTGATGAAGACGTGTTAGTTGGCCTAGAAATTCCAAAGAACAAAAGGAAAAAAGAAGAGTGATTAGGAAGGTTTATTACTGTTGAAAGATGATTCATCAGTGACATCGTAGACCAGCAATATACCCATTGCCCCTCTATAGTAAGCTGGGAATGAGAGATAAAACGAGTTAATTTGGTTGATACCCTCCATTTACATTTAAAAAAATCAAAACTATTCGACTGAAAGACAAAGGGTATCACAATAATAGATGTACTGATGGAAGCGTTTCCACTAATATAAATGGTAAACAATCTGACATATGGAACACGAGATGGAAGGAAATGAACATTGAGAGAGGAATTAAGCTCGTCTCTAAAGGATACTCCATGCTTAAAGCCAAGCTGCACCATAAGCAAAAAATTACAAACGTACCAGTTGTAATTGTACGGAATCGTTCTTGACCAGCTGTATCCCAAATTTGAAGCTTGATGCGTTTTCCTTCAAGCTCGATCGTTCTTATCTTAAAGTCAATACTGCAATAGAAATAGAATGTCATGATATCTGATAGATGTCTCAATTATTAAGATAACAACAATCAGCGTTGCAATACATCATCCTTGCTTTGGTTTTACTTTAACTTGAAAATAAGTGAACAAAAAGGGCTTCAAGTTATAACTTCACACACCCGATGGTTGTGATAAAACTCGTGGTGAAAGAGCCATCAGAAAACCGCAACAGGAGGCAACTCTTGCCGACCCCTGCAAAGGTGAAGAACGTGGTGGTTAGCATTTCGTTTCTGATATCTGAAATTAAAAATTTAGCTAGCTAGGAGTTGCAAATATCGCGATCAATTGCCGCAAAAAATTACTAATTTTCCTCCTTTCTTCACAAAAAAAAATGAGATCTAAAGACATGATCCGCCATGATATTAAGGAAGAACACCAGAAAGTTAGAAATCACTCACCACTATCACCAATTAATAGCAGCTTGATGAGATAATCATAATCGGCTCGAGCTCGGGCCGGTGGAGCAGCCATTAACTGCCAATCAAATCAAAGAAATCCCTCCAAAGACACCAAAGGCTACACTCCCCTCTGCCTACTTCACATATATAAGGATAAAAGAGAGAAATTAAAATAATCATGTAATAGATCGGAGAAGAGAAAAACGGAGAGAGAAGATCCTGGAGAAATGAGAAACGCAAAGGTAAGAAAAATCGAAAAAGGAGATGAACCGATACCTCCGCTAAAACGAGAGAGGCAGCTTCTCCGACCACTTAGCTTCCCTCTCTGAATTTAGCAGCTTTACGATCGCAAATTCTCAACTCTAGCCGCTCGGCGCTCCGGTGAGAATCAAATATCGATGAATGAGTATTTGGTTTTTCTGGACTCCAAGGATACACGTGTCAACTAATAAACATTTGTTAATATGTGCTTGGATGTACTGGATAGTTGACGGAGGGTTGAGCTGGCATCCTACTAATCGCACGATAAATAATGGGCCTAACCCAAATTCAGTACATGGCCAAGTCAGCAATCCGAATTTGGAATGCGATAAGGCATCTTCAACCGTTCAATAAATATCATCATCAGATAAAAACAACGTCTCATAAAGACAACACGTCAGCAATCCGAGTGAAGTATCTGTAGCAAATGAAAACACATGGATCTCATCTATATATATTCATTTCTCTTCTCACTTCTCTGCAACAGTCAAAAGCTAGACCATTAGTTGAGATTGAGA
This sequence comes from Begonia fuchsioides, assembly GCA_003255005.1. Classification (NCBI taxonomy): domain Eukaryota; kingdom Viridiplantae; phylum Streptophyta; class Magnoliopsida; order Cucurbitales; family Begoniaceae; genus Begonia; species Begonia fuchsioides. The sequence goes on along the minus strand of QAOC01043453.1, from coordinate 997,718 downwards.
GTTGATTTATCGAGCAATGGCGCCTAAAGCTGAGAAGAAGCCCGCTGAGAAGAAGCCTGCGGAGGAGAAAAAGTCCGCCGCAGCGGAGAAAGCTCCGGCGGAGAAGAAGCCCAAGGCTGGCAAGAAGCTACCAAAGGACGGTGGAGCTGCTGCCGGAGATAAGAAGAAAAAGAGGACGAAAAAGAGCATAGAGACGTACAAAATCTACATCTTCAAGGTGCTGAAGCAGGTCCACCCTGACATAGGAATCTCGAGCAAGGCCATGGGGATTATGAACAGTTTTATTAATGACATTTTCGAGAAGCTCGCTCAAGAGTCATCAAGACTGGCTCGATACAACAAGAAGCCAACCATTACCTCTAGGGAGATCCAGACAGCTGTAAGGCTCGTTCTTCCCGGAGAATTAGCAAAGCACGCCGTTTCTGAAGGAACTAAGGCGGTGACGAAGTTTACTAGCTCTTAGAAAGTAAAATATTAGTTGTTTACGGATGTGAATTTGGTAATTGACCGTAGTTTCTACAGAATTGTTGGATTAGTGTTATATTAATCGACATTTTCATTCCATCTCGTCCTGTTTTCTAACTGGGTCCAAATGAAAAATGTAGATCTGCTTGTTTCACTCGAGAAGAAATTGCAATCCCTTATTTTCAACATCCGCTTAGCCAAAACTGCAGTCCTGCATTGTGTGCTTGTCTTAAGTGTCTTGTGCTTTTATATTCAAAGTTTACGATTGATTGAACGGCAATGGTGAAAAAGAGGATGTCGAAAGAAGGAGAAACAGAAAGTTTCGGTTACGTTCAAACAGTATTTTCAACATAGCCATGGAAAGGAGAGTAAAGAAAATGATAAATTTAGAAATTGCACAGAAAGACTACGCCTGCTTCGGAGACTTGGTGGCCTTCAATGAGGATTTTTCCGATTTCTTTGGTAGGAGAACTGGGTTTATATTTGGAAGAACACCACCGTGAGGGATTGTCACGCCCTCCAGCAACTTTCCGAGCTCGTCGTCATTCCTCACAGCAAGAAGCAAGTGCCTCGGATTGATCCTGGTTTTCTTGTTGTCTCGAGCTGCATTTCCAGCCAACTCCAGTACCTGCTCGAAACGAGGCAATGGCCGCCATGGCAACAGGCTCTAAAACCATCGCGCAGAGAAAGGCATCAAAGGAAAAAGAATGACGTACCTCCGCCGCGAGGTACTCAAGCACGGCAGCCAAGTAAACCGGAGCTCCGGTTCCGACGCGCCGCGCATACCTTCCGTTCTTCAAATAGCGGCCTATTCTACCAACCGGGAACTGTAAACCTGCCTTGACAGAACGCGAAACCGGCTTCCTCTTCGCACCGCCTCCTTTTCTACCGGCGAGTCCCTTCGTGATTCCATCAGGCGTATCCATTACAAGTTAACCTTCTCTAGCCTGACAAACGAATTACCTGCGGCTCTGTGAGTAAGGCGAACGAACGACGACTGAATTGATTCACGGCTAACGCTTTTAGCGGATCTTCCGTTGAACGGAGCATAGCCGCCATTAAACCGTTAGATGAAATCCAAATCAACGGGTTAAAAATTTAACGAAGAAAACGATGATTTGGCGAGAAACCATTTTTCTTAAATAAGCAAACAAGCCCTTGATCGAAGTTACAACACAGCACAACCTGGGGAGTGTGAATATTTACAGCAAAATACACGTAAATACACATTGTTCTGCTATCCTGAGAAACGGCATCGTATATGCTCACGATGATCTGTGCTTTGTCGGCTTTCCCCACCATGAAAACATCAACCTTAATAACGAGTAAAACACAGCCAATATGCATGAGATAATGAAGTTCCAACAAGATGAAGGCCAGTACCATGGATATAGCAACCGGAAAAACAAGCTTATAAGATGTCTAGGGTATCGTCCCACCTGTGTCAAAACAACTGTTACAACATTTCTATATTTGATTGCACAAATGCCTCGCAGAAGACGGCAGTAATTAGCTAGTCAACTTTAAACCTTCTTTAAAACACCTCCGAGTAGCTTGAACAGAAAGGTAGGTCTCAACAGGGAATTATGGAATTTCCAATAATAAATCAACAATTTTGATACTTTTTAGACGATAATACCCATTTTTATCTCAAAAGGAAGCTGATATTAACATCTAGCATCCATATTTTTATGTGAGCACGCTCACGGACATGCACATTAGAGAGGCCTCATTTGAGATACGATATATCGTCAGTTTTGCAAACAGTTAACATCTACCATCGTTATTAACTTATTTTAGGCAAGCTAATTCTCAGACACTAGCATCAACTAAACTTCCTTTGAGACATATATCTGTTACAGAATATGAAATTTGCAACCAGTACTATAAACTATTTATTTTTATATGAATTTTAGGAAAAGGTGAAGAGATGGGGGAATCATACTTACCGGAAATAACAAATCTAATGCATCCCAGGCAGCATGACGAACAGCTCTGGTAGGATACATAGGTCCACCAGGAGATGTGAAACTGTACAAACAGGTTTTTAACCTCGTACTTGTTGTCAATCCTAGTTCCATGCCTGTAAAATCAAATCAGTGTAAATGGATGCCAAAAAGAAGTTGATTCAAAATCTACACACTACTAACCTTGGAGAACCTTGAGGTGTAAAAGGTAATGCAAGAGCACTGGTTCTACCTTTAGTTTCTGAAGCTGATCAAAAAATACAAAAACTAATGATTTCCTTCAACTATACAAATTAAAGGTAATACTGAGCCCAAGAATATCATGTGTAAGTTATTCACCTGATCCGCAAGTTCAATGACAAACATATCAGCAGGCCCACCAACAAAAGCATTAGGAAAGGTAGGAAATTGTTTCAAGAAGTTTTCAAGCTCATCAGCTGCTACAAGTAGCAAATCACATGAATATATACAGTCAGATTGAGAAACAAAATCAACAAAGAAGGCAAAGTGTACCTGAATTGTAGAAAATTATGAACCTTGAAAGTAAGAGATACAAATCTCTTTGAACCTAAAACATCAAAGAAAGAACTTGTACCTCAGTTCAAAAGCAAGATGACTACGTATTTGGCTGAACTACGAGAAAAAATTGATTTCAAAAAGGCTAAAATAATCAATGACTTAAATACTAATTTATACACATGAAAAAGATTGAACGATTTTCTTACCTGCATGGGTATTTTACTCAACTTCATAGGCTTCAATGCAACTTCTTTGAGTAGATACTGTACTCAAGTTCAATAAAAGTAAGCATAATATATAGTTCCTCTTATAACGTGATTGCATCCAAAAACATGTTACTTACATTAAAAAGAGACAGAAATCTCCTGCTGTTTGTCTGAATGTCAATCCTGCATCAGCATACAGTAGTCATTCCATTACTTAAGTTGTAAGTTGACAGGTGAATGATAACATAAATAGAGACGTCACTCCAAAAATATGTCTACATAAATTGCTTTCCCACCCCTCGAGACCTAAAATAAAGTCATATATATTGTTTGTGGCCTTCAAAAGAAATACATTTGTATGAGGTTAAATTAGCTCTCATATAAATGTTATAGAACTTTAAGCATTGCTTTAACCATGAAGCCATTGAGTTTGATAACATTACTGATAAATATACGGTAAAGCACAGGCCTCGAAGAGATTAAGAATTAAAGTAATAGGTAAAGTGAGAATACCAATGTCAGACCATGGATCTAAAATAAAATAACATGAAAAAAATAACAAGCAATGATAAGTAATTGGGATCAAAGTCCTTTAGCATGGGCAAGAAACAAATTGGAAACAGTAATTGCTTTAATTTGAATCATCAACAACCATACCAGAATACATTAGTAGCACCTTGGACAAGAGCAGATGAATAGCGAAGGTGAACTTCTGGATTGTCAAGTTGAACTTCAAATAGCTGTAGAGTAGACATAAGTATGCCCCAGGTTTAAAAATGAAAGATGTCAAGAACATAAGTACGCTCCAGGTTATAAAACTTATTTGGCTGTCATCATTTGCACATTAAATGCTTTTAAAAGTACAAAACTACTTTGCAGCTAACATGAAACTAGCAAGATATCCTTTCTCATTTACTTATTTCATGTCCAGCAAAATGGTTTAGCTGATATTTTCCTTTACAAAATAAATCATAACAATTAGACGAAAAAACTTTGCAAATGCAAGCATACCCATTTGTGAAATAGGAGGGCAAAGATATGGGATGCAAATGACTGGCTCCAAAGTCGGACAATTAAATCAAGGATTGGCTTCCCACTCTCAGGTGCCCGCACATAATAATAAGCTAACACGTCATAAAAGCATAACTGTTCATCAATATTATCCTCTTCTGCTGAAATTGAATCCTCGTCTTTGTTGAAAAGTATTTCTGTTTCTTATTTGAGAAAAAGAGAGAAAATCACATACTATACAAAAAACTTGATCAATTTGTAATCCTAACAGAAATAACATTTCATAATAAAAATGAATGAATTTTGGGTATCTTCATCATTGAAGTAAAATTTACATTTATATAGTCTCTTAACCAATCATTGATGAAAAATTTACATTTACGTAGTCTCTTAATCAATCATTCACGATTGGTCAAATCATTAATGCAAATAATATCCACGTACCAAATTAGCTTCCTCTTGATTTCTTATTTGGTTAAAATAAAAGGTAGCAATTAGATTTTCAAGATGTAGAATGATAGGGCATCTTTGATTCATGATGGTTCGAATAAAAGGCTAAACATTGTCCCTCCAATAGCAGTAAATTATTTCATATCAGCCTTCTATAGTAAAAGGTGGATGTATGTTAGTCCAAAATCGCAAACACATCTAGTTGTGTCAGATAGTTTTAAATAATGTATTCTTGACAATTGAAATTCTTTTTTGCAAACTTCCGACACAGAATCAGATTTAGAATTAAATCCCTGAGAATTGGTAGTATTTAACAGTATCTGTTATACACGTGAAAGTTATAGAGATGCGTGATAAGACGTCTCAACTATCCCTATCAATTGCTCTCACCTACTCAGCCAGATAGAAGATAGAATATTGTGTCAAAAAGTGCTTAGGCAAAAGGTATACAAAATCATCAAATACACAACAGTATTGAAGCACATCGTCCCGGGAAAATATAAAGGTAAAATATTAAATAAACTGACCAATAGCTCGGTCATCAACCTCTAAAGCTATGTCAGCAAACAACTCCTGCAACAAGTCTCGTCTCTGAGATGAAGAAGCTACAGCCTGCAAAGTATTAGACAATAACTTCAGCGTTCTGTATCGTCCGTTCCCTTTACATCAGGAAATAAATATGGAGTTAATGACAGAAAAAAATATAAAAACTTAAAGTATTAACGTCATCGCACTAAAAAGCGACCGAACTTGGTTGCAATCAATCCGTTAATCAATCCGTTAATCAGAAATAAGTTAACTCCAGTCCCGTGAGAGAACGTTGAAACTCAACACTCCGTCAACTAAATCAGAACGGAACGCATTTCCAGAGTTAGGTCTTAATCAATCACCGTCGATTTCTTAATTAATCATAAAGAGAGAGGGAAACAAACCCGCTGGAGCTTCTTCTCAATTTCTTGAGACAAAGCACCGAGGTACGCATAGTTTCGAGGCGTTGAAGAAGCCCGAGGCATACCAATTCGATTAACCACTTCCCTAAGGAAATAGCAACCGAGAAACAAAAATGCGCAGAAACAGAAACCGCGGTCGCAACGAAGAGGCGGCCTTGAAATAACGCCGAGTGGAAAATCTTCTGCAACAAGCTTCTTTCTTCTACGGATAGAAGCCCGCAAAGAAATCGCAATTAATGAGAATGAAGATTGAGCATCATAGTTCAACACCGCGACCAGGCGATCGGAAACGTTTTAAAACAAACGAAACAAAAATCTGGTGGAGGATTCACAAAGTAACCGGCGATTCGGAGGGAGGCGGACGAAGGCGCGGGGAGGAAGTCGGTCCGTCGATGTATCAATCAGTGTATAATAACATGATTGAGTAACACAAGCGTCGAACTGGCAAGCAATGGCGCTTAAATCAGATGAGAAGACAAGACATTATACATGATTTAATAAAATAACCCAATTTTAGATTGGACTTTCTGTTTCTGCCATCTGAAAAACGATCCAATTTACATAGTGAAAAGCCCCAAATACCCTCTCTAATTCTCAGTAATTACATCCAAACTAGATTACAATACCCATGCTTCTAGTTCTCGCAGTAGTAGTAATGGAGGAAACTCGAGGCCTTCCATTTCCAGACAATTCAACTAGATTGGCAACCAGCAGTTCGAAATCTGGTCCTCGGTTGGGTATATCCACGAACCCATAATTCCACCAGAACGGTACGGCGGGGCAGCAGCCTCTCCTCCGCCGTAGAAGGTAGAATTCTGTCTTTCTTTTTGCTCAAATTTAGTCTTTCGCCTCCAAACCCATCCCCCTCCAATCCACATTATCTCTTCTTCCCTGTTTTCTTTTTCTTTCACGGAGTCAGCTCAAACTTTCGCTGATGAATTATAAACCATTTCTCTTGTTGGGTCGGGTTGGTGCAAGTTCTAGAGTTCAATATTTAGACTCTTAGGAATGGAACTAACCATCCAAATCCCATCCCAAGAAAGTCATCCTCTGCTCTAAATCTCATGTATTATGACTCCCCAAGCAAGGCAGCAATGATGATATACATTAATGGTCTGAGAGAAACAATTAGTCTGATCAGAATGAAAAGCAAAACAAGTAATAAAGATTGGTATTACAATTTCAATGGCAATCTACAAGAACAACTGCATCACCTGAGGAGCCGCAACACCACTTTGGCCACGCTATCACAACAGTTCTTGAGACTTTCTCACACATTGGGTTACTTTTTCTTGAATTCGTCTCTCCGGTCTCCCCATTCTTTCTGCATCAACACGAACCCATCAAACGAAATGAAGCATTTGTGCATATAAACATATAAGATGTAGTACTAGTCATGGACCTAAAATCAAGATACACAAATTAACTAGGACTGCATAGTGCATATTGCAGTACTCAGGTCTCATCCTGCCAATATTTTCACTTTAACCACCACATGATGGGCTCTGTTTTCATACTCTCAAAGATTCATCCATTAAGATCATTTTTAGAGTTGAAAAGCTTTTTAAATCAAGATACACATAAATTAACTAGGACTGGATAATGCATATTGCAGTACTCAGGTCTCATCCTGCCAATAATTTCCCTTTAATCACCGCATGATGGGCTCTGTTTTCATACTCTCAAAGATTCATCCATTAAGATCATTTTTAGAGTTGAAAAGCTTTTTAAATCAAGATACACATAAATTAACTAGGACTGGATAGTGCATATTGCAGTACTCAGGTCTCATCCTGCCAATAATTTCACTTTAACCACCGCAAGATGGGCTCTGTTTTCATACTCTCAAAGATTCATCCATTAAGATCATCTTTAGAGTTGAAAAGCTTTTTAAGGGAGAGATAGCCATCTGCATAGTAAAATGACGATGGTAAGACAGGAAATAACTTACTGCAGCTTCCACATTGGCAGGAGATTCATCGTTGGGGCTAGAGAGCATGGATATTATACTCAAAACTATACTTTCAACCTGCCATAAAAATTTGCACTATTGTCAAAGAAAAATAAAAGCTCAGTACATAAAGATTACCACTTGCTGCCTTGAAATTTATAAGATAAATTTGTAGAGATCAACTATCAAATGAATTTAATAGCATGATTTAATTATCAGGTGAATAATAGACTGTTGAATACATATAATACATAGTTCAAAGAAAATCAAGGTAAATAAAGCTTTACACTTTACACCAACTTCCATTCTACCAATGAATTAGAAACGATAACACAGACACACACAATATATACATATGTATGGATGGATGGAGTGGCATAAATAAACAAGAAATAGAGCTCTCACGATCAAACAGAAATAGTTAATCCCGCACAATTTGGACAAAATGATGAGCAGATTTTTCAAACAACAAATTGAAAGAAAGCAGCGGTTTCAAGCATGTGTGACGTACGGTATGCACAGGAGTCCATCGCTCACTTGCCAGCTCATAGCCATTTGGATCGTCGCCGGGTGGATGAAGAATTGAAATGCAAACATGTCCATCAGGATAAACTGTGAATCAATTAAGAGACAAAATTTAATTTTGAGCCAGCACAATTGGAAAGAGTAATGATGAGTAGAGGCTTAACATTCACGACCATTAGGATGCCAAACTTCTGAAGTAAACTTCACGGAAGGCGGACTGTTGGGATAATTGGATGGAAAACTCATGATGGCATTGAAGAAACCCCCCTCACTGCAAATATACAAGTCCCATTAGTTTAAAAAATGACAAACTTCCATGTTCAGAAGATTGCCAACCAATTTTGGAGATAACAGTATAGTTTCTGAGATTTAATTTACAAGATCTCTAACATGATCTAGAAAATGAAGCACTAAACAAACAATTCCACCCCGAATGGCAGAAGACAATGCTATCGAAATATACACAAGCGAACACCACGTAGAACAGAAAATAACAATTTCAAAAGAAAACATAAAATGATCAAACACATGGAAGTTTCCCATTTCTTAATTGATCCTTGTAAATCACAAGAATTACCATGAACCCGAGATAGAAAAACCTCCAGCCAAACAAGCAGATAAAGCAGATAACGAAAAAAAATTACAAAATTAGAGACGGTGACTTAACAGGAACGTACTAGAGTGTGTCAGGTGGTCCAATAATGGTAACGCTCCAATCAAAGATATTGGTTACGTCCACGAGACCGGCGGAGAAACCATCGACGTTTTGCAAAGATCTGAGACCCAAAACAACAAAATCAAACCAAAACAAAACTAGGCAGAATTAAAGAGTAAAAAAGGAAACCCCATGAGTCCAAAAACAGAAGAAATGAATCCGAATTCAGGGACGAAAAGAAAAAAGAGAGAAAAAAACAATGAAAATTTCAATTGCCTTTGAGCTGCTTTTGGAGAAGAAGACTCGCTTGAGAAGCCATGAGAATCAAATAGCCTTTCAAGACTAAGAAAAGACGATTGCGCTGTCCGGGAAATGGAAGAGGGGGAGGTGGAGTTGATGGAGAATCATAGTATCATACTGTTCATTACTTGTAGCGATGAAAGGTTTTGAACGTGGACTCTCTACGAGCTTCGCTTCTCGGGCAGACCTCAGTTGGGTTCTACTCCTATACGGCTCGTCCTCTCAGGATTCTGTCCTCCACGACTCCTATTTGGCCACGTGTCATGATATGGAACGAATGCTCTGGATGGGCTTTTTGGCCCAGATATAGATGGGCCTACTTAGCCTAGTTTCCTGATCCTTCGCCGGCCGGAGAGTTAGGTCAACTGCACTGACTGCCAGTCAAAGAGACAAGACATTGATTGATTCTGATTTCTGAAGCTCGTTTCCTGATCTTTCTTCTGTAAAAGCTTTAAAAGATTAAGACGATTCGTCTGGTTCTTTGCAACCTCACTGGTGTGGAGCTGAAAGCTTTTACTCTGATGGTTATTACAGTGTTTGTTAATCTATATCTGTGAATGGTAACTGAGATTAGAACGACGGTAGAAACTTAGATTATTCTGATATTGATAGTCGATGGACGGAGACAAAGATGAGAATAGATATTACAGGAAGCAGAGACACATTACTTAATCGACATCAATGATCCAAGCCTACAAACCATTCGTCCGTATTTCATCTTAGTAGAATAAACAAGAGCTCTGCGTTGTTTTAATGGCAGAATATGACCTTGAGCTCTCTAGGGGACGAGCATTCGTGCATGAGGGAAGGGGTGTCATGGGCGTAGGTCATCGTTGAAGGACATGCCCGCTTGAAGAACTCGGAAAATTCCGACGGTCGACAAGTCTGTGGGCTATTGTAATGGTTTCTACAGCAAAGCTCGTCAGTTCGGTAGGCCTCGCAACCACTTTTGCAGGCAACTACTGGTCCGTGCCCGCCCGGCGAACGGATCTGCAACTCGTGAGGGCATGTTGCCAGAAGGTCTGCTCGACATCCGATCACCGGACAGACGCCTTTGCCTTCGTGGGGAGTCACCGTCATCGGCGCGTTGAACCCGTCGACGACGCTTACTCCGTAGGAAGAGAGGTCGGTGTGGCTGTGGTGAATGCTGAACTGGGCCAGAGTAGCCGGAGCCACACCTCCGGCGCCGTTGCACTCGAGCTTCCCGCCGCAGTCGCCGGTAGCACAGTAGAAGCCGTTGGGGGAATGAGTGCAGCCGGTGCGGGCCCAAATGCGGCCCGACCAGTGTTGATTCGGAGCAGCAAAGGAGCGGTGGGTGAGAGGAGGGAGAGCGAAGCCACCACGTTCGAGGACTTCATGGCCGGCGTTGGGCTGGATCCCCGGCCACACAGTGTGAGGGCAGTTGTTGACAAGAGTGAAAATGAGAGCAGGAGGATTAGCAGTGCAGGAGTCAGAGAGAAGCGAAAACAAAACGGCGGAAAAGAGAAGAGAGAACGAGAATGACGTCGGAGTAGCCATTTCCGACGGGAAGAAGCAAAACGGCGGAGATCGGAGGAGGGTTTTGGTAGGTTTTATAGACCGGATATGAGAAAGCATCCAGTGAAACGTAATAAATAAATCATTAAATTATCTTTTTCTTTCCGAAAAGAAGATAAACGCAAATCAGGCTGACGCGTTGTTTCAGAAATCGCGATTATTGATAAAGTTCGAGTCTTTTATTTCTCCAAAGGTGTTACTCGAAAGATCATCACTTTCAACTCTCGTTCTTCAGTCTTAAAGAATGGACCCTCACCTCTACAATCTGTTCCCTCGTAAAAAGCTTATTCGCAGTTGCAGGTGGCCACTGCCGGACAAGATAATCCGACACGTTGTACGAGGCCGCTGAGCTCTGTCAAAACTCTCGGATTATCTAGTGGGCTCTCCGGGTCTTATCCCCTGAGAAAAGGGTTTCTTTTTTTGCTCTTTAGGCTTGTTTGGGTCGGATCCACGATCCATCAACAGGACTTGGTTTTCTATTATAATTATGGTCGCAATCATCTCCGAGGAAGAAGTCAACCCAGCCCAAGAAACATGGTGGCGGCCATTATTTTCATCTTTCACTCCTCCCCTTTCTAATCTCTCTCGGTTTCCCTTGTTCTCCTCGTTCTCGCTCTCGTCGGAGATAAACCCGAACCATCCACCAATTTGAGTTTATATCATTGGCTTTCATATCAGTTCATCAATGGCTGCTTCAGAACCAAACAAGGCTACTGGTGGGTTCTTCGTCGGCTACCCTTTCATTCATTGACGCAGGCTCTGGCGTTGATTATTTTGGCCAATCTTCGCTTTTCCAAAGTCATCTAAAAATATAGACGCACGCTGGTACTACCCCTTGCCTGTCCAATGGAGGACGATGAATGTGATAATCCATCGCCTGTGTACGTTGGCCCGAAACTCCAACTCACATGCATGCACGTAAAATGGTGAATTCGAGTTGCAAAATACAAACCTAGTTTGAGTTAAACAAAAGTGACTAGTTAAGGCTGCGCTGAGACTTCCTTTCCAACTAATACACACACAGAGGAGAGAGAAAGAGAGAGAGAGGGACTTTTCAGTTTCTGTGCATGAAAGAGAGCAGAAGCCGTACACTATTCACCCTAAAAAGAAAACAGGAGAGGAATTAGATTCCAACACCACTAACTAAACTCGCTTTACATTTCTTCAACATCTTTCATGTCTGACCCAAATGCTCCTCTGCTTCTTCTTTGTCAAACTAAAATTAAAAAAAAAATATATAATTATTAAATTATCTTAAACATATGCATTTAAAATTTCAAGAATTATTTTCAACTCGGACCATCACGACTACAATTAGAAAAATATAAATTATCAAATTATCTTCGAACATCTGCAATTTGTCAATCTAGAAACTTCCGCTATCAATCAAACATCCTTAATAAGACTTATTCCTTGGTAGTGAAGAAAAAACAAGTCATCAGTTTGGATTCCAAGTGGAAATGTAGAGATTGGGAGTGGATCTTATCTTTTCTTTCTTTACTGATTTAAACCTTCATTAGGTCTCAATCCTCTAAAAAAGTGTCTTTGATGGCTAGTGGCTACAGACAAATTTATTATTCCATTATCCCTTAATTAAATTATTTTATTTTTATTTATTTAAAAAAGGAAGATATGATGACAAGTCACTCATAATCTCCATAACTATAGTATAATAATAGTAATAATAAAACAAAGGACATAACATGTTCTAAGTTCTTAGTCGATAAAAAAACCAAACATGTTCTAAGCTCTTAATTTAGTTTGTTATTTGGTTACGAACGAGTAATCGAATCTCTTAGGTTGAAGAGAATCTAAACAATTACGCATCACTGTTTGATCACGAGTTATTGACCGACAAAAGAGAGAAACAATTGAAATTACTAAGAATGCTCGATCACATAAATCTATTTGTGTAACGTTGGGGTGGAAAAGGGTATTTTAATTTTGTGTAATAAAGATAAAGTGGAGAGTGATTATGTCGTTTGTGTAAAAGTTGTACATATTCTAAGACGTGAGATTGTTAAACCCCACCAAAAAAAAGCCATTATCGATATCGATATTTGATTATCTTTTTTCTTTATCCCATGCATGGGCGCCATCTCTCTCTCTCTATCTATCTATCTGAGCTCTAGAATTAGCCCTAGTTGTACAGATTAAACAAAGAAAAGCTTATGAGCGAAGGAACCTCCTCCACTCAAAACCCTAAATATAAAAATGGAACAAAAGAGATGAGAATAAAGGAATTGCCAGAGACAGTAAAGAAAAGCCTCCCCGCTCCAGCTTTCCTCTCCTTCATCGTCTTCTTCTTTTCTCCTTTCTTTGTTTGGCTCTGGTATTCCCTCACTGTGATTCTCCACTATATTTGTTAAAGACCCATCGAACCTTTATAAAAGAAAAAGATCAAAAACGACAATGATTTTCTCGTCGGTTCCAGTCTATCTAGACCCTCCCGATTGGCAACAGGTAAGGAATTTTCTCACAGCTCCATAAATTCTGCAGTAGGGATTCAAGAAACGGAAATATAATCTTGCTCTTTTTGCTATCTTTTCTTGAATATGCTGTTGTTAACCTCGTCTCTTCTAGGGTTTTCAATGGTTGTTTTTTTGAACTTCTGTTTTGCAGCCTTCGAATGATCACCAATTGAAAAATGGAAACTTCAACGAGAATTCCTCCTTTCCCCCGCCACCCTCGAGCTCGAATAGGCCTGGTTCCATGGCTGAACTTGCCCGTCTGGTCAAGATACCCCAGCCAGAAGTTCAACCCAAGTGTCCAAGATGTGAATCCTCAAACACCAAGTTTTGCTACTACAATAATTACAACCTTTCTCAGCCTCGCCACTTCTGCAGGACATGCCGCCGGTACTGGACCCAAGGGGGGGCTCTCAGAAACGTCCCCGTCGGAGGTGGCTGTCGGAGAAACAAGAAAAACAAAAGCAAGCCCTCTAAAACATCTACCGAAATACCCACTTCCAGTAATTTGAGCCCAACCTCAATGCCGTCAGTAAATGGCACGAGAGATATGATCAATCGTTTCCAGCAAAACCCAAATCAGTTTCCCTTCATCTCATCGCTGCAAGCCTTTAGCGGGTACGGATTTGGAAGCTCAGGAGATTCTCCAAACTTAACTGAGATCTATTCACAAAGTCCAGTACAAGGAGCGAATCATCAATGGCGGTCGCAACAATTTCCTTTCCTTAGCGGGTTTGAATCGCGAGTAGGTCCATATACATATCAAAACGATGGCGTTGAAGCTCCATCTTCTGCAGCTGACGCCACTCACCTTCAAGAAATGACATTGAAATCTAGGGCAACCCGATTTCCTCCACCGAAAGTTGAAGAAAGTCGAATGCTCAACTTAACCAGAGTACAGCCATCAATCGGAGTTCTGAATAGCAGTCGGATCTATGATGCACCTGCGTTTACTGATTTATCAGGTCTCAGCTCCTCCTCCACCAGCCATTTTTTCTGAGATGCAGATCAGGAAAATTCATTACATTGGCCTCTCATTTTCACATCCTTACCACGAGAAATTTAGAAACAAATATCTTGATCCCTCGTCGATTTCTGAAAATGGTCGTTGAATTCTGACTGAAGCAGCTAGATCCCAGTTGTATTTGAAGAAATTAGTGATTTTCTCGAGCAATTTAGGGTTTGTGTTTTCTTATTTGGGTGTGCATGAATGCAGATGTAGTATTTTATGATTGCAATCTTAGACAAGGAGTTTGAATTGTTTAGATGATCCTGCACATTAATCATTACATATGATTACACATCATCAGTTCAAACTATCCGTTAGCTTCAGAAAATTATAACAGTTGAATTTTCAAATATGGATTTGATGATCATTTCTATATCTTTAAATAGTAAAAATGCCTTGCAAAGTTACGAATTATATATCTCGATCCCTCGTCGATTTCTGAGAAAGCTTCTTATCATTCGCATCGATTAGAGGAGAGAGAGAGAGAGAGAGAGAGAGAATTGTATCAGTCACAGAGATTGTGTAATAATCTGGGGAAGAGGTTATGCGCGTACTTGTTAAGAAAACCGGTGAGACAGACGAAGAGGAATCCGACAAGAAGCCTAAAATCTGTCAAAACCAGACGTGTGTAGTAGTTGTGGTCAAGTCAACTGGTTCGTTAGAACCTAGTATTTGGTATTTTAAACGGAACCCGTCTCTCTCTCTCTCTCCCATGGAATCCATACACGAGAGAGATTAGACTGATCATTTCTAACCTGACAAAAAAGAAAGGAGTCGAGATCTTTCTTTTACAGTAACCGAGGCCATATCCATAAGTGCCCGACTAAAGCAAACAACGAATTAAATTAGGTTAAGAACTAAATTAGAACATGATTTTTAGATAAATAATTTAAATTGAGGCTGAATTTAAAAAAAAAAAAATTGAGCTCATCAACTTAATTTGAGTTATTTAAGTCTGAATTTAATATTTACTTTTAAAATCATATAACAGCGAACATCATCAAATAAGGCAACAACGCAGGATAGCTTGAAATTCTTGCAATTGAAGATATAATAATCTCTCTGGACATCAATACAAGCCAATCCACAAAAACTAAAGTTATATGTTGAAATTCGTGTTACGTTGACTTTTCAACTTGTTAATCAAAGTCAAAAGGAGTGGATTTTGGGTGCAAGACAAGAAACATCTCCTTAAAAAAACCTGGGGATGAACATGAACGTAAATGGTACATTTGTTTCCACTTACTTGGATACGATGAAACCATAACTCTGTCTTTTACTTGTCGGGTTGCATTCTTTTGACCTTCTTCCCATCGTCACTCTTTGCTGTTTGATTGTATCACCGGAAAAGCAATTAACTTCAAGACTATGGAGACTCGGGAGGTGATCTTCCACCTCCCTCCTCCAATGCAAACAAGCTTCCCCTCTTCAATACGTTAGGAAAACTGTGATAAAGAAACCAATCCAATAGAAGTGAAGAAAACAGACCAAAACCTCAGTTATGATCAACGGTTCCCTGGAGACGGGTGTCCGCTGTCTGGATCTGAGTTTGAGACTCTGTATGAGCCTGAGCCTGAGCCTGGGCCTGAGCCTGCTGCTCGATGAACCGGCTCATCCGCTCAAGCAATTGTGCAGCTTTTCTCTTGCCCCTATCAGTGCCATTTTGCGCCAAATCGGTCAGTGCCCCAACCACCCCTAGTTCCTTAGCCTCTACCAGATGTCGATGGTCCCCTGCACAAAGGTGGACCAAAACTGCAGCTGCATTCTCTCTGTTCCTGGGAGATCCAGTCCCGATAACCTCGACTAAAACAGGAACAGCATCGGCTGCTCCAATGGCACCCTTACCTTCGGGATGGCTAGCCAATATGGCTAAGATGGCTAAGGCCTCATCCACCATGCTTCCTCCGGGCTCTGTCAACAGTCTCATCAGTATGGGAATGACACCGGCCCTAACGGCCTTTCCTTTGTTCCCCAAGTATATGCACAAGTTGAAGAGAGCAGTGGCAGCGTCTTTCTTTCCCCTTTGTGTTCCTTCATTTAGCAGCATCACAAGGGGTGGAATGGCTCCAGAGCCACCAATTGTAACTTTATTTCCATCGACAACAGAAAGGCTGAAAAGAGTGGCTGCCGCATTTTCCCTAGCTTCCATACTTCCTTTCTTGAGCACGTGAACTATACCTGGAACTGCCCCAGAGGACACAATGGCTCCCTTATTATCCTCACAGATGGAAAGATTAAGAAGTGCTGTCACTGCATGCTCTTGTATGCGTGAATCTGTCGTTGAAAGGAGGCTCACGAGAAGAGGGATTGCACCGGCCTCAGCGATGGCTACACGGTTATCAGCATTGCGCTTAGCAAGAAGGCGAATCTCACCAGCAGCACAACGTTGGTCTTCAGGGTTGCCAGACATTAGTTTACGAAGAAGAATTTCAATTTTTGTGCGTTCAGCCGGTGAACAAGCAGATGTTCTAGACTGAGAACTACTGGGTCTCTTAGGTGGTTCAATCCCATTTGCATCACACCACTGGGCTATGAGACTACGCAAGACATAATTTGGCGTAAGAGTGGTGCTGGAGAGTGTCTGTTGCGTCTTTGGACATGTTCCATGCCCTGCTTCCAGCCACTTCTCAATGCAGGAACGTTCATAAGTCTGCAGATGGGACCCATTGGTAACCGGTTAAAGCAAAAATCTTGAGAAAAATTATGGTTCATAACATCTTAATTGAAAAATTGAGCAAACAGAGTTTGACAAATATAATGGAGTTAGAGGAAAATGATAATTTGACGAGTATTGAATTCTTCTTTGTAAAAAAATTATTCTCTGTACTTAAGATGATAAAAACTAATAGATTTACAGAGTTCATCTTCCTTCACATGTCATATGAAAGATGCGAGACTGAAAAAATATGGAGCAGATGATAAGTTACAGGATTAGAATTAGCCAGGAAAAGAAATAAGGGTAACCATCTTCTAAGAAACCCAAATAGTAAGTACCTGGCCCGTAGAAACAATGACAGGATCCTTCATCAATTCCAGAGAAATGGGGCAGCGAAAATCGTCTGGAATCACTGGAGATTTGTAATTATTTTCTCCAGATAATTGTACCCCACTACTAGAGGATATGCTTTTATCTTTAACTGGATCATCCATTTCAGGGTATTCTGCCAATACAAAATCTTTTATTATCTTCAGGAGCCTCAACATCTTCTCAAAAGTCTCTCCAGGGTCATCAACACTGGCAATAGCCATCTCAGACAAGGCCAGCGACTCTTGTTTAAGGTCAGCCACGCCAATCAGATCCAATTTTTCAGCCAATCTCCGTATGACAATTGGATCTGTCGCTGAATCATTTGTCTGATATAGTGATACAAGCTCGTCGTGCAACTGAGCGTCAGGCATATCAATCCTGCCTTTAGCTCTTCTGAACTGGGAAAGAACAAGTTCGACCTGAACACACAATTACAATGCATTTTACCCAAAAAGTACAAGATACGTTATGCAACCTTGCAAACTCAACAGACAGATTAGTATTCTTGAAAATATGATTACAAAAGGCAGCAGTGCAAACTTGGCAACGTCACATATGATACTCATTTCTGTACATTATTCATATGAAAAAACGTACTAAAATGATCATTCAAATGTATTTTAAACAAAGCTAATTAGCACTTAAAGTTGTAGCTAACAATGATAAAAACAGGAAGGCTAAATTAAATTAATAAATCTCCTACCTGCTCTCTAACTTCATCAGATGTGTCCAGATTATCATAGGAAATTCCACTCAAAGCTTGCTCCAACTGAGCTGTTATCTCATGAAATTTGTGCATAATTTTCTCCATTTCAAGAACCTGCAAAGAAAGAGGAGAAAATGCCAAAAGACAAGCTTTACAGATGACCAGAGTAGAAGCTGAGAATTAACTATGTAATTTCCAAAGAAAGATTCTGGCGTGCTATAAAAGTGAAAAAGTAAATCTAAACCGCTACTTCTATTGTTCAAACAGTAAATGAATGCGACTTTACTAGTTACGATTGTGAGGTCATAGGAATTTTACAAAAAATTACAATGTGATTGATGCAAGAAAAACAGTCAAGTCCCAACCCACTCATAATAACCAAGCAAACAAACTTGGATGTTCATGTTTATGTGACTCAAATCAGAATTTCACTATAAAAATTAAAGCCAGCTTATCAACAAATTGAAAAGCTTTCATCAATTTTCATGCGGATTGATATAACGTCTCGCTAAGAGTGTCTCACGACCCAAGATGAAAAATAGTTCAATGCCAAATTTCTGTAGCGCAAATAAAAATGGTAGTATTCAAATTCCTCATCTTCATTAATAACCGAACCCGTTCAAATGATTCTCCCATTTTCTCTCCTGTATTATACAGTCAAAATCTCTCATTAGGGATGCCGAAACCTTCACCACCAGAAATTTCTACCTCTCTTTGTTGACGAGCACAAAACTTGTAAGTAAATGAATAACTTTCAAAATCAAATGCGCCTACCCGACCACTTCAGCTTAATGTAACTGAGTCCTTGAGATTCTTACGTTGGGATTGAAATGCTTTGTCCAGAAGCTAAAGGCTAACGATTTACCTCTAATTATACGCTACAGCATAGGTATCGGTGTAATTTCGTCCAGTCGAGTAAATAAAAAGGTAACAATAAAGATAAAAATAGATAAAGAGACGAAACAAACCCCCTGAAAAATCTAAAAATCAATCGACAAAACTGAAAACTAATGAGCGAACCGAAACCCACCAGATAAATCTTACTCCCCTCGCTTCCGAATTTGAGCATCTCCGTAGCTGATTTCAGAGCTACTTTTAACGAAACTAGAGCCTTGAGAGTGTCCTCGGGGAGCGCCTCACCACTATCCCTGATTTCCTCAAACATTGGAGTCAGAAGCTTCAATCTCCTTGCTAAATTGCAATACTCCTTCTTCACAGTGTGCCTGTAATCCGAAATGGAAGCAATCTCATTCACAGCCTCGATCAGGCTCTGCACGACAACTCGTTTCTCCTCCGCCATGGGTAGCTTCCGAACAGATCTCACAACATGCACTCGATCGCAAATACTGAATGCAAACTTTTCCTCATAAAAATTGATTAGACTTTAACCCGAATATGGTGGTGGAAGCAGGAAGACCAAGGCATCACCTCCTAGGCTCCTACACGAGAAAAGGCGCGCGCGCGAGAGAGAGAGAGAGAGGCAGTGACACTTGGTTTGCTTTCTACGACGCAGCTCTGGAAGCTAGACCGGGGATGAGTTAGTAAGCCAACTGTGGTTCGGTTAGGTAGTGTGAATCCTAGCTGTAAACTGTAACTCAAGGGAGCGTCGCTTGAGTTGAAACGGTCGGCTCGGCTGACGGCTAACGTTTCTTTCCGTTAGTTGATTAAACGGCAGGCCTGTCTTTTTTATAACCTACAAACGGTTCCATTTTTTATCAGTTCGTTGCTTCCTAAACATTACATTGATGCCACATTCTTATTTTTTATTAAATTCCTTTAACTTTTTATTTTTTATTATAATTATAATGATGAGGGGTGTGGCTACGGCTATACAAAAATGAACGGAGCCGTAGGAAAAGGAAAAATGTGTCCACGTGTCAATAGGTGATTTCATCGGAGCTATATGTTAAATTGGCTAGTCTGCTCGGAGATGGATCTGGTACGTCCACGTGTAACTTGATATCCCCGCTGGTGGAACCAAGATTGCCTAAAGTTGAGATTTAGTAAGAAAACCCTGAATTACTTCCTAACTTCAAATTCGTATTCAGCTTATTTAATTATACCTTAGTTTTAATAATTTTATAATTTCTCTTTAGCTAGAAACGTTACTTTCCCCGTGACTTGCGTCGCGTCAAGCAAGCTGTTAAAAGAAAATTAATATAAATAGTAAAAAATCCTTAAATGTTTTAGGTGGCACCATAATAAGGATCATTTCCTATTTAATATTTCATTTAATTAATGAAAAGATACACAAACGAAGTGGGACCGTAGTAGTGGACGAAAAGTGCGGCACATGGCTGACGTGGAATGAGAATAGGCTGTCACATCATGCTAAAGGGACCCACAATGAGGCTTATAAAGAATCGGAACCGTTGGTTGGAGATCCGCGGGGATTCGTATGTTAGCAGAAAACAGCCATGGATTATCAAGATCGTGGGGCCCAACCATGTGGTATGGCCGTAAGTACAGCTCAGCTCCGTTTGAGTCTATGGAAATCGGGAGGTAAGTGATGACGTCATCCGACGGGGAAGTCCTGTTGACTTAAATGGGCTTTAGAAGCATAAAAAACTACGAGATTGCCACCCCGTTTGCTGGCTTGACCATTGATAGCGGTTTATTAAAAGACGGGAAATTTTTGTATATGTACTTACTTTCTCACTCATCATTGTCATTACTTGATTTCATGTTAAGTTTAATTAATCTAATTATAGTCTAATCAAGATTATTACACAGCGTTAGAAAGAATACGGTTCAACTTCTGAACCGGGTTTAGTGATCGTGGGTTTTCCAATCAAATGGTTTTAAAAAAATTTATGACGTTTGCTAGTATAAATCTACTTAACTATTCGGATGTTGACACGTGGAGTTAACAGTTCATCGTGTTTGGGCTCATTGTGCAATGAACTATGGACTTTGAGATAGAGCCTGACAACTCTAACGAGGCCTCGATTGAGAGTATTGATTTTAACGAAATTGTCTTAAAATGCTTATTATTACTAATTACTGAGATAGTAAAACGGGTAATTAATGCTCTTAACTTTTCGTAATGTAAGAGGTTAAGGTTAATTCGAGTAGATTAACTGTTCTCTGCGTTTTGAGTTCAGGCTTCACACAGATATTTTAATGGTTTTTTGGGGTTGTAATGCAAGCGAAGGATCATCATTTCTAGGGTTCATAGATCGCCGGTGATTTATGAGGATCAATGGAAGTCAACGGCCTACGGCTACTAGGAATGGGAACTGAAAGTCAAAGCCCTTCCAGTTCAACGTTAGTTCATATGGTTTATCAGCCCACCGGAGAAGAATTAAACACGGAAAGTAAAAGAAAAGACACTGAATATTCTTGATATCTGAATGGAAACCAGTACGAAAATGGGTCAAAGCGGAAACAAATCACTCGTTCTCATTTGCTTTCTTAAATTTTTTGTTCTTACATTCATGAAAAACCATGGAAAACATTAAATCTACCTCTGTGGAATCGATCAAAATCCTATCCCGTGAATGATCTTTCCGTTTTGATGCTTGACGGAGTTTCATAGGCGCCGGAGGGAGTATCGTCGGGATCTTGTGATCCATAGAAGTTGGCGTTTTGAACCCGTCGTCGTCTTCTTGGACACCACACTCTTGTTCTTGCGCCGCCGGCAATTGGACTTCCAAGGATGATGGAGAACCCTCGGACGACAATGATTTTATTTGATCTTCTTCTTCTTCACTTTCTTTAATGGCGGAATAAGAATTCAGGCAGTCATGAAGAAACAATGACGAAGATTTTCTGAGCATCAATCTGCATTCCACCACGCTTAGATGGTTTTCTGTAGAGAAAATTGCATTGGAATTGGAGAGACCCATCGGCGAGCTGAAATCGGAGGGCATGGAACAAGCCGGAGAAGATGAAAGGTTCAGTTTTCAGAAACTAGAAAGAAGAAACATGTGAAGAGGAAAAGAAAAGTGGTTGATTATAGACAAGCACAGCATGCCTAAGATTACAATCATAAAACACAACCTTCCTCCTCACTCCTCGTCTGGTTTAAGAGAGAGAAACAAGAGAGAGAGAGAGAGAGCGTGGAGCTGCTCTGGCGAAGGATCCAATGCAAGAACAGAAATAAACATCCAAAACTCCACGTCTCTCGCGTAAAAAAGAAACTTTTTTTCACTCTCTCTCTAGAAATACAAGCTCATAATCACATCAGCAAATCGAAAAGTTCGAGTTTTTTTCTCTCCCCAGCAAACCCTTTTGAGTCCGCCATTAAAATCAACCATAAAACCCCTCTTAGCCTTCGCTTTTCCTCTGGATTTCAACGGACATGGATGAATCTTTGCACGTGCTTCGCCATTGCTAAGCCAATCCACGTGGAAAACCGTTAACGTATTAAATCTCCGACGAGTTTAACTCACGTAGAGGCAAGGTTAAACTTAAACCTCTCTTCCTCCATTATTTTAACAGTCAACGACGTCTGACTCTTACATCGGCGGTGAATAATGCAGGTTCAGTTCGTTGATTTTTCAGTAAAATCCGGTTGTCGTTTTATTGGTAAATCCGTGTCGTTGGATGCTCTGCAGTCGGATTAAATAAATACGAAAAAAATGCACGGACACAGAAGTCGTCTTCCACGATCTCTCTATCATACCAGCCTCCATGCAAACATGTACAATTGTCTGAATATTAGACATTAGTTTAGCCAATTTGGTTTGGAATTACGCAGTTTTTTTTATTGAATAATGAGCGTTACTTATAATATGTGCTGCGCAGAAAGATAATCAAGGATAATATTATAATATAAGATTTAAATCTGAAACTAACTAAAATAAAATTAAAAAAGGCTGAAAATATTGTGTGCGTCACGTTCTCTCCACAAACTGTATCGTTTTCTGTACGTGGAATTTTTTAATACGGAGGATGTAGTCCTTCAGACCAGCGTGAAGATTTATGTGACAGACATAACACAACATGTTTTTGTTTTCTCGTATTTTGGAAACTATGAACTACAATCAGCATGGTATTCAGCGCCAAGTTAAAGTCTCTTTTTAAGGAATATATATTTAATTATTTCTCTCATTTGAGGTCCAATTTGGTTCATATTTTTGTAATTATATAGGGGTAGAGGTATTATAAGAGTCACAAGAGATCACTGACACCGATTAATTATTTAATTATAGTTTAATTAAACGTTAATCGATGAGGAAGTGGGGTTGGTGAGGACTGAGGAGCAGGCAGTAATAATTATGTTCTAAGTGTGGAAGTTTGGTTAATAGAAGAAGACACACTCTCATGCCACGTAATAATTGCACCATATGCTCGTGCTCCATCATTTTGCTTTCCAAAACTTGCATTATCTCCCCAACCTCGGTCGTTTGGATTTTTGGGATCGACACTAGAATTAACCGTTTGAGTTATATTCTGATTTTAACTTAATTTATTTTATGTTAAAAAAATAAAATATATATATTTTATTATATTTGAGTCGAATTTTAAATAATTTAGTAAATTTTTAAGATTTATATAATATTTTATTAGAATTTAGATCTGATTATACTCGATTTTAAAAAAAAAATTGACTCACGGTACCACTCATAGTTTCATATTTTTTGCTCATAAGACCTAGAACGACCCATAAATAAATGGTTTTTTAAATATCATAACTAATAACGAATAAAAACAAACAGTTTTGATCTGATTTCTGGTTTCAGTGAAAGAATCTAATGTATTGGTTATGAAGATTGATAATATGAGGCCAGCTATATTGAGCCCAACTACTTCCGACCGATCACGGCCCAAATCAACTTCTAGAGAGAGAGAGTCGCCGTGCTTGATGAATTGAGGAGAGAGACGTGAACTAATCAAATGTTTACGAGCAATTATGATTGGTTCACTCAGGAAATTAGAGAAACAGTCGTTTGATTTTCTGATTTAGTAAAAGGATGGTCTTCGTCTGCTATTTCGCCACTGTAGTCGTCGCTTTTAGCTCCCAAAAGTCGGGAGATTCTTCTATTGCAGTCCATTTATGGCTTTCCTGCTCCGCAGGAGCTATGTTTTCTTTCGATTCTTTCTGAGTTTTGGATTCTTCGAAAGCTGTCAAATTTTGTGGGCTAGGCTTCAGATTTTTTGGATTTGCTTGTTCTTCCTCGTTTTCGTGGGTATTGAAGAATGAAGAGAGAATGGCTCCTTCCATAAGCTTCGGTCTTTGGAGATGATGTTCTGTCGGTGAAGCTTCCGAATCCCTGGATTCCCCTCGACAGCTTTCTAGCCTTGTGTCTCTCTTCTCTCAGAAGAGATTCTCTCTCTAGAAAGTTCAGCACTCTCTCTGATTTCCTTCTCACGGTTAACCCCCAGTTGAATCTGCTCGGATCAGATATATAGTAAATTAACTTCTAATCGCAGAGCACAAAATAAAGAACAATAAAGCTTCGGTTAGGTTCAATCTCATCTTCTAGATTTTTTTCCAACGATTAATGCTGAAATTAAGAGAAGGGTGTTAAAAAACTTTACCCTTTTTCGTCTATGTATTGGAAGTTTTCCATTTCCTTTAAAACATCTTTTTCAGATTGAAAATCACTTGCTACGCTCTCTGGTCCGTGGGTCAACAGGTGTTCAAGAACTATCAAAGAATTATAAGAGGCCCTCCAGTGCTTCTTTTCAAATTTGATGAATCTGATGCGCAGTTAATCGAAGTTTCAATAATGGGAAAGCAAAATCAGAGGAAACAAAAGAAGAAGAAGATAAACCTCTGGTGAAGGATTGTAACAATTCTCATGTAGTCGTCAACTTCAAAAGCAGCCCTGGAGATTGCCCTCGGAGCTCTGGTTTCTGGGTTTCCATTAATGGCCTCTTCAGTTAATCTTCAGATTGGAACGATGGAATCAGAAGGTCCAGAAAATGATCAGAAGATGAAAAACCATGTCACGACTCAAGACCAGCAGAGAGATAAAGAGAGAGCTTACAATTCTGCTGGTGTAACATCAGTGAGGGCCAAGGATAATATGCATGGCTAAGCGGAGGATAGAATGTCAACGTTGCCGGAGCTGTATCAGAAGCAGTCTGAGACGAAATTCAAAGGGACGACGAAATTTCAAATTTTGACTTTTCATAGCCAAGGAAAATATCTTAAAGACTAGGCTTTTAAGGGTTTTTTCCGAACAGCCACGTGGAGGGTTTGGACTGCACTTCTCGAAAGTACAAGAGAGAAACAAAGAAGGAGATGACAACACTTAATAGGGATGACATTTTTTAGGACACTGGTCACTGACATTTCACCAATATCTGTTTTTTAAACTTAAAATCTCATTTTCTCTCTAACAGAAGCCCCAAGCATCAAAACCCACCAAGTGGAATTCAATCAATACATATATATCAGTGTGTCTGAGCCTGCGTTCGTCGGCAAAGTCCGGCTCAGGCTCAGGCGGGTGCATCGGATGATTTTTTGGCCTAATAAATTTTTTAACCAATCCGACCTTCGCAGGAACACGGACGTTTCTTCTCTTAAGTGAATGGTTAAAGTCAAATCTTGAAGATATAAAGCTAAAATCTTCAAATGAGAAGAAGAGAGTCAAAAGCTTGAGGCCCATTTAAGTTTTGCATGCATTAATAAATACGAAAACTTTATCTCACCGTCTCTGCCAAAATTAAATCTTGCCAGCAATCAAGCTATCAGCTTTTATCCTATTGAGTTTTCATCGTTCAGGGTTATAATGTGCGGATGATTGATTCTAGGGGTTGAAAAATCGTTCCATTCATCGTGTAATTGAGCAAAAGACAAAAAATTATGGAGAAGAATTCGTAAAAATCTCATACCAATATGTACACTCCTATGGGTATGCAACAAAGGAAGAAATTTCTCAGGCTATTGACGGAGCTTCCAGATCCAATTTCTTCCCGGACGGCAGCCGGAGATGACGGGCTCTGAGGGGGATCATTTGCTGCCGGCGCGTATGCGGAATCGGGTGGCGGAGCATCAGTTATTGCCTGGCTTGGCTTCGTTGTCACCGTCGGATTATCCCCAAATATTTCTCTAGGCAATAATACCTCCGAAACCCCGAAAATGGAGACCGGATTTTCATCAAACACCGTCTGAGTGACCGTCGCATGGACGATTCCGGTATTTATCCCCACAGATCCATTTACTCTCGATATGTTCAGAGTATACCTACCGGCCCCCATGTCTTCCGTGGCCAGCGTCGGCTGCACGGGGTTCACAATCGACTCGAGCGATCCTAATGGATAGTAGGAGTGGAGTACGTGAAATTTCAACACAACGGCTTTCTGATCCGCCGGAAGCGACTGTAATTTCACAGTCTCAGGAAGATTAGAGAAAGCTTCGTCAGTCGGTACGAAGAGCGTGATTCCAGCTCCACCTTCGTCGGCTTCAAACTCTTCGACGACGCCGGAAGCCAGTAGCATTGAGGCGGCGACGTTGAAGTTCTTGCCGTCGATTAAGGCCTTGGTGATGTTCAGCCCCAAAGGAGGCCGCGCCTCCGACGCCATAAGATCGAATCCGTAAGGAACGAGCAGGGAATCAACTGCGAATATGCTGACATTGTACGGAAAGTTCTTGACGAGATGGAGAACAGTAGCGTTCGCCGAAGAATAAGTGCCGGGAGAACGAATCGAGACCACGCCGGTGCGAGGATCGCGAGTGATGTTGACGGAGCCGAAGTCGGAGGTGGCTCGGCCGGTGGTCTGATAAAGAGTAGTGACGAGGTAGCCGGAGGGCGAGATCTGACGGAGGTCGGACCAGGAAAAGTATTCGAGGAGGACATGGTAGCGGAGGACGTCGGCGAGAGAGGTGGGAGAGAGGCGGTTGGTGAGATCGGAGAAGGCGGAAAGATAAGGATTGGGAACGGCGAGAATGGTAAGCGACGACCGGGAGCTCAGATCGGCGGCAATGGAGTTGGCGAGAAGAGAACAGAACCGAGAGAGATCGGAGGAGGAGGAGGAGGAGAGTAGAGAAGTGACATTGAAGGCAAAATTAGGGCTGGGAGAGGAGAGGAGGAGAAGATAGAGGACAGTGACAGGGGTAAAATGGGGATATAATTCAGAGAGGGCCATTTTCTGGTGATTTCGCAGCGGAGGCAGTGGGCGTTTGGATTCGCAGCAGAGATAAGAGAGTCGAAGTCGGAGTGGGAGTGGAGTGGGATCCAGTGCGGCTGATCTCAATGTAAGAAACTGATGATTGACGACGACGGCCAACCAATCGACGGTCTCGATCCACTTGTTTCACGCGGGCCCACTCTCCCCCTGGTGTCGTTCTGAAAACTGATGACGACATAAAAGTTGAGGTCCATGCAGCGCCCTCCCGCCGGCAGCCAGTTATCAGGCTCCGTTGATCCGACTGAGAGAAAAAAGTGGCCGGCGATCGTGCCCTGAAGATGACCGGCGATCGTTATAATCCAGTCCCCCTTGATGAAACTGAAGAAGCTGAGATCTTTGAACAGCATTGACTTTTTCTCATCTATCCCAAATCTTAGGTGTACGTGGCTTCATACGTGTCAAATCACCAGCAACTTGCAAATGTTGATATTGACGACGTTTATTTTTAGTATATTCTTCACGCTCAAGTACTTTTTACTAATTTAATAAATTATAGTTAAATTAGTTATATATAATATTTATTATACTAATTATAACTTAAAATATTAATGTCTATTATAAAAAATTAAAATAACAAAATAAATTTAACATTACGAAAATAAAAATAAGTTAAAAAAGCCAATTAATTAATCTTAACTATGAATTGTTATTGATCTTGGGCCAGAGTCATTGGGCTTTACAAGTGATGGAGGAAAAGGCGCTGCAGGAAGCCTTAATTCGCGGGGAGGAAGAACTCTGAGCTAGACACGAGAGAGAGAGAGAGAGAGAGAGAGAGAGAGAGAGAGAGAAAGAGAGAAAGAGAGAAAGAGAGAAGAGCAGCCCGCACGGTCTCATCTGAATCAGTTTTAAGTTTTTTTACGTAATGAATTTCAGTCAATCTCATCTAAGATCTAGCTGAGTTCTTTGTGCAGTGTAATGTGAAATTCACGTTGATGATTCAAGTAGGGAAAGATGTCATAAGATCTAACTGAACTAAAAGAAGATGGATGTTTTCAGGCTGAGATTTTCAGTTACGATTTGCAACTATTCATAAATGAGCTTCTTCATGTTTGATGGGTTCATGGTTTCTGAACAACAGATTGTCCGAAGTGACCTGGAACGCAGAAAACAAATTTGAATCTTTTGAAGGAGTCCCAAAGTCTCCATGGCTTGTTTCTCTTTCATGTTCTCTCTCGTGTACCACCACAAAGAAGTCCAAGCTTGCTCCTCTAGAGGTTGCATCCATATGCCTTCCCTCTCTCATTCTATCTTTGTAAATTATTACATATTTTCTCTCGCTGAAACCAGTTTCATCCCAATTCCAGGAGAGAAGAATGATAGACAGGTTTAAATTATGTGGTAAGGGAGGACACGGAGGCAGTGGTTGCGTTAGTGTTCGTCACAGCCGACATGATCGGCGAGGCAAACCTGATGGTCGGATTTCCTCTCATCCCTTTACTCCTGCTCTTCTCCTTTGATATAATGGGTAAAGTTAATGTTACCTGAATAAAGGAAAAGCAATAGTAATCATCTTTTGTAATTGGTTCTCTGTGTAGCTACTTCTCTCTCAAACGTTGAAGGTGGAAATGGTGGAAAAGGTGGTGATGTGATTCTGAAGTGTTCACGTACAGTTTGGGACTTCAGCAGCTTACAGCATCATTGCTACTCTTTTGTTTAACTTGTCCGCCTAATGGTTCACTTGAATTTAAATTCATTGATGAGAGTGCACATAGAGGAGGAAACGAGTTAGAAGTTATATAAAAAATATTTAATCATTAACATGAAATATCGTTATCATGATATAATAATAATTATATGTTATAAAAATCTTATTTTTATATTGACAAAATAAATTTAAAGAATTTACGAAAATATACATTTTTACGAGCTTCATAAACTTTAAGGTTTGATCTTTCTACCTTTGAAACTTCTGATCTTCTCGGTCAATCTTCTTCACCTCGAATAATCACGAGTGAGCGTGATTGACAAATCGTTTCACTCAATTTATAGTTGATCGTGTTCTCAACACTTGAGACGATTTATTTGAATTTATAGTACTTTTCTCTAAAATCAAATCGAGGAATTTCGAAAACTGATATTCTCTCTAAATAGTTTTTCAATTCGCTTCAGTTAACTCTTAATTAATTATCTATTGTCAGTTATAAGACTATATTTTAAAAAGAATTATTTTCGTAACAGTTACGAAAATCACTCACTAAAATTTTAAAATATGATTTTATAAAATATTTTAACGTTTAAAATATTTACAAAATCTAAACTGATTNACTAATTATTCAATCTTATTTGTTTATTTTTCTATTATTCAAATAGTGATAGAAAGTGTCAGAGGGACCGATGAACTTATAGTTTTAAGATCCAATATTTTTTTATTAATTAATATAAACTATTTATATTAATTGACATAATTATTAACTCTAAAGTAATTCCACTAAATACTTAGAGTTGCACTCTTAAAGACTATAAAATATATTTACACAAATGTAATGTTCATTGATATAGTCACTACACATGTATTAACCTTCATTTGATTCGTAATAGAGCTAAGTTATATCCGTCAATCTCTCATATTACATATTTATCTTTGACTACCATTAGTTATTAATTGAATAATTAATTTATAACAATTATGATTTGTGCGCTAATTATTCGATTACTGAACCAACAAACAAGAGAATCTATAAAATAGATTTCATTGTATCGATGTTAGCATTCCCGACTATTTAGTTTAATTAATTTCCAAAATACAAGGTTTGAGAATTGTATTTCAGAATAAATTGTACCGAGTAAATCAAAGAATAAATTAAAACAAAATAAGAGTTTACTAAATAAAATGAATTAAGTCATACATATATGACCATCATTATGATAAAATAATTGTTTTATATTTAACGAAAATTATCAGAATAATATAATTTCATCTGGTTCAGTCATTTATAATCAAATTATATAAAATATATTTATTTTATGTCACTACATATATAGTTGAGATAAGACTACACATTCTTAATGAGATAAACTATATTTATGACTATGTGTAACTTGAAGATCCTGACTTCAAATATTAGTAATGAAATTGTTTTGATTATTTTTCTTTATATTTTATCCCTGCATATCTATAATAGATATGTTAATATAAAATTTACATAAATAATTAAGGAATTTTCTATAAACTTTATAAAACATATTAAATGCAAAACATAATAATAATCAATGTTAATTTATTCATTTGTTCAAATACATTTATTTGTCGACTCATACTTTCAACCAGAATTGCAGTTGATTAACATGAAATCTTACAAATGGTGAGTATCAGATTTTTTTTCATAAAGTTTCTCTTTTTTCTATGAGAATGATTCATCGAAGAACACCCATTTAAGAAAAGGGAGCACTACAAGAAAAGAATGAACGGAAAGAATAATTAGAGAGCCTAATTGAGGGTTAATCATGATTAAAGTCAGTGTCCACGACAAGAGGACACAAACAATTCATGGCCCACCATTCGAAAAATGGCTCTTTCCTCGTTGTCTTATGTCTATTCTATCAAATCCTTTTTCAATCTTTTCAATGTCATTTATGGACGGAGGACCCAAAACAGAGATGTTTTAATTAATGGGATATTAATGACGTTTATTACTAAACCAAAAGGACAAGATTAGATTTTGAAAGGCTGCATGCTTCGTCCCTTTTCATTTCTACGCATCAGAGGTCAGAATAATATAAGTTATCTTCTTGTTTATGAACAAGAAAAATTGTAGTAGGCTTATCTCTCAAGTCTTATCGGGCCTACCATTATGATATAAAGGAAAAAGTCTCGTCTTGTAGGATTCGTCCACTTGTTCGGTGGATTTGATCTCCAGCGGCGCTGATTTCGATTATAAAATGGCAACCAAGGACGCAGCGGAAATCGCAATTAAGGAAGTTTGTTTTGGTATTCAGTTGGTTTGTTAAATTCTTCTCTTTTCTCGCTTAACCTTGAAGAATATGTCTAGCTGTGGAGGAGGTTGTAGCTGCGGAAGCAACTGTAGCTGTGGCTCCGGCTGCAAGTGCGGCAAGCGCCGGTAAAGTTTTTTAATTTTCTATTTCCGTGATTGTTGTCGATTTTCGTGAGATTTGTTGTTGCTGTTGTTTGTACGAGAGTTTATGGCTGATTTTGGGCTATACCGTGCTTGAATTTATGTTTTTCCCTCTCGTTTTGCTTTTTAACCTTTAACGCCGTTGAAAATCCGAACACCCTCGCCGGAGCCAGAGGAAACTTACGATCGGGTTTCAGAAGATCTGACGTCGTAATCAATTTGATCTGATTTTGGTTTCTTCTTTGATTTCAGTTTTAATTCATTCATGCATTTTTTGGGGATCTTTTACGATTCGAATTTAGGGTTTCTAATTTAAAGACGATTGTCCTTGAACGATGAACAGATACTCTGAATTTAGCTACTTGGAGGAGAGCACAACCCAGAGCATCATTCTTGGAATCGCACCGGAAAAGATGTAAGTTGAAAAATGAAAAGTTTACCCGTAAAAATTAACTCCAAACAAGGGAAGATTGATTTCTTATTTTGGGTGTTTTTTTGAAGGTTTGACGAAGAATCTGAGTTGAGCTTCGAAGGAGACGGATGCAAGTGCGGGTCAAACTGCACCTGCGACCCATGCTCCTGCAAATGAGGAGATCAAATCTGGAAAGGCCAAACCAGAAGGAGTCAAGGTTGATGGTGCAAATAAGAAAGTTTGATCAATGTTTCTTTGAATTTCATCCTGTTTTCAAAAAAAGATATGCTCGTAATATCTTTGGCGTTGTTCGACTGTAACGAGGTAGTGTTATTGTAAATAAGACTCCATGGATTAATTCTGGTTTCTCCCCATCGATACTCGCGCTATTGGCCTGTAATGTTTGAATCTTGGAATGAATAAGTATTTGGCTTCTCTTGCGAAAAAATAGACACGTTTTCATGGTTATCAGGATGAGAAAAATGACGCATCTTCTTGCAAACTGGGATCAGAAGGTTGAAACTTAAGACTCAGAAGAATCTCTAAACACATTAGAGATGTTGCCAACCGGATGCCCAAAATTATGGTTTGAAGCTTTGCACCAAATAATACCCTTTTACCAATAGCAGGAAAGTTCGTGGTAAATGAATAAATAGATGAGCGGTCGGAAAACAAAATCTTCGAAATGGGAAATCAGCAAAGCCATCGATAATATTGGAGTTAATTAATTTTAATTTTGAATTAGTATTTATCTTGGGCCAGATGCTGCCATTGGGCTTTACAAGTGACAGAGGAAAAGGGGCTGCAGGAAGCCCTACTTCTGGGGAGATTAAATGTATTAGGTTGTCACCCCTAACATGGAGATTGAAGCTCAAATTCATTTGAATAATGATATCATATCAATTTCTACATGATTACCTTTAACCTAATTGACTAATTTAAATTTATAGGGTTCAAAACTTCAAAGCGGGATCCACTCCGAAGACTTTCTTCGTTTGCTAGTGCGCATCACCTTCCTCTTTTGCTGCTGTTGACTATTTTACGCTGTGAGTGTTGACTTACGTTAATTGGTGCATGATAGATGAGTGAGTCAACAAAATACTATTTTTATTTAGTAATATGCTATAATCAGCCCTACTTGATCCGGTGAATAAGAGCAACCCTGCGTTATTGGACCGATTAAGCTTGAAAATGGCATTCCTTTGTGCAGATAAATAATGGGTAATCCCAACTGCTTCAATTAATCGAAAGATGGATCAGTCTGGATTATGGGGTCGGCAGAGGTGGACCAATGGCGAAGCTTTTGGTGAAGTGGCAGCCATTGCTGTGGATCTCTCCAGAACCAAGAAGCCAACTTGCATTTTGTAGGTAGGACCATGTTTTGACTCCAATTTTTCTCCGTTTGATCCTCAATTATCAACATTGTCCGTTCGATTTTCACATCTTACCAGTGGATAACTTGTTTTTTTTTTTCATATTTCGTGCACGGATGCATTGGGAAGACGTCGACTATCATGGAAATGGACACGCTTTCTTCCCTAGGAGATTGTAGCCGTCCAATAAAGGTTCTGTCTTAATGGCAAAAAGTAAGAGCAGAGCTAGCCGTGGACGAGCAGCTCAGCCGTGTCAGCTGATTGACGAGTAAGCTAATCCAGTGGCTGCGATCATCAGCCGCCGCAGCCCCCTACTGCGGCTCGTGAGCTTTTTCTTGAGCAGATGAAGTGTAAGTGTGTGGCGGTGACAGGTGCAAGAAGCAGACGTAAATTGTCCCGTAGAGAGAGAGAGAGGAATGAGGATAGAAGCTAGAGAGAAGGGGGCAGTTCGCCATTAATGCGTGTCTCCTCCGACCTTACTGTTCTCCACTTCAACCCATCTGTCTCGTCTAGCTTCTACCCAGAAATAACTTGGTTGAGACCATCCTCTCTTCCCCCTCCCCACATATTTTTCTTGTAAATTGTCCACATCTTTTATGGCCGTGTTTGTTTATTTTCTCTCAGATCTGCTTGGTTTCTTCTAGTTTCAGGGACGTGTCTTTGATTCCTGCAAATGGGGGCTTGCTTGAGTTCCAGAATTAAAGCTGAAAGCCCGTATAACACAGGTACCTCTTCCCGCAGTTCCTTTCTTCTATGGTGTTTTTACTCAGGCTTCTCTCTCTCTGTCCCTAATTTTTATCCATAAAGTATTTGAAATTCTGTGTTAAGAGAGAAATATCCCTATTTTTCTATGTTAGTTTCCAAATTTCAGGACTAATTCTAATTGCCATGGGGGTTTTAATTGATCTGGATGAATTGTGTTCAACTGGGCAGGAGGGAGTTCTAAGAATGTCGGATACGAGACAAACCCTCTTAGCTCAGGCAGTAAGATGTCGTCAAGCTCAGTCCCCCCAACTCCCCGTAGCGAGGTAGAGATATTGCAGTCAGCCAATCTAAAAAGGTTTAGTTTTGCCGAGCTCAAGATGGCAACTGGGAACTTCAGGCCAGATAGTGTGTTGGGAGAAGGAGGTTTTGGGTCCGTTTTCAAGGGCTGGATCGACGAATTCTCATTGGCTGCATCCAAGCCGGGGACCGGGATAGCCATAGCCGTGAAAAAGCTCAACCTGGATAGCTTCCAAGGTCACCAGGAATGGCTGGTGGGTAAAAACAGCTTCCTTTTAAGAGTTTGATGTTTTGTTTACATTAGTTTTTTTTGTTTTGACAGGCTGAAGTCAATTTTCTAGGGCAACTTTATCATCCCCATCTTGTGAAATTGATTGGGTATTGCTTAGAAGACGACGATAGATTATTGGTCTATGAATTCATGTCTAGAGGCAGCTTAGAGCATCATTTGTTTCGGAGTGAGTTTCTGTTTCTTCTTCGCCATCTTTCGAAACCTGTCTTTGTACGTATTTAACGATCGACAAGGTCAATGTCTTTCCAATTTCAGGGGGATCGTATTTTCAGCCGCTTTCTTGGCAGCTTCGCTTGAAGGTTGCTCTCGGTGCTGCAAAGGGGCTCGCCTTTCTTCACAACGACGAAAGGAAAGTGATTTATCGCGACTTCAAGACTTCCAACATTCTGCTCGATTCGGTGAGTGGCCAACACGAATTTTCTAGATAGTCCTAAGAATTTAGACAGAGTTAAGGATAATTTAATCTGATGACAGAACTACAACGCCAAGCTTTCTGATTTTGGATTGGCCAAGGACGGACCCACCGGTGACCGGAGCCATGTCTCGACCAGGATTATGGGCACTTACGGCTATGCAGCCCCGGAGTACTTAGCCACAGGCCATCTGACTACGAAGAGTGACGTGTATAGCTTTGGAGTAGTTCTTCTGGAAATGTTGTCTGGTCGAAGGGCGACAGACAAGAATCGTAGGCGGGGAGAGCAGAATCTGGTGGAGTGGGCAAGGCCCTACCTCGCCATCAAACGTAGAAATTTTCGAGTCCTCGACAATCGTTTAGAAGGCCATTACAGCGTTGAGGGAGCTCATAAAGCTGCGATTCTGGCACTTAGATGCCTGTCAATGGATCCCCGTCTCAGGCCGAGCATGGACGAAGTGGTGAGTTCGTTAGAGCGGATTTACCAGAAGAAGGAGACTTTAAACACCCAGAAGGCCAACTCTGGAAATAGTCGAGCCAGGTCTTGTCGACCAAATGCAGATCGTGCCATTGGTGCCCATCCTGGCCCTGCTTATCCTCGCCCCTCTGCGTCGTCTCTATACATCTGACATCTAATCCTCCCAGTGTTTCTGGCAAGGTTGGAGAAGATGGCGTTTTTTTTGGATCACAACGAGATTGAAGTGTGCAAAGTATAATTAAGGTTGTAGGTAAAAGGGTTTTCTCCTAAATCATTGTAATAACTTGTGTAAGCTTTCTATAATGGCGACCGGAGAAGAGAAATAATAATAAAAATGTTTATTAGCATAATCCATGGAGGAAAGCTTAATGCGGTCCAGAAGTTGCAGGACAAAAAACATGTTATCGTACCGTTCTGCAAGCGTGCGTTTTGTCTTCGTCGTCCTCGTGGAAACTGATCTGGACTGGATTTGTCGTCCCCTTGATGAAGTTTGCAGGGTTTCGTTCTCAACCGGATTTTCTGTACAGTCTACAAATGATCCAACTTTCTCTCTTTACGTCTACTCTCTCTCTGAACTTCCATTGAAAAACGGATCCCATTCGTGTTCTTCGACGGTTCCGAATGTTATGTACTTCCAGCTGATCTTCTCTGCATAATCGATCCTCTTGCTCCTCCCTTCCGCCGTTTCTGTTCTTATTCTGTCCACCCTGTCAATCACTCCTTTCACTGTAATGTCAAACGCGTCCTCAAATTTCTCCAACCGGCCGGCCGGATTCGCGTAGACGATTTTCGGAATCAGTTTGATTACCTCCTCCCGCATGGCCACCACTTTTCTTCTGGGTATTTTCAGAAGCACTTCCTCGATGTTTATGCTCCCTGATTTTACTTGGTTTGCAGGGATTAGAACGGAGTAGCTTTTATAATCTTGTGGGAGGTGCCATATGTATTGAATGTACGCTGATCCTGGGTGGAAGAAGACCGGAATGCAGCCGGCGAGAATGGCGTCGAAGGCGGAGCGCCGGGTGAATGAATCTCCCGGCGGTTGCAAGCAGAAAACCGAGCTCTGAAACATTTTCATGATGTAAACTGGCTTGTAGCATTTGTTTACTCTCGCGTTGCATTCTAGCAATCTGCAATTCTTTTTCGACGCCTCGCATTGATTGATTATCTCGTTGCGTATCGAGTGGCGGAGATTTGGCCGTCGAGAGCCGACGAAGGAGAACAGCGACTCCCGCCGGAGTCGTCTCACTCTGTTCTGCCACCAGAGAATTTCTGCGTCGTTTGAAGGATGGAAGTAAGTCGGATATGGAATGGCGAAATCGTTGTTCTTCCAAGGGCTTGATTCAATGACAAGCATCGTCATGTTTTTGGATTCTGGGAGATCCAAGAGCCTATTTCCCCAATCCGGGTTCTCCTTTGGAGGTCGCCGGAAATCCCAGGTGATTCTCCCGGTGACGAGAAAGTGGTCTCTACCGGACATAGTTTTCCATTCTGGTTTTTGCCTGAGCCACCGGACAACATCGTGAGAATCGCGATCTCTGACGGAGCTATTGTAACCCCATAGATAGCGGGCGACGTCGAGACCTGCGTAGTAAGGTATAAAAATGGCGGACGCCTCCGATGAATTCATCGTTAAGCACTGGTAATTCTTCATTCTGTTGTGGAAGATGACTTCTAGTGAAAATTGGTTCGTAGCGAACCAGTCATTGTTGGAGTAAACTCTTTCGGTGTTGGGAAGCCGAGGCCCGAGGCCATTGTTGGAGGTGAATTCGCACATGTCGGTCCATGTGCTCAGTGACCGGCAGTTTTTCAGCAAGTCGTCGTTAAATTTAGCCGGAATGTGGTGGACATAGATGTATCGGCCGAAACAGGGATCGTTATGAGCATTACCCTCCATTGCAGGGCGTTTTTCAGCAATCGCCGCGGTAGTTTTTTCACGATTAAACGCTTCTTCTTTCTTTTCCGACGTATTGATTGCCGGAGGCTCTGGTTCTTTCATAGAATTCAAATCTAGATTTTTCTTCGCCGGCCGTTTTGAGGTATTTCTTTCTCGATTATTTGCTTTTTTATTCTCCGACGGATCTATCGCCGGTGAATAAGGCTCTGGTTTTTTGCCAGATTTGAAACCAATGCTTTTCTTCACCAAAACATCAGTTTCGACGTGGGATTGAGAGGTGATTTTTTCCGGATTGAATGCTTTTTCTTCTTTTTTCTCCAACGTATCTATCACCGGTGATTGTGGCTCTTGTTCCTTCCCGGAATCTACATCTACACTTTTCTTCAGAAACCCATCTGTTCCTACGTTGGATTTTGAGGATGTTTTTCCTCGATTGAATTCTTCTTCGATTTCCTCGGACGAGTCTAGTTGTTTCCCAGAATCGAAATCTAAACTTTTCTTCACAACCCCATTATTTTCTACGTTGGTTTGAGAGGTCGTGTTTCCTCGACTGAATGCTTCGTCGTCTTTTTCCGCCGACGTATCGATTGCCGGTAAATAAGGCTCTGGTTTTATCACAGAATTCAAATCCTCACTTTTCTCCACAATCCCTTCAGTTTCTACGTCGGAAGCGCGTAGTTTTTCTTCTTTATTTAACGGGATTGAATGGTCTGCTTCTTCGACGGGATCGGAAAAGTCGCTCGTATTTCCGTCGGAATATACAGGGTTGTGAAAGAAATCAGACTCGCCGGAGTTATCAAAGTTGCCGTAAAACAAGCTTCCCGGGATATTACCGACCATGTAAACAGAACCAAAGAAGTAAAACAACGGAAACCACAAAACAAATGAAGCTAGGAACACCAACGGTAGCCGACCAATGCAATTACCGACCACCGGAATCTCCATCTCGATCACTTCCCGACGAGGATTAATCTTGTTCGCACCTTATCATTAAATCCGACGGAAGATCATCGATCCAACAGAAGATCATCGTTTTTTTCTGGGTTTCTTAGAATCTGAAAAGAAAAAGGAAAGAGAAGCCGACGGACGTTGAAGGATTCAAGGTTTCAGGATCATCGGAAGTCAAAAATAGAACTTTCTAATTATAAAAGAAACTGTGTGCCGTTGGATGAGAATCATCTAAAAGGCTTCTATTGCGAGTTTCATCTTTGGCTGTTGAATCAGGACAATCTCATCGGTCAACCGTAAAATTATACGATTATTGCTTAAT
This sequence comes from Begonia fuchsioides, assembly GCA_003255005.1. Lineage (NCBI taxonomy): Eukaryota > Viridiplantae > Streptophyta > Magnoliopsida > Cucurbitales > Begoniaceae > Begonia > Begonia fuchsioides. Next base: position 959,679 of record QAOC01043453.1, on the reverse strand, counting down.
CAGGGGACCTACCTTGGAAAAGGAGAGATTTGGAGTAGCAAGTGCCCCGGGCCTACACCGCCACAAGTTAGTTATGAGGTCATTAATCACTAATTAAGGTCCTTATTTTTTCTAATTATCCTTACTTTCTTAAGTTAATTAGCCGCATTTCTTGGGTTGACTGCATCTTAATACATGGAATTGCAGTCGGGCGAAGGGAAAGACAAGCTGCCATTTTTATCCATTTTCGACCTTACAAACTCTGCCTACTTTCTCACTTCCTCTCCGCCGCCAAACTCAGAGATTCCACTCCGATGGTCGCTCTTCCCCCACTTTCTTCGATTCCGCTTTCAACGGACTGACGTCCATGGCCGGCACCTGCACTTCCCTCGCGCTTCAAGCTCTCAAATCCTCCGTCGCCGAGCTTTCTAGAATCAATCGCACGGGGTCTCCGTTCCCGTCGGCCCGCTTCTCCGTCAGAAGCTACAACGCCGTATCTACACCCGATGGGCTTGCTCAAGGCCCCTCTTGCATATTCGTTGGCCCCCTCGAAACCGCCCGTCAAGAAACCTTGGAAGCTCTCTACGTTCAGGTGTGCAACCTTACATAGAGCTTCAACCCCTCCTAATTTGAAAACCCCTCTGTCTTTTAGGTATTTCAATTTTGAGTGAATGATGTTCTGTTTTTTAATTCATCGTTTGTCGGCGCGATTGCTTTAGGCACGGGATGCGTATTACAGCGGCAAGCCTTTGATAGTTGACGCCATGTTCGATCGAGTAGAGGTAGTAACGCAAGCCAATGATTATTCATACGCAATCTACAAAAACTTCTGTATAGATTTTTAACGATGCTGATTCGCATTTTTTCTGCTGTAAAAACTATAAATATTTTGAAATAGTTGAAGCTAAGATGGTATGGTTCGAAATCTGTCGTCAAATATCCTCGTTGCAGTATTAGGCGTCAATCCACATATGCTGATGCAGAGGTAATGTTCTGTCTGCCTCAATTTGCTTGCAGTCAACAAGACTCTTATCTAAATTGGATGATCTTGACGAACTTAGATTTGTATCAACTTTTTTGGGGCTCATAGTGTTTATTTGATCTTTATTTCAATATCTGAGTAATTTGTTTGAAGTTGTAGAATTGAAGATTTCTTTCTCATGCAAATCACCCAAAAGTCTAAAAATGAAAGATATCTACTGTTCTTATGAAAATCACTATCATTCTCTGCCGAAAATCGTTTCTCCGTGGATTGATTGTTAGTTGCAGACTTATTTTAGTTTGCTTCATTTGAATACGAGTGACATGGATGTAGGGCAGGAAGATCTATCGCAGGCGTTTGCGTTAGCAAGCATATGGTCACTGTTTTTGGCCTTCGGCTGTTCGTCTTGTCTACTGCCAGTAATATATTCAGCTAGCCTAGCTTTTCAAGATCATTTCAGTTCATCAAATTTTGATGGCGGCCAAGCCTCTCCTTTCGAGTCTCTTGCTCTGTTGAATAGCTTTTTATTCATGGCACTTGGCTCTCTGATTGGTATCCCTACTGCTTCTGCTTCCGGTAGTATCTTCCTAGTAATCGCAAATCGATCCACTGTCGTTTATTTTCAAAAAAATGTAATCTTTATTGGTGAATTCTCAGAGATTAAATTGATTTTTTTTCTATAGTTCGAGTGCTTCAAGGCCTGTGGAGACACGAGTTAGTGGCATTGAAGGGATCATGTCCGAACTGCGGCGAAGAGGTTACCATTCATTGCTTTGTTTTGATCGATGTTCTAATCTTATCATTTTTCTTCACTTTGGCCTAGTCCGTCTATCCATTTTATCAACAGATCCTCGTTCTTCGATAGGTCTTTGCATTCGTTCAATCAGATCATTCTACCATGACCCCCCATCGAGCGGATTGCCACGTATGCGAATCCCTGTTGGAATTTCGTGTAAAAGTCGAGGTAATTTAAATCGTTAATACTACTTACAATCTCTTACACTTTTTGCAAAAAAAATAATAATTTTTATTGCTACGCAGAAATCCATTTCGAGCATCGGAACCGGATGGGTCTATGGCAGAGTGTACCTAGTTTCTCGCCGGGATAGAAACCACCGTCGGAGAAAATGAGAACATTAAAGGTCGTCGGAAAGCAAGAGATGACGACTCGTTGTTCATTGTTCAATGATTCTTTCCTTGTCTTGGGAGTTTGTAGAAGACAAACAAACAGCCCTTTTGCTACAAGTCAAGTAGCCTTACTCTCTTATCCATAGCTCATATAATAGTGTGGTAAAATATATTATTATACGTTACAATGGACTCTCACAAATATGACCCAAAATTCTATAGATTTGAGCGATCATTCATATCAGTAGAGGTGTAACAATCGCACGAGTAGACTTTGGTCTAAATTTCTAATACAGACGACGTTACATTGGGGGTACGGCGAACATTACAATTTTGATACCCTACTTCGACGTTGTGTTCAGGTCCAAATAGAACAACGCTTAATATTGTAAATTCATTATAGAATATTTGTGGGTTATTAATTTGTGTGGTAATTAAATAAAATTTGAATATTTGAAATGCAGGGTCAAAATGAGAAATTAAGAGATTGGGCTTGTGGTTGGGCTCGTTGAATGCTATTTTGTAAGCAGATTGGCAAAGAGCGACAACCTCCACCAATTTCCACCTCCTCTCTTCTCCTCTCCTCTCCTCTCCTCTCCCCTCTGTTTCTTCAAATTACGAATCTTATCTTTCACATTTTTTGAATCTGGTTTCCTGTTTTTATTCCTCTCCCTGAATCTGCTTCATCGTCGTCGTTTTCGTTAAATAATCGCTTTTTCCGTTTCTTTTTGGCGGTTTTTGCTCCTGGTTTGATTATTCGCCGTCCTTGTGATCTGTGATTGCTATTCGTTTGAAGAGATGGGTAGCCCTAAGAAGAATGAAAGTAAAGGCTTTTTTGCCGCCATGAGTTCCGGTCTCTCTATGTTTGGCAATGCCATGCACCGATCTGTTAACGGGTAAGTTTTCGCGCACTCAATCAGGCAGTGTAACTAATTTGCAATTATGGACGTTTGGATTTTCGTTTTTGAGAGATTATTTCTGTTTTTCCTTGTCATTATTAGTTCGTATTTGGTTGGTTAACTTCCACTTTCTTATCTCAATTAAATTCTGATTAATATAGAAATAAAAGAATTTGTTGTTACCCAGTTGTATAAACAGATTCAGTTGTTCGACTCTCCGGTTGTCCCGTATTATTGCATTTAGAATAAGAAGTTACAAAATAAGAAAGGAAAATAACTCCTGTAATAAATAAATTCATGGAAACACTTAGATGAATCCTAGAAATCTTAAAACTGTCTACCCATTTAAGAATTGTCATCTACACACTCTTTCTCGAGATATATATTTGTAATTGTATCATCGTTTTACCACATGCACATCACAGTGCTTTGATTTGATACTTTTACTTGGTATTTTAGCTCATGTGTTTTCTACTTTTTGGAATATAACTCGTGCTTCCTTTCTGCTTTTAGGTTGCTTGGATATGAAGGGGTAGAGGTTATAAATCCTGAAGGAGGCAAAGAGGACGCAGAAGAGGAAGCTCACAAAGGAAGATGGAGACAAGAGGTCTGTTTGTTCCTTCTTTGTTTTTCTTCTGCAGCAAATACAGAAACAAGTGAAAATGAGAATACTTTTTCATAAAATTTTACCTTTTCTTGTATGTCTACCTGAGAGGCAAGTCTGTCTTTTTTGTTTGCTATGCTCAACTAACTATTCTCATTATACTTCTGTTTTCTTTTGTGACAAAAGGATCGTGATAGTTACTGGAAGATGATGCACAAGTATATAGGGTCGGATGTCACGTCGATGGTGACACTTCCTGTTTTTATTTTTGAACCAATGACAATGCTTCAAAAAATTGCAGAGGTTTGAGTAATTTCTGAAAATATTACGTCCTGTTGGGTTTTTTTTTTGTTCCTATTCCAGTGATAAGCTATTTTGTGTAATGATAGTTGATGGAGTATTCTCACTTGTTGGATCAAGCAGATGAATGTGAAGACCCCTGTATGCAACTGGTCTATGCGTGTAAGTGTATTGGGATTTAAATTTTATCGAGCAATTGAACTCAACCAATTGTGTTATAAGATTTTTGAGGCACATTAGTTTATCAGATATGTGATTTTACTCTACTCTTTACAGCATCATGGGCCATATCTGTTTATTATGCCTACCAAAGAACATGGAAGCCTTTTAATCCCATACTTGGTGAGACTTATGAATTTAATCATAAGGGGATCACCTTTATTTCAGAGCAGGTGAATTTTACTCTCATAACTATTACTTTAACAAAGGCAGAGTCATACTTTTCCATTTTCTCTTGAATATTTTTCCTTTAAGCTAATTATGACTAAACGACCTGCGATAGTACTCTCTAAGATCAAGTTATGTTACCTTGAATTACATTTGACACATGATCCATATATCTGGCTGATGTGTTTTCAGATTAGTCATCATCCCCCCATGAGTGCTGGGCATGCTGAAAATGAGCACTTTACTTATGACGTAACATCAAAGTTAAAGACTAAATTTTTAGGAAACTCTGTCGATATCTACCCTGTTGGAAGGTTAATCCTATTCCTATACTTCAACTGTACTCGTCTTTTGTTTTGCATTCATCCAATTGGTTCACCATGTGATAAATTAACGGGCATTGAATTGCTTAGTTTATTCCATAGTTTTATTTAGATAGTTCTTAGTTTAGAAGTTATGTGATTTCTACCTCAAAACAGAATACATTCTATATCTAGTTATAATAATTTTTCAAAATCTATAAAGACAGTCAAATTAATAACAATTGGTGTTAATACAAAAACTTTTTCGAGTCATCTCTCTTTAAACGAGCTCCTCTCATTCTTCTGTCAAGTTTATATGTTAAACTATCACCATCATATACTATCAAATTGGTGTATAAATTAGGCTAAATTTACACATTTTGCAGGACTCGCGTGACTCTCAAAAGGGCTGGTGTGACATTAGATCTGGTGCCCCCTCCCACGAAAGTCAATAACCTGATATTTGGAAGGACATGGGTTGATTCACCAGGAGAGATGATTATGACAAATTTAACGACTGGGGATAAAGCCGTGCTCTATTTTCAACCATGCGGCTGGTTTGGGTACATTTTTTTCCTACGATATGTCATCATTCTTTTAGAAAAAAAAAAGAGAAGTAGGTTGAATTTTGTTTACCTGCATACTTTATTCCACCTTTTGAAATGATTGTAAGTTAATGTGCATAATCGGTCCCCATACACTGTTAATGTAGAAAATTGACATCTGTTTATGATATTTTTATTGAGATTTTAACTCAAAGTTACATTTATTATCAACATTAGCATTTTAACACTTCACCTCTGATTTCAGAGCTGGTCGCTATGAAGTCGATGGTTACATTTATAATGCTAACGAAGAGCCAAAAATACTGATGACTGGAAAGTGGAACGAGTCGATGTTATATCAACCATGTGATATGGAAGGGGAGCCTCTTCCTGGCACAGAACTGAAAGAGGTTCTTGTTTATGTTTGGCTTATTATTTTCCATTTTACTGCGCTGACTTTCTGTATTGACCATTATGGTTTCTGCATGAATGTGGGGATACTTGTGTGTTTGATATCTGATCACAAATGATGAATTTTCATACATCTTGTTCTTAAATATTTTGAGTTGGCTTCTAGAAACTTCTAATAATCTTCTTTCATGTACTTGTTGTATAGGTTTTTCACGTGGCTGAGGCTCCAGAAAATGACAAATTCGACTACACATACTTTGCACATAAAATCAACAGTTTTGACACCGCCCCAACCAAGTTACTGGCCTCAGATTCTCGTTTGCGTCCAGATCGATCCGCACTAGAGAAGGGCGACCTCTCCAAAGCTGGAGCAGAAAAGAGCAGGTCTGTATCTTCTCCTCTGGTACACATATTCGGATTCATCGAATCACTGTTATGAATCATATAAAAGGTGATTTTTTTTTGGTCAGCTTGGAAGAGAGGCAGAGATCTGAGAAGAAAACTCGAGAATCAAATGGTCAACGATTCACGCCTCGATGGTTTGATTTTACGGAAGAGCTGGCCGCTACTCCGTGGGGCGATTTGGAAATCTTTCAATACAATGGCAAGTACACTGCCTATCGAGCTGGGATTGACAAATCCACAGATGGCCATGAAATCGATGCCTCGCCGACGGAGTTCAACCCGTGGCAGTTTGGGAATTTCTCTGCAGAATAGAGTTGTTTTTTATTCATTGGGATTTGACTCTTTGGTTTTGGATATATCTTGCTTTGTTCCATTTGTGACAGTCATTTGATTAGTCTTTTATATAAAAGCATAGTCCATTTCATTTGATTAATCTCTTTCCCACACGGTGTCTAGATCATAACTAATGACGATTAGAAAAGTGATTAACGCATTAAAGATAATGGAATATCTCTGCATTGCCGCCACGTGTAACTGTTGAAGATAAGTCCCTGTAAATGTGATGGCTAAAATTTAGAGTAATTAAAATATGATTAATTAAATTTAAGAAATTGGAGGGTGACCACGTTTGGGTCTTGGCGGGCCGACGTTTTTGAAAGCGCCTTAACCGTCCCCACTGGCCACCACAATCCTTCCGATCTTATCGCCAACCCACTCACAGGCCCCACCTGCAACCTCGTCGACGTTTTGAGTCCTTTAACCAATGGAGACCTCGTATTCTGCTACGTCAGCATCTTTCGTGGCATCCTTTATATGGGAAGCCCACCCTTTTCGGGGATCACTGCTTGAAACTAATGATTGGGTTAAAACCACGTTATTATTTGTCCTCGTTAAATCCTGATTTGCTTCGTGATTAAAACGCGGTAAGAATTGGTGGTTTTGAGTCTCGGTTTTGCAGTGACGAAAATTACGTGTAATTTCCAAGAAGTTTTTATCTTTTGCGATCCAACGTTTTTTACGATCCTGGAGATGAAACGCAGCCACATGATGTCGGGGGAGTTCCACGTGCCTGAATCTGAAGGCTATTCAGACATGGTGTGTCACCCAGTGGAGAAGAACCGGTCTTTACGTGGTTTATCCGGTGACTGGGCATAGCCGGGTGGGGGGGTCAATGGTATAACTATAAGAACTGGGGTTTAAGCAGTTTGTTGGTGTGGTTTTCAGAGGGTTTTACCTGTCCATCCCAGACACTCGGAGATCCTTTTTTTTTGTTTTGTTTTCTGGCTGAATAGATGGAGCGAAAAATGATTTCTATGGACGTTTTCTGGGAATCCATGGGATAGAAAACGTGTGATTGTGGTGAGGAAAGCAAAAAATTTTCTTCTTTTCTAGTTTTTCCCCATAATTCTGCGAATTTCGCTGTGGATTCATTTACCGAGCGAGAGAGATCTGCACTTTGACGTAGAGTCGTTTTTTTCGAGGTAAGCTTAGTGAATTTATTGGTTTTCTTGCACGAATCGCTCGAGGTGTGTGGGTTTTGCTTGGGGTTTTCTTCTTGCCGACGAGGATTTTCTTCATTTCTGGGTTCGTTTTTCAGATACATCGTGGGTAGGAATCGATTTTCGACGTGGGATTTAGCTCAGAATTTTGACGATTTTGTGTTCCTCTCCGAACAGGTCAAATTGTAGGCTATTTTATTCTGTTTGATTTTTCCCCTCAATGTCGTACGTTTTCCCGCCGATCAACTCTGTTTTGTCATCATCAAAAGGATTTCGGGATCCGATCTTCGATTTTGTGGGTCATTCGTTATATTCGATGAAATGAATGATTTGAAGACCGAGAATCTCGCGCTTCGTTTTCCATGTTTTGTCCGTCGTGTTGGATTTCAGATCGATCAGGTATACCGGGTTTAGATCTCCTAAAAAGAATAATCTGAGATGCATTCATGCATCTGTGTTTTAAATGAATCGCAAGTTTCTTCTTCGATCATTAATGAAAAGGGTTTTATTGTGGTTTATTTGCAGTTTCTGTGTTTTATTGTGGTTTATGTCCATTTCTGTAAAATTTTCTCATTTTCGTATTTAATCCAATTAATTCGAACTGGGTTTGAATCCTCATAACTTTTTCCCAGCTTTTGTTCTTCATTAGTTCTATGTTCTATCACCATGCTGCTGAGTGTTATGTTCTGGGTTTGTAGTTGTTGAAGATCGAAAGCACGTCCAAATCTTTCGGGTTCCTCCAATTGATTGATCGTTTCTGGTATGTCTTCTAAGATATGGAGTTTCAGAAGAGGTTAGATTATGGATTTAATGGCTACCAAGTGCCTGCAATACCTAGATCTACAAGATCAGCGAGGGTAAGTTCATTTTTATCTGTTTATCAGATTTCTTGGAATTTAATTTCTTCGATTCGAGTTAAATTTATGCTTTTGATTTCTTTGTTTCGGCAGAGGAGTGCTTTTGGAAATCGATGTAAGGAGGGAAATTTACAGGCGTTCGACTTGTTGGCCACCGTAGCCGGCGAATTATTTCATCCTCCAATCTCCTCAGACGATTCGACTGTAAAAGAAGAGCCGGAGATTATCAAGAAAGAATGGCCGAAAATTGAACGTCTTTTCGAAACTCCTCACAATGAAGGTCATTTTTCCCAAATTACTTCTCGGGTTACGAGTTCTGATAGTTCGGAGAGGATCACTGACGAGACTACAAGCCAAATCGAAAGATTAGCTTGCAAAATAGACATAAGATTGAAGTCGATGATTGATTGTAGAGATTGCGGAGATAGAGCAACTAAGGAAGACAAGTTAGATTCTGGAGCAGGGATGGATATATCGAACTTAGAGGATATAGGTATGAAGGAGAAAGCTCGAGCTTTAGAGGGCTCTAACAATGTCTGCAAAGCACCCTTATGCAGAGACAGCTTTAATCCTGCATTTCAAGATCATGTAAAAGTAGTTTGTAGAGATGATGACGAAAATACTTCCGGGTGTACTCACCCGATCAACCCAATAAAGCCTAGTTTTAGGCCTTCGAATTTTGATGGGAACCGAAAGGTAAGGAAAATGTTACCTTCTAAATATTGGAAAATCGCCTCGAAAGGTCGAGAGGAGGGATTTTCACAAGGTACGGAAGTTTTATTTGACTATGCAGTATGTCGTCGTCGAATTTGAACTCTGCTAATTTAGCGATGTATTTTTGTATTTCTAGATGGTTATTCGAAGCCTGTTTATCGCGTTAAGAGGAACTCTTATAAGTACCAGAGATCTCAGATGAACGTTCCGTTCAAAAAGAGGAAATTTTTGGACTGTAACTCTGTTTCGGACTCTGATGGAACGTTTAATATCGATGGCTACTCCAATTCGTTAGAGAAGAGAGTTAAAACAGATGCTTATGGTTAGTGTTAAATACCGGCTTGTTACATTTTTCAAAATAAATGGTTATTTATCGTTGCTTTGAAGTTGAAGATTTTGTTTTTCAGGCTCGGGAACATCGGACTTTGCAGCAGGTCATCTCAAATTATTCCAATCGAGGAGGGATTCTCACGGTACGAGAAACAAAATGGGTCTTTTTTGAAACTGTTTTGGCTTGGTTCTTACTTGAAGATATCATTGTTGATTCTCAGTGAAGCTTAAGATCAGGTCTTTTCGGGTGCCTGAGTTCTTCATCGAGATTCCCGAGTCTGCAACTATCGGTTCGTTGAAGGTATGCTTGGTAGTTTTGTTATTTAATGGCTAAGGATTTGCTTTGTTTTGAAGATTGATTATTCTAATTTTTTTCAGAGGACGGTAATGGAGGCCATTAACACTATTCTCGGTAGTGGATTACGAGTTGGTGTACTTCTCCAAGGGAAAAAAGTTGGAGACGATAATAAAACCTTGTTTCAGACCGGAATTTCTCACGACAATCAACTCGATTCATTAGGATTTACATTGGAGCCTACTTCTCAAGCTTCCACCCCCCTCTGCCATGGCAGTTCTCCTCCCTGTAAGCTTCTTTGCGACTCAAAAAAGCCGCTCGCCAGGTACTTTATCACATATTTTCCACCGCTTTTGCAATAAGAAACAAAAAAGAATTAATCATCCTTCTTCCCCAGGTATCCACAGGCCGAGACGAAAATGGTGAACTTAGGGACCGTGGTTGAAAGTGACCGGTCTCCTGTCGATGCTTTCATCGAGAAAAGCCAGAAAGATAGTAAAGCACTGGTGGCTGTTGATGCCCTAGCTGTTGTTCAACCTCGTCAGAAACTGAAACAGTCCGAGGTTGTCCAACGAAGAATCCGTCGACCATTCTCTGTCGCAGAAGTGGAAGCCCTCGTCGAGACAGTCGAGAAACTCGGCACCGGAAGGTTCGTTTATTTCGCTTTGCCAATTCAAAAGTTGGTCTTAGACGAGAACAAACTCAACCCGAATGACAATTAATTCTCTTTCAGGTGGCGAGATGTTAAAGTGTGTGCATTTGATAATGCCAAGCACAGAACTTATGTGGACTTGAAGGTACCAAGTCTAGTTTTCTTCTTGGTATCAACCCAACTGATCTTACTTGAAGTTACCTTAAAAAACTCGAACGGGAATTGAGAGAAGATTGGTTTGTGGGCGCAGGATAAGTGGAAAACGCTGGTGCATACTGCAAGAATAGCACCACAGCAGAGAAGAGGAGAGCCGGTGCCTCAAGAACTTCTGGACCGGGTCTTGGCGGCTCAGTCGTACTGGTCGCAGCACCAACCCAAGCTCCTCAAGCACAGGCCCGAGCCCTGTCTTCTCATCTGAATATAATATATAGCTGTATTCTTTGCTTTGGTTGTATCTTAATGCTTGTGTAAAAGGTATTAACAGGCTAGAAGATTTAGTTCGTGAAGATATTAACTGAAATGTCATATAAATCAGGATTCTTAATTTCAACGAATGAGGTTATCATTGAAAGTGACCGGCCTTCGGTCAGTGGCGGCTTCTTCTACTTTGAATTACTGGAAGTCTTGCGTTAGTGCTTCTCGGAATTGAAAACGTTAGAATTATCTTGTGCGTAGCCACTGATTCCTCGGTCCTGGATGCGTTTTGTGATTTGATTTTTCAATTTCTTTTTTCAAATTTGGGGTTCTGATCGGCCGATGTGATTATGGAATTTTCCTGATCGGCGACATAAGGCTGGAAGGAGACGAATTGCTCGTAACGAACTGTGGGTCGATTAAAGAACATACCAGATGAAACGATGGAGGAAAATAGTCCGAGAGACACTGTTCTAACCTTAATCAGAAGCATAAACTCAAAGCTATTAGTCCATGGCGTCGTCAATGGAACCTACGACGCCCCTTTCTTCGATTCGCGATTCAGAGAAGCGATTTTCCACTTCTCGTCGCAATTCGACATGATGGACACGACGATCGAGAGAGAGAATCCGCACAGGCTCGTGTTCGAGAGGGAAATTCTGGGGAGAGACGCCATTAATGCAATAGCATGCGAAGGGTTTCAGAGAATTGAAAGGCCGGAGTCGTACAAACAATGGCAGATCATGAACGCTAGGGCTGGGTTCAAGCAGACGCCATTGGAGCGAGATATCACGAAGAACGTGGAGAGCATCGTGAATTCAGATTACCATAAAAATTTCGTCGCCGTCGAAGATGGTCACTGGATGTTGCAGGGATGGAAAGGAAGAATCGTCCATGCTCTCTCTTGTTGGGTTCCTGCATAGATGTTCATCTTCCTTACCCATTTTCTCAAATAAAAAAAAACTTTAAATTTATAGATAATTACTTATTTTTTCTTGAAATAAACTATGTTTGATGCTTTTCAAGGATGATTTGGTAACAAAGACTGAATCTTTTTTATTATCAACAACTAAAGTTGGAATCTTTGAACGAGACATTGACTGGGAATTCAAATGGAGGATGTCCCCATCTTACCATTTAATTTGCTAACTGACAACGAGAGGTTACATTGATTGATTGATTGAATATGGACACCTGAAGTAGGAAGGTCAAACCATACAACATAACTGTATACAGCAAGACCTAGTAAATCCAAAGTCAAATACTTGAGGATCAAGGCAGTCTTTGTCGTGACACGTGTCGTATTTACACTTTGTTCTTCTTCGTCTACAAAATTCCTAGTCTTCTTGTCCACTCGTGCAGTGTTTCTCCGTCAGTGACGAAGTTTTTTATGGTAAAAGGGTGGCGGCTATCTTTTTAACTTCCTTTATCGAGCATGGCGCTTTCCCAGAAACTTCATCCCAACAATGGCGCTTCATTTTCTCCTTAAACTTAGCTGAAGCTCGTCGTCTGTTCTTCACTGGTAGAGTGCTTCTTTCTCTCTCGAACCGCCATTTACTTCAAATCATTTCTGGGTTTTCGTTCCTCGTTAGAGTTTCTGCTTGTTTTGCTTGATGGGCTTTGTCGTTAATAGCTGCTCTGATTCTTCGGAAAAGGGTGGATTTCAATTTCCCAATAACCGATCATTGGATTTACTTGTTCTTCCAAATAATTCTTTAACTCTTACTGATCCATCGTCTTCTTCTAGCCTTAGCTCTGCGGGTGATTCGCCCGACAGCCATGATACTTCTAATACAATTCTCAAGTATATAAGGGAGATGCTTATGGAAGAAGAGGATTTAGAATTTAAGCCTTGTATGTTGCAGGACTGTTTGGCTCTGCAAGCTGCTGAGAAATCATTTTATGATGTTCTTGGTCAGGAGTATCCCCCTTCGAGTGAGGATCAGTGCTCTCCACCTGTTCGACGAAATTCCCAAAAGAATGATGAAGAAGCAAAAGATGGCATCATGCCTGTGGAGGCCTTTGGAGTTAAAGATGGATCTTACAATTTCCCATCTGAGCTAAGGCAAAAGAAGTTTCATCAACGAGAATATAACGAAGAATTTCTTCGGGATGCTAGGAATCGCAAGGAGTCGGCCATTTACGGCGAAGATTACGAGACCCAAGAGTTATTCGATAAGGTTTTGCTCTGTTCAGGGAACAATTACGAGTCAACGCCGTGCTCCGGCCAAAACTTCTTGGAAAATGAAAAATGGGAGAAATCGCAATCTCTGAGGTCGATAAAATCCTCCAAGGGAAAGACGAATAGATCGAGAAAACAAGCGAGCAAGAACACGGTTGTCGATTTGGCAACTCTGCTAACCCAATGTGCACAAGCAGTGGCAATATATGATCAAAGAACAGCCAGAGATCTACTCAAACAAATCAGAGAAAACTCCTCTGAATTCGGAGATGGAACTCAGAGATTAGCCCACTACTTTGCAAATGGCCTCAGTATACGCCTCGAGGCTGGATCGCCCTCGTATTCCCCCTTCGCTTGCAAGGAAGCCTCGGCTGCTCATATCTTAAAAGCTTACCATCTTTACATCACAGCTTGTCCTTTCAAAAGGCTATCAAGTTTCTTCACAAACAGAACGATTTTGAAACTAGCAGAAAGAGCAACAAGCCTTCACATTATCGATTTCGGAATTCTATACGGCTTCCAATGGCCATGCCTGATTAAACGCCTATCCATCAGACCCGGTGGCCCCCCAAAGCTTCGGATAACCGGGATCGAGCTTCCACAGCCGGGGTTTCGACCGTCCACTCGGGTCGAAGAAACTGGCCGTCGGTTAGAGAGTTTCTGCAAGAGATTTAACGTGCCGTTTGAGTACGATTTCTTGGCGCAGAAATGGGAGACTGTGAAACTAGAGGATCTGAAATTGGATCGGGATGAACTGACTATCGTCACATGTATGCACCGGATGAAGAATATTCCCGACGAAACGGTTGTTTCGACTAGCTCGAGAGACTGTGTCTTGAATTTGATCAAGAAAATCGACCCGAATTTGGTCATCCACAGCGTAGTAAACGGAACGTACAACGCTCCATTCTTCCTCACTCGATTCAGAGAAGCGCTCTTCCACTTCTCGGCATTGTTCGACATGTTCGAAGTGACTGTGACTCGAGAAGATCCCCAGAGGCTCATCTTCGAGAGGGAAATCTACGGCAGAGATGCTGTGAACGTGATAGCATGCGAGGGATTAGAGAGGGTCGAGAGGCCAGAGACATACAAGCAATGGCAGGCTCGGAACATGAGGGCTGGTTTTAAGCAGATTCCATTAGACCGTGAGATCTCGAAGGCTGTGAAGAAGATGGTGAAATCTGAATATCATGAAGATTTTGACGTTGATCAAGACGGCCATTGGATGTTGCAGAGCTGGAAAGGTAGAATTCTTGATGCTCTTTCTTGTTGGATTCCTGCTTAAACATTTTTTGTCATTTTCGACAAGTTTACGAATTCATATTCGTATATTATTTCGTGCAAACTTCGATTTATATTCTAGCGTTCGTGATCATGTGAATTAGGTGACAAAACAAAGTTCTACTATCGATTTGGATATTTCGGTATATTCATGTAACATGTATTTGCGACGTTTATCATTTAATCAGATGTTTTGTTCTATGTCTTACTCTTCCGACCACTTCTCGGAGAGGTCGACAAAGGTCGATATCGGGTTTAAAATAGGTGAAGGAATTAGAAATCACGACAAAACACTTTAATGAATTTCGAATATCAATTCACTCTTGAATAAATTTATGTAAAACTATGCTATAACCACCCGTATAGTTGACTAGTCAACGACGAAAGTAGGGCCAATTTCATAATTATTATTTGAATTTAAATGTAAAATAAATGCTTATTAGATATTATATTGAGATCACGTTGAATGAATTAGCGACTTTGATTCGAATCAGTTTAGATAAATCTTTGATATACTTAATTTGGGGAAACTGTTCCACGCGGAGCATTGTGATTGGCTAGTTGCAAGATCTTTGTTTTGCCGAGTTTGACTGACTGGTTTGCTGGAAGGCAGAAAATTGCGCCGAACCGGAGATTAATGTAACAAAATCCAGTCTCCGTCGTACTAGATCTCTATCTTCTTTAGTGTTTATCTCTAATTTCGATTTATTTTCTATTTATTCTCATATAAATAGACACCCCAATCAACGTTTTTTCTCAACTCGAAGAAAAGCCTGTCATCTTTTTCTTCTTCTTCTTCCCGCTGTTTGGCATCTGAGAATTTTGCGAAAAAAAGAAACGAGAGAGAATTGAGATGGAGATTGATCTTACTCCTCGTCTGGCTAAGGAGGTGTACGGAGGCAACGGTGGATCTTACCATTCTTGGACACCGTCTGAGCTTGCCATGCTACGCCAAGGCAATATTGGCGCCGCCAAGCTCGCCCTCCACAAGAATGGCTTTGCTCTGCCTCGCTATTCTGATTCCTCCAAGGTCGCTTACGTTCTTCAAGGTTAGAATACATCTCTCTCTTTCTCTCGCAGTCGCAGTGGCTGATGAGCTTCGTTTTATAAAGGCTTTCTTCTGACGGATTCGGCATTTGATATTTGAAGGACAAGGAGTGGCCGGAATCATACTGCCGGAGTCGGAAGAGAAGGTCATAGCGATCGAGAAGGGAGACGCCATCGCGCTTCCTTTTGGAGTTGTGACGTGGTGGTACAACAAGGAGGACACCGAGCTGATCGTTCTTTTCTTGGGCGATACCTCCAAGGCTCACCAAGCTGGGGAATTCACAGATTTTTTCCTAGCAGGCAGCAACGGAATCTTCACTGGCTTCTCTACTGAATTTGTCGGTCGGGCCTGGGATTTAGAAGAGGACAAAGTGAAAACTCTGGTCGGAAATCAATCAGGCAAAGGGATCGTTCAGCTCGAAGAAGGGTTTAAACTACCGGAACTAAAGGAGGGACACCGAGAGGGCATGGTTCTGAACTGCGAGAAGGCTCCGTTGGACGTGGACATCAAGGGTGGAGGGAGAGTGGTTGTTCTCAACACTAAGAACCTTCCTCTGGTGGGCGAGGTTGGGCTGGGAGCTGATCTAGTGAGACTGGACGGGAGCGCAATGTGCTCTCCTGGATTTTCCTGCGATTCTGCACTGCAGGTTACTTACATTGTCAGGGGCAGCGGTCGCGTTCAAGTCGTCGGCGTTGACGGGAAGAAGGTGCTGGAAACGACGATCAAGGGTGGGGATTTGTTCATCGTGCCCAGATTCTTCGTCGTCTCAAAGATAGCCGACGCCGATGGATTGGAATGGTTCTCCATCATTACAACTCCCAAGTACGTCGTTGTTTCGTTACTTTTCATCGTTTTCTTATTTTTAAGAATGTTTTGAATTCTGTGGCTGACTGATTTGTTTGAAATGTGGCAGTCCGATCTTCACCCACTTGGCCGGAAGCATAGGAGTGTGGAAGGCTCTATCGCCGGAGGTGATTCAGGCGGCCTTGAAAGTGGACCCAGAGCTGCAGAAACTCTTCTCCTCCAAGAGAAACGCCGACGCCATTTTCTTCCCTCCACCCAACTAATCCCAAGAAGCCATTACTATCTTCTGACCTCTATTCACTGCTCTTTTTTTAAAAGCAACAATAAAAGCTTCAGAGAAGCTGCTCTGTTACAAGAACTCCATTTTAATGGAAACACACGATTCCATATTCTTATCTGATTCGACTTTTTATCGCCATATCTGATCGCGCAGACGCATAGACTCCATTACAAAGGGGAATCGAATTCCCATAACTAGCCAATCAGGAGGTGCCAGCGTCTGAAATTATATGTTGTCGATGAATGAAGAAGAATCTCAAAAGAAGAACGCATTAAGATTGTTCATAACACTTGGCCAAACCTAGATGGTGAACATACCTTCAAAATCATTACGGGTTTCACTAAGCACATGATTAAGCTGAAATATGATCATCATTTCAAGGATAAGATAAAATAGATTTTTTTTACCTACTATTGTGCCTAGTAAATTTGGTCGAGTTTTGGTTCAGATTAAGATTTGATATAGTAAGAATAAATTGTCATGTTAGTTTGCGTCACAGAAATTTAATGATTTCACGAGATTTGTTCTTTAATTTTACACTTTAATAGTGTCATTTGTATGCCAATGGTATCTCTTCTTTTTTTGTGTTCATATTCATTTTAATTAAGTTTGGTTATGATTTAAAGTTACACCTCTAAGATTTACGAATTTAATATTATAAAATAAATATTTGTTATTTTTCTCATGAACCCTTGTTCCGTTTGGTACGTGAAAAAGACGAACAAAATCGTTCGTCTTCCTCTTCGATGAATTCTACAGTGAACTCCATCAACCAAGCTAAAGAGTTTCTGCTGCGCTTCAGACTCACCCAGCTCCGTTCAATTCGGTCTCTTCGTCTCAGCAAACTCTTTGGAAATGCAAATGTCGATGAAGGACAGGTTAGACGCCTTCGAAAGACCATTCCTTTCCTTACTGATCTCAAACAAATCCAAGGCTCAGACGAGGCTTTATCTCTCTTTCAAGAGTATCTCCAAAAGGGTTTTCCACACGATTATCCTTCCTACTCTGCCCTAATTTACAGGTTAGCTCGCTCTCGTAAATTTAAAGAAGTTGAATTCCTTCTTTGTCAGATTCTAGACAGAAACATCCGCTGTAAAGAATCGCTTTTCGTGGCATTGATGCAACATTACGGGAAATCCGATTTGGTTGAGAAGGCAATTGAGCTTTTTCACCGAATTCCATCTTTTAATTGCTCGCGGACCCGACAGTCCTTCAATACGTTACTTGACATTCTGGTTGATAACGATCTAATAAGTGATGCGAATACCTTCTTCGATCAGGGTCATAGAATGGGTTTTCGCCCAAATTGTGTTTCATTTAATATAATCATCAAAGGCCATCTAAAAAGAAAAGAGTGGGAAATAGCATGCAATGTGTTCGAACAAATGCTTGAAAGAGAAGTGCAACCTACTGTAGTAACATATAATAGTCTCTTGGGTTTCTTGTGTAAAAGGGGTGATTTTGATTCAGCACAGGCTTTGTTTGACGACATGATCAAGAAGAAAAAGTATCCAAATGCGGTAACATATGCCTTACTGATGGAGTGTTTATGTTCTTCAGGTAAGTACAAGGAGGCAAAAAATTTGATGTTTGATATGGAGTATAGAAAGTGTAAAGCTCAGCTTTTGAATTATGGTGTTTTGATGAGTGATCTAGGAAAGAAAGGGAAAATCGAAGAGGCCAAATCTTTACTCGGTGAGATGAAGAAAAGACGGTATAAGCCGGATGTTGTGGCTTATAACATTCTTATAAATTGTCTTTGCCGAGAAGGTAGAGCAGAAGATGCATATAAGTTTTTGATCGATATGCAAATCGCAGGTTGTGAGCCTAATGCAGCTACATATCGTATGATGCTTGACGGGTTTTGTCGAATTAAGGATTTTGGTTCGGGTTTGAAGATTTTGAACGCCATGTTGGCGAGTAACCATTGGCCGAAGGAGCATTCTTTTGTCTATTTGGCTTCAGGCCTTCTGATGAGTGGTGAGATTGATAAAGCTTGCTTTGTGTTGGAAGAGATGGAAAGGAGAGAGATGATATTGGATGCTGAAGCTTGGGAGAATTTAATGGCAGGTGTTAGTGTTTGTGATGTTACTGCAAATGAGCTGCTGACTGAACTTATCTCGCCGGAGCAATAGTTTCCGGTAGCTCTGTGGAGAAATATTGTTGACACTTGGCTTCGCATGGTTGGTCGAGATTACCTTGGAGATATCAAGAATATGGGTTTGCAATTTTCTGTCTAAGATACCTAACTTATTGATTAGATTATTGTGAGATTCTCATTATTAGCCACTAAACTTGATACATTACTTTCGTCGAATATGTGATTAGGAAGAGGGGAAAATAATTAACGTTGAAAGATCAGTTTTTGCTTGGATTGTTCGACCGGACGTTTTCATCTCAACTTGTGTTTCGGGTCGTGAAAATTCATTCGCGGATTGAGATGGTTTTTGAACAATGGTGGATTATGGATTTGGAAGAACCTACTCCATCTCATCAACTCCACACTTGCTTAATATATTCCAACTTTCTAAGTGTCTTTTTTCCGACATGTCTATAAATCACGTTCGTCCCATTCTTCTCTGCAAATAAAACCTCTAGCTTTGATCTTCCTCGTACAGAAATGGCTAAAACCACTCTTTGGTTTCTCTTCTTCTCTCTCGCCATTTCCTCATCTTACTCCACCGGAATTTCAGCCGAGAATGACACTCCGATCTCGACTTCGGCTGCTGTGAACCCTGTTTCCGTTTCAACTCCGGGACTTATTCCGTCTGCCAATCAGCCTTCTACACTGACCACTCCAGTGTCTACCGGGACCACCGGTATTTCACCGCCGGTGGCCTCTGCCACGGTGGGTAATGTCGGTCCACAGGACTACTCACTGTCTTTCTTCATGCACGACATTCTGGGCGGCTCAATCCCGTCGGCGAGAGCCGTCACCGGAATCGTCACTAATCCGGCGGTGAACGGCCAAGTACCATTCGCCAAACCGAACGGCGCAGTTCTGCCGATCAACAACGGCATCCCTCAAAACAGCAACAATAACGGAATCCTCAACAACAACAACGTTCCGTTTCTCCCAGGTCTGAGCGGAAACGTGGGTAATGTAGTCCAAAACAATGGGAACAACAATAACAACAACTTCTTCAACGGGATTCAGAACCCGACCGGAATCAACCTTCAACAGCTTCTGTTCGGAACATTAACGGCGTTTGACGACGAACTGACGGAATCTCACGATCTTGGGTCTGGTTTGATCGGAAAAGCTCAGGGGTTTTACGTGGGCAGTTCAGTTGACGGGACAAGCCAGACGATGGCTTTTACTGCCATGTTCGAGAGTGGAGGTTATGAAGATTCGATAAGCTTCTTTGGAGTCCATAGAATTTCAGTTTCTGAATCTCATCTGGCAGTCATGGGAGGAACTGGAAAATATGTGAATGCAGAGGGCTACGCCATTGTTAAGACACTGCCCTCAGTTATAAACCAGCAGAATACAGATGGAGTCGAAACTGTCCTGGAGTTTACAGTGTATCTTGCTCATTAGAGCCAAGATTCTCAATCCTGTTTTTTTACAATTACTAAATATTACGTGTGTTTTATTTAGTATTTTCGTCATGAATTGCTTTCTCAGTAGGGGTGTCAGGTTTGAATAAACTTCGGTTCAAATTGGAAACAGTGTTTCGGTCCGAATTCGATTTAGATTTATCTTCATTGGAACCTTACCCAGTTGAAGAAATAGTAGACCTGTCAAAACTAAACAGTCCAAAATTTACCAAAAATGGTATAAAACTCTAAAAAATAGTCTTGATGAACCAAAAATCTATGCTTGAAAAATGGTTTAAATAATTTAATAAATAAAATCGTAGAATTTAAAATGACTACATATAGAATTCTGAATGGAACAGATAGTCTTATTACCAAAAGGTAGAATCCCCTGCCCCGAGGGCCCATACACCCCTGCCCGACAGATTGTAAGGGGATAAGTTACCGTGACTCAGCAGCCCAGGAATGAGAGGACTTTTTCCTGATGCTCCAAGGAGCTACCCTAACATTGAGGGTAACAACTCTGACACTAGGATTCATCAGATAGTCTTAAGTCATAGGATTAGTTGTTCGAGGAGAATAATGAGACCATGTCTTTTGCTTTCGGTTACATATTTCAAACATAGGGTTCATCAGATCCCATAAAATTACACAAATCTCTGCACGTTACACAACCATATCCACAGTCCATGAATAACTAGCGACCCATTACCAGTACGAGAATGGAGAGAGAGAGAGAGAGAGGCTTGCAGTGGACAAGGTTATAAGAAACTCAGGCTGACAATGGAGAAGATGACGATGAAGATGGAAAGGGCCAAAGCTGTGCGTTTTTTACCTTGGAAACACTCGCAAGAACACCTGAAGGGGTTACGTCTCCGACCACAGTCACTTTTTTTGCAGCCAAATCTATACTGAACGATCTAACTCCTGCAAAATAATAACGAAAATCATAAAATATAAAAAAAACACATAATAATGCCTTCGTACCTTCCATTTTTGAGACATGTTTTCTCACTTTTCCTTCACAGCCCTTGCAGTGCAAGGACACTCTTAAAACCACCACCTGAAAATCAAATTGAATTTCTAATTTCATTATTTTCTTCGGAAACTCAAGATTAAAATGGAAACCTGGTCGTGAGAGCGAGCCGAGAAAGACGTTCTCAATCCATCGGACTTTTCAAGAGCATTAAAGCGAGCTGAAGACGGCGATTTGAGAGCTGGATCAGAAACGTTCGAGCTTCGCCTCTTCGGCTTCTCGGGTTTCTTTTCGATGCAAATCTTAGCCGAGCCGATGGGTCGGCCGGAATCGGGAAACCAGTCGATGAACGGAGAAGACGAATCGGCCAACAGATACGTGGAGGGCCCACGTGGACTGTAGAGATCGTAAACATCCGCAGAGCTTTTTCTACGCAAATTATCACAACTTCTCCTGACCTTTTCGAAGTAGGGCTTGGGATCAATGGGTAATTGAGACGAACAAGGAATGCAGAGAAGAGGGCTGCTTTTGCGATCATGGAGGTGAGAATCGTAGAGATCTTGAGCTCTGTGGCTATGGCGGACAAGTGGACGATGATCCTGCAGACTAGAGCAAATGGCCGTGGAAGACGAAGATGTACAGAAAAGATCCCTTCTTTTCATCGTTGAAATGGAGGAGAATCAATGGAGTTTGTGCATCTGCTTTAATATGCGGTTGGGTTGGTGAAAAACTCAGAGATTGCAGAAAGATCTTCGTTAGCTCGCTAAAGTTGGATATTGGTCCTACGAGGAAGAAAGAACATGCAATGATATGCTTTGGAAGAAATGTAAATTATTGATTTTTATTTATTTATTTGGTGGGTTAGTCTCCCTTTTACACGCACTTGGATTAAGTTAAAATAATAAAATAAATAATTAAAAAACTATCTTTATCGTGTAATTTGTCATTTAATACCACGAAAATAACTAAATATCATAATTTACAAAAAAGATTTGTAGTATATACCTTCTTTCACAGTTAATTATTTTAATAGCACAGTTAAAAATATGATTTAATAAAGCTGACTCAAACTAATCTATCAACTGGATTATCGAGTTTTGATCGATTGTAATCAAATTGAGTCAATTTAAATATTTTTAAATAAAAACGGTCTCGATCATATATAAAACAATTAAAATTAACGATTAATGATATAATAAATGATGTCAATAAATATGTATTTAATTTTTTCTCATACTATAGTTAACAACTATGATAATCTTATGATTGTTTTAATTTATTTTTTTATTTGTTATTTCATACTTTTGTATTAAATCTTATGTATTTTGTTAAAATTAAATTGTTCTAAATACCTTTATTTTGAAATTATTTTATTTTATTTTATCGAGAATATCAAGACTTGATCTAACAAAAACCGATATTCTAGTCCAATTATGACCGTATATGGCCTTAATCTAACCTTCGAAATTTGTAAACAAAATATATTAGTCAGATCTTAAGATTGTAACTTTAAATACCTTGAAAAATTAGATCATTCCGGATCACATCTACCCTTACTTAAAAATGATAATTAAATAAAACCAATCTATGAGACATTCAAAGTTGTGACCCACATGCTTTTTGGCTTTATTTTCAGTTTAAAAATGAATTATTTGAGTGGGGTTGAAAAAACCAATTTCATGTTGGCGTGACATGATTACTAACACTAGGTGTGGTACATAAAGCTAAGTTGTAGCTATTTCTTGGCATTATTGTCACATCATTTTCCATATATTTAATTTGAGTTGGGAAAAGCTTGTTGGCCCCATTCATTCATAGGCTTTAGCCAACATTATTACACATAATAATAACATTTTAAATAATATGTAAATTATATCTTTACCGGAACTGAGAGCAGGGCTCTTTATTATCAATATCATTATGTGCGGACAAATAGTGTCAAATTTGTGTAATTATTTTAAATCCTAATTATATGGGCGTGACAGCAATTATTTTATAATCACGCCATTAAAGATAAGTTAGTCTTTAATCTCCTCTTTTCCAAAGTTCTTTAGTTGAGTTTTTAATCTAATTAGCTAATGACAACACTATATTTATTAACAAAGCTAACATCAAATTATCATATGTTAACAATTCTACCGTCATTTCCTTGAATCCGGGCTCTCAGGCCAAGGTTACCCATTCAACGATAATATTTACATTCTTAAGCACGTACACAATGGTTTCATTCGAACCCAGCGCCTCCCTCGCCTTTTCAACATCCGAGCAACAACACATCCCTCATGGCAAACTGATTCATTGAATTTTATATTGTTTTCAGACCAAAATAGGATTTGAATGCCCTAATTCCGAATTTCTCAATTTTTCTCCAAATATCCTGGTTCGCAAAATCAAACAGCAACTGAGTGAGCATCGTAGACCGGAAGAAATTGATCGTTTCCCGATTGACCCGATCAATCCTTGAATTGAACATAAAGAGATTGTGTTGTCTACCGGAAACGAGAGGTGGCCAAATTGTATTGTTCAAAGAACAAAATGAATTTGAAAAAATAATTAAATAATCAATCTTCCGCTAATTTAGAGGTAAAAAACAGATATATTATAATATTATAGTGTCACAAAAGGGATTATATTATATTAAATGGACGCAATGAAGGTAAAAATACAACGAAGACTCAATCAAGCCTACCGAATTTTTATGACTTCGAGAGAGATGCTTGACTGGGAGAGTTTACTTCCATGTCAACCCTTTTTTTTTTTTTAATAATAATTTATTTAATTATTATAATTGTCTCAACCAACCCAAATATAAAGTGCATAATTTCACAGCAACCAAAGGTAAAAATAATAAATAGATTATAATTTTTAAGTAATATAATATACTTTAAATATAATTCAATAATAAAATCATATAAAATCCGACTCAGAACAGATAATATTATAAAAATTAATTTGAGACTAGATTGTTTGCTTTGGAGGTGAGGTTAATGAATTTATCATAATGATAAACTATATGAATAAAAAAATAAATGTAATTATTTCTAAATTTTATCCGTGTTGACGAAATAAATCCAAAGGCAACATTATAATATTAAAATGACTGAAATAAAGTCAAATAAAGACAAATTCCGGTTACTTTCAATTGGACCAGTCATGTCGTCGCCAATAGGGGTAGGGAAACGCCTAACTGGGACGACATTTCAGTTCTCAGATTCTGTTCAAGCTTTTCGTCCAACAACAACTCTTCCTCGTCCCGCCTCTTATCGCCAACTACTTCTGCTCCATCCTCCATTAATATCCGCTCGCCATTTTCGTTCAGTTAAGCTCCACCCTTGTTTCTGTTCTTGAAGAAGAGGAGTTTGGAATCGTATTTTCTGGGTTTTTTTGGGGGATTCTGGACTGAATAGACGGTATGAAGAATTCTTATTTGAAATCTTCGTCACCTTTGAGTTCATCTTCGACGATCACTCCGCCGCGATCTCCGGTCCATGTTGATTCTGAATCTGCAATGGAAGAGAGTCTGAAAGTCGCGGAGTCTGTAATCACGAAATGGGATTCCGATTCTTCTTCGTACGCCGGAATCACGTCGCTTTTCCGAGATAATCGATACGAAGCGAAGGAGTTCGTCAAATCTGTGAGAGATTTGCAGAGAGCTATGCAGTTTTTTGCTTCGACGAATTCGAGCTCTGTGAAGCTTGTTCGCGCTCAGACTTTGATGCAAATTGCGATGAAGAGGCTTCAGAAAGAGTTTCACCAGATTTTATCTGCAAACAAGAAGAGCTTGGATCCTGAATCGGTTACCACCTCTTCGTCGATTTCCTCAGCTGGATTTAGCTCCTCCGATTTCGAGGAGGAAACTGACGAAGATTTACGTTTCACTAACGAGTCTGTTTCCGAAACTGAACGTGTTTTTAGGACTGAGGTGGCTGATTTGAAAGCTCTTGCGGAGTGTATGATTTCATCTGGTTACGCTCGGGAGTGCGTGAAAATTTATAAAGTGGTCAGAAAATCGATAATCGAAGAGGGGCTTTATCGTCTCGGGATTGAGAAATTCAGTTCTTCGGAGGTCCACAAAATGGATTGGGAGCATTTGGAGAAGAAGATCAAGAATTGGCTGAATGCAGTGAAAATAGCAATGAAAACGTTGTTCGGCGTAGAGCGGATTCTCTGCGATCGAGTTTTTTCCAATTCCCAACCCATCATCGAGTCCTGCTTCACCGAAATTTCAAAAGAGGGAGCTCTGAATCTGTTTGCCTTCCCGGAGTTAGTAACGAAGCACAAGAAAACGCCGGAGAAAATCTTCGTCTATTTGGACATCTACGGCGTCATCACCGATCTTTTGCCGGAAATCGAATCCGTCTTCTCCTTCGAATCGACTTCCACCGTCTGGTCGATCGTCGCTAATTCTCTAACCAAGCTTGCCGAGGCTGTCCGTACCATGATCGTCGAATTTGAATCGGCGATCCAAAAAGACCCGTCAAAATCGCCGGTTCCCGGCGGAGGAATCCACCCGCTGACTCGCTATGTTATGAACTACGTCTCATTCCTCGCCGATTACAGCGAAATTCTCACCTATATATTCGCCGACTGGCCGTTGGTTTTGAACGCTCCGTTACCGGAAGGTTTAGTCTCCGACGACAACCCCATTACTACACGGCTCGCTTGGCTCATCCTCGTTCTCGTCTGTAAACTCGACGGCAAAGCGGAGCTCTACAACGACGTTGCTCTCTCCTACATCTTCTTCGCCAATAACCTCCAATACGTGGTGGCGAAAGTCAAGTCATCAAATCTCAAGTTCCTTCTCGGCGACGATTGGATCGCCAATCATGAGCAGAAAGTAAAACAGTACAGACTGACCTACGAGCGGATGGGCTGGAGCAAAGTATTTTCGACGTTGCCGGCCGATTCAACGGCGAATATTTCGCCGGCGGAAGCAAGGGAAAGCTTCAGGAAGTTTGGTCTAGCTTTCGAAGAAACGTACCGGAAACAGACGTCGTGGATCGTGCCGGACCCACAACTCCGAGACGAGATAAAGTTATCTCTGGGGGGAAAAATCGGATCTTTGTACGGTGAGTTTTATGAAAACCATCGGAACCGATCGGTTAATGGGTCAATCTCTGCCGTAAAAATTAACCCTTCCGATGTCGAAAATTACTTGTCGGATTTGTTCTACGGCGCCAAAGATGGTAATGGCAGTGTATCATCCTCTTCCTCTCATTACGGCGGTGCAAAAGGTCGCCATGATATTTAGTCGCCGGAGCCGGAAAGATATTTTGTCAAACTGTACCATATGACTTCGAGGAGTTCTAGGATGTTACAGGCCACAAACGAATTAGTTTGAATTACACCATAAATGATTGTTCTAACCAGCGATAAAGGCTAAACTTTTAGGATGATTTAAGATTTTTTCCCCCATAAATTTTACTTCCCTCATGAAGTTTGATTGAAATTAATTGAATTATCCCATATGTTAATTAGTTTATTAACATATTACTGTCCCGTTCTTTGTTTATTATTGATTTAAGATTTCTCACATTTAATTAAATTAAAAACTCCCTCTACGATGGACCCCACTTTATCAAACATGGGCCGGACAAGCCCATTAACCAATAGTCTACTCCATTGAGTCTGGGCCGTAGACACTATCCTATCGGGTGTTCTCTATTAAGATGAGATTCAGATAATCATAAAAAATAAAAACAAAAACACATAAAAAAATCATTGGAAAATACTAATTTACCCCTGAATTTTTAGTAATCGAAATATATTCCTAAAATTTTAAAAGTCATCAATCAAAAACGATAAACTTTACTATAATTTAAGCATACATTGTCATCACGTTTTTCTTTAATTTTTATATTTTTTTCAATTTAATTAATATTTTTATCAATTTTTTTAATTTTTCAGAAATAGAAAAAACTTGAAATAATAAATTTTATTTTTATTTTAACTCATTTAACATTAAAAAATCATAAAATTATAATATTTTAAACAATCTTATCACCATTACAATAAATTTATCAATATTTGTGAATTTAGTTTATAAATTTTATAAATAAATTGTGAAAAAAGAATTAAAAATGATGAAAATCCATGTTTTTTATTAGGTTAACTAAGTTATATAAAAATGTACCTTTACTATTACAGTATCTTCTATTTCACTGCAAGTCATTAAAATTAATCAAATTGACAAAAAATTCTAATTAAATTGACAAACATTTGAAAAAGAAAAACATAAAGACACTGATAGTTAAAATTATGAATAAATTAACGATATTGTTAATTGACGACTTTTTTAGTTCGATGTTTAAGATAGGACCAGCCCGATAACAAGGAATAAATTACTCTTTTCCATATTTTTAATACAGAAAACCATAATTACAGTGTGGAAAAATAGCATTAAAAATAATATTTGGACGGCAGCAAAATACAACGTACATTTAATTCCATCATTTAATAATCGAATCCATGAATACATTATCTAGTCGACCTGATTCCTACCATACTATTATCACATATCATTGGAAACAAATATTAAATAAATGTATCACATAAATATATATATAATAAATAGTCCTTACTTGGTCGTGTTGAGAAGTTGGTCTCTGCACGAAAGTCAACCCAAACTTATTTCATACATTAAAACAGGTAGATACATACATATTATCTACATATTATCCTTATTATATGCTTTTGATATTGTATAAAAATAATAATATTGCCGTTGTAAGTTGTGTACGCCATAAATTCTATTAGGCTCGTTGTCAAGCATCTTCCTTTAAGATTACTAAATTTGGAAATAAAATCTCAATATTGTACTCAAAAGGCGAAATCTCTCGCCCTCACACCCTGGCCCGACAGTTTGTGAGAGGGTTAAATCACGGTGACTCAGCGGCCTAGAGATATGAGGTCTTTACCTGATATCTCAAGGAGCTACTCCAACATTGAAGTAACAACTCTCACACTAGGACATCGCAGACGTTGAACCTAGATTCTTGTACCCAATCTACCATCCCTGAGCCAACTGAATTATGCTCGTGCGAGCAAATAAAATCTCAATCTCATGTCGTAACAAAATGCGTGTGAAAAAATAAACGTCATTTGAATATAATATAAGATTATCTGTTCTGGTTAATTTTGCATGATTTTGTATTTTTAGAGCTAGTTTAAAATATGGTAACGATTTATTTTTTATTTTCTAATGTGATATGAAATTCTAAATTGTCACATGTACGAGTACGGCCATGCAATTCCAAACTCGATAGAACTAAATTGCATTAGGAGTGATTGATCATGATAATACATATGCAATGATATTAAAGAGAGAAGTTGGGTCGGCGAACGACAGCAAGTGGGCAAAAGGAAATGAATCCCCACCCATATTTTCTAGATAAGTAGGGTCTTGTATTAGCCTAGATAATTTAATGCACCCCTTGTGTATCCAAATATTTCATGTCACATTCCATCTTCTCAGTTTTATTTTTATTAAATTAATTGAAAATGTTACACCAGCGTGACTGATTCACGCTTCCTATAACAAGCATTTTATGTATCGTGTCGATACCGGTTTTTTATCGTTCATTGGCGTGAAATCTTGTTTATTTTTCATTTTATGAGTAGGTGGCATAATGTCCTCTTTATTTATTGATATAGTTATTTGACATTGTTTACAGAGCAATAAATCTGCATTTTGGTCAACGGTGTTGACTCAGTGCTGGCACGTAACAAGTGGGCATGGGTTGGTGCTGGATGTAAGAGTTTGACCAAATTGTCTTTCAATAATTCTAAATTCCTTTAATGTAAATCTTCACCCAACTTCCATTTATAGCCATTATATAAAATACATAGTAAATAAAATGTAGTGTAATTTAACATAATTGAAAGATAAATTATATGTAGTTGTATCATCGTTCGATAAGTTAATAAAGATTGACGTGTAATTATTCTTTTTATATTTAATGATTATTTCTGACGTGTAATTATTTCATTTACGCTAAGTTAATAAAGTCCATGTTATAATTAAAAAAATAAAATTACAACACAAACATTATAATAAATATATCATAAATAAAGTTCAATTTTAAGTACATTTTTCTTAACTTCTATGATTTGTTCATGTTATTCTAATTGCATGTTCGAGCACAATTTGTCAACAAAGACTTGACCTGAACCCAAGCTTCGTTTCGTCTTCGTCACACCCTAACTTATCACATACTATAAGAGCCAAAAATGCCAACTTTCCCACCAATTCAGGCTTTGAAAAATCATTTTCGATATTGAATGCAACTATTTTTACTACCAAATTAACTGCATCCATAGATGTTTAAACGTCGTATGAATGGAGAATAAGCAGATTATTATTATTTTTTAAATAATTTTTTAAAATTAAAAATGAAACCAGTTCAACAATAAATGGAGGTATCCCAATCCAGATAAGCTGCTAACAATCAACTGTTAACTATAAATGATCTCCATCGTCCCCAATAAGCCTAAGTAAGAGCTTGACTTTTGAAGTCAACGCTGCTACACCCAGGCTACATAAAAAGCTTTAATAATGCTTCTGTATTGAAGCAATTTTAGATGGTCTCCTGCAGTATCTGCACATGGTCACTGCTAAAAATATCATATTATATACAGCTCTGGGATAACCTTTGAGACTCGGTGTAGCCAGCCTGCTTTTCATTAAAACTCAATCCAAAGAGTATTCATAATTATTCCTCGTGCAAGGCCGAATTAGAAAAGCAGAAAAACCCGATTCTACCATAACTCCGGTTTAAGCCTCGGCACGAGCAATTTCGTTCGTGCTGAGCTTCGATAGAAATTTTACTTATAAATCATTTATTTCGATTGACATGAGATTGTACAATCTTTTACTTTGTGCTAGATTAATACAGTTTTGGATCATTTTGAAGATGGACAAGAATTCATAGAGAAGATCGCTAGGGAGATCAATTATAATGACGAGCATTTTTGTCGGGTTAAGATCGGGTGGCCAAACTCTTAACACCTTTTGTGTCCAAGGAAAAAGGATCAAACACTGGATTCATTCAAGAGTAAAGAAGAAACTTCAGTGCATGCGCATGGCTACTGTAGGTTGGGCACCAGAAAAACTTAATATGACAAGCAAATCACATCAAACTCTTAAAATACCTGGAAATGAACGTTGAAATCCTTGTAAATTAGCTGGTTAGGTCTAAAATCTTGTAGCTGCAACTGGGTCGATCTCGAATCTGAATATTTTATTTTATTTCAAGTTGGCTGACAGCTTGAGACCATTGAGAACTAATGTTCTTTCGTTTGCATGACGAAGGTGTGAGTTTTAGTCTTAGTGTTTGAAATGCAATTAAGATCAATCTGTTGGGAGTTATGGCAGTGAAAGGAAAGCAGGTCTTCTGCATGTTCTCTTGTCCTCTCAAACAAACTCACCCAGTTCGCTTGTTTTCTTATATAAAGGATGAACTTCTCTTCTGGCAAGTAAGTCAGTTTGAGCTTCTCTCTCTCTCTTTTACTTTCTCTCTCTTGATGGATTTTCTCATTTGGGTTTATGCATTTCCTTTTCTCTACTTGTTCTATGTTATATGGAAGCATTTTGATGCAAAACGAGACAAAGAAGCTTACATTTTGGACTACGAACTGTACAAGCCAACTGACGACAGAATGCTTGATACAGAAAGTTGTGGGGAGATCATAAAGAGAACTGAATCTCTAGGCCTTGAAGAATACAAATTCCTTCTCAAGGCCATTGTAAGCTCCGGCATCGGCGAGGAAACTTATGCGCCGAGAATTATGTTCTCCGGCGGAGAGCAAAACCCGAAGTTACGAGATGCCATCACTGAAATGGAGGAGTTTTACCAGGACAGCATTGAAAAGCTCTTAAAAAGATCGGGCATTTCCGCCTCGGAAATCGATGTTCTTGTCGTTAACGTTTCGATGTTATCTA
This sequence comes from Begonia fuchsioides, assembly GCA_003255005.1. NCBI lineage: Eukaryota > Viridiplantae > Streptophyta > Magnoliopsida > Cucurbitales > Begoniaceae > Begonia > Begonia fuchsioides. The sequence goes on along the minus strand of QAOC01043453.1, from coordinate 928,925 downwards.
CGGTTCCTTCTCTGGCCGGTCGGATCGTCAATCATTACAAAATGAGGGAAGATATTAAGGTTTTTAATTTCACCGGGATGGGCTGCAGCGCCAGTCTTATATCTGTAGATGCAGTGAGGCAGATTTTCAAATCCAAGAAGAATGTGAATGCGATTGTCGTCACATCGGAGTCACTAAGTCCGAATTGGTATAGAGGAAACGACAGATCGATGATTCTGTCTAATTGCTTGTTCCGGTCAGGTGGGTGCGTGATTCTCATGACGAACAAGCGAGCCATGAAAGAACGAGCCATGTTCAAGCTCAAGTGCTTGGTTAGAACCCACCATGGTGCGAGAGACGAGTCGTACGGCTGCTGTATTCAGAGAGAAGACGAAGAAGGAAATCTAGGGTTTCATCTCGGAAAAACCCTCCCACAATCTGCAACCAGGGCTTTCGTCGAAAATCTTCGAGAAATATCCCCGAAAATCTTACCAAAAAGAGAGTTATTCCGGTTCTTATTCCTCAGTCTCTACAGAAAAATGAAAAACTCAAAGGGAGAACCTAAACCGGTTCTCAACTTCCGGACCGGAGTCGACCATTTTTGCCTGCACACCGGCGGAAAGGCGGTGATAGACGGTATCGGAATGAGCCTGGATCTGAACGAGCACGACCTGGAACCGGCCCGGATGACTCTCCACCGGTTCGGCAACACCTCGGCGAGCAGTCTCTGGTACGTTCTAGGTTACATGGAAGCGAAGAAACGACTGAAGAAAAACGACAGAGTTTTCATGATCAGCTTCGGAGCAGGGTTCAAATGCAACAGCTGCTTGTGGGAGGTGGTGAGGGATTTAGGGCAGAACGGAAACGTCTGGGCAGAAGGCATTAATGGCTACCCTCGTAAGAATCTGAACAACCCTTTTCTGAAGAAGTTTGGATGGATTCAAAACGAAGACAAATCCACCTTCAAAACTCTCTGATTTTTTTTATCTTTTTACTCGGCACTCACGCTTCATATTTGTCACTGTTCCCTGCTTTTTCTCTCCTTTTTTTTGCATGCTCTGTTCGATTATTTTAATGTACTTAGGCTCGTATAGCTTCTCGTTGATTGTTGTACAAGTATTGAATGCGATAAAATGCTAGGGTTCTTTGCTTTCACTTGCCTTTTTAGAATAAAGTATATTCTAAATCAATAACACGTTCATATCAAATCAACGGTTCCAATTTAAGATGAACTTTCGTACGTTACTCCAGCAGCATGAACCTGCATCCTCGCAATAAATGGACATCAATTTTGCATGGGGTTGGCCGACAGCATTTAGAATCAACAAGACAAGAACGCTGTCCAGATTAAGTCAACGAAACAGCATTACCAAAAAAGTTCACAAGAAATAGAAATGTCAAATTGATAAACACTAATCTCTCGTCATATCCCTATCCAATCTCATTTCATGCATAGATCTTATCCTAATCCATCCTCTTCGTTACTCATCTTTCCATTTCTACAACAAAACCTATTATATGTAGAAATACGGTATTACATAACTTATTCAAGTAATTGCATTTAGACTACATGTCATTGTATGAGTATTGAGTACCGTATTATGGTATGGCAAGGAAAAACATTTTATTTGTCGCGTTATTAAGAGTAAATGAAATAACATATATTACAAATACTTTGCCGACAGACCCGGGGGAATTGTTCACAATATTGTCAAAATAAGAGTAGAATATTTGCGGCAATGTGTAATAAATTGTGGTTGACCAACCGAAGCTATAGTTCATAAATTGTGAGTTCAAAGTTCAACCCAGTTGGATGGATGGATAGGCCAAATTGAAATTTCTGAAAACAAATTTTTAGTGTGCTCAAAGTGTGATCTCCATTTACTGCACCTCTCATTCTCTCATCACGTTCTTGTGTATATATCCTTGCTTTTCTGCTTTTGTCTCTCCATCCCCACTTGCATTTTCATTTATTTTCCATTTCTCAGACTAAAAGAATACCAAATTTCGATATAATCCTTAGAAATGAGTAATTTATGAATCCGCGTGTGGGGGAGCCTTGGAGGGACCGCGCAAGCCAGGCCATGTGCGGCGCTATTTGCTTCCGTCAAACTCACTGCCGCCTCCTCGGCTACATCTGGGTCCCCAACGGAATCCAACGCCGCAACTTAATTTCTAGCCGCGAATAGTGTCTGCCGCTTGAATATATTTGAAAACACCATGACTAAGTTACTTTTGACCGGTATTTAGGTGAAACTTTTCAGAGGATACCAATATGATTTGATCAACCATGTAATTCGAGTGCCAATAACAAGAGAATCTAAACGGCATCAGATGATCGACAAACAGTTAAAACTAAGCTTAAACCAAAATTTACCAGTATTCTTGACAGCAAGACTTTTAAGATTTAAGGCCTCAACCTCCAAATCCATACAATGTTCTTCCCTGCCTCTTCAGCGCGTACACAACGTCCATAGCAGTCACCGTCTTCCTCCTCGCGTGCTCCGTGTAGGTGACCGCATCACGGATCACATTCTCCAAGAAGATCTTAAGGACTCCACGAGTTTCCTCGTAGATCAAACCGCTTATTCGCTTCACACCGCCCCTACGAGCCAATCTCCTTATCGCCGGCTTGGTGATTCCCTGAATGTTATCTCGGAGAACCTTCCGATGGCGCTTCGCTCCTCCCTTTCCTAGTCCCTTGCCTCCTTTTCCCCGTCCAGACATTTTCAACAACTGGAAGAAGATCGAAGAGATGATTGTGATTATCGTTGAAACAACCCGGGCAAAGCTTTATAATATATATAAGAAAAATCTAACCTGGTTTTATTTATTAAATGATTGTAACCGTCGATATACGTAGATGGACGATTCATCTTGATGCATGAGACTGATTACGGATTGATGACGTGGCTCAAGAGATGATGTTTGAGCGCCATTTGGGTTGCGGGGGAAAGTAGGAAAATTTTAAGCGGGAGATTTTCATTCAATCAGTGTCGCTGGATTGGGTTAGATCGCTGGAATGGGCCAGCCCATTATAGTCAGAAGAGCAATTAATCAAAAAAATATTCAAGGTATTAAGGGTTTTCTCCTCGTTGATTACCCTAATTACCCTTATGAACACTCGATAATACAGATTACTGATTAATATTGTTGCGAAAAAATAATAAATAATCGTCAAGAGACAGAGAATGTGTCGACGTCAATTAAAGTATAATAATATTCTATTTACAATAATACGAAATTACTTATCCAAACTGAGTCGAGTTTCGTCACATTTTTTTGTTTAACGATGTATGTTAATCTAGTTAACATATTTCATCGATTAATGATAGTAAAAATGTAAAAAATATTATAACTTTATGAAAATATTATTTTTAATGATGTTAATTAAGTTGAAATTTATTAATTAGGTTCCTATACTTCACATAAATATAAAAATCATATAAAAATACGACGACAATGCGTCAGTTAAAATTAAAGTAAATAAATATCGAGACAATTTTTAAAATTAGAGGTGTCTATTGTAATTACTTTTATAATTAAAGAGTAAATTGATATTATCCATCATTTTATTTGTTTTTGTGTATAGTTTGTTGGGAAAAATCCAAATTCAATGATTATTGTTTATTTTTCCTATTTGTTATTTGTGTTAGTTGAAACAACTAGCAAAACTCGAGATCATTGACAGCTACCCGAATCAAATTCAAATCATTTGGTCGAAAATCGACATGGAAACAAACTCTAATCATGGAATCAAATTGATATATTTCGATTAGATTAGGGTTGACTTAGTTCGATTTTTATTCTTTTATTTAAAATTTAAACAAAAAATAAATAAATCATTTTGATTTAGATTTTTACTTTAATATTCAATAGCCGGGTTATTTCGACTTCTAGTTTTAGTTTATTTCCACGTGCATGGATGGAAAATGAGTGGGAAACATGAAGGGAGAACGTGCGTCCAGCAAGAAATACGTTGGGGTAGACTTGATGGAAATTCAAAGCATGTTATTGGATTAATATTATATTAATCGTTAATTAATCTCGTTAATATAGTTTTTGTCTTCTTTAATTCTGTGGTGTCTTTGATCTTCGTCGGACCTCGATAAATCGATGCATGGATCACAGCGTGGTTTCTTCGTTTTCTTATTTTCCTGAGAAGCAAACAGAAAAACTGTAGTGAAAACGCGATTCAATCATTCGCGATTTTCTATTTATTAACGATTTGTTGCATGCTTCTTTATTTCTTCGCCATTGGAAGTGGAACCCAACTTCGAGCTCTCGGAACTCCGATTTGGTCTGTACGTTCGTCGTTGTGATTGCGTCGATGAACGGCTCGGACAAAGCCGGCCATGAAAATACAGCGAAATGGATTCTCGAGAGCATTGAGATTGATCAGATGCTGGAGGCTGTCTCCATTAACGACGAGGTTCCGAGCAATGGATCGAAGATTGGGAATCAGATATCGTTCAAGAAGAGCAAGAGCAGTGGGTGGAAAATGAACGGGGTTCAAGGCTCAACGGCGAGGCTGGGGAGGAAGTCGCCCAGGGCAGAGAAAGGGCTCAAGAGCTTGCGATTCCTCGATAGGTCAATTACGGGGAAGGAAGCGGAGGCATGGAGGTCGATCGAGAAACGATTCAATCAGCAGGCAGTCAATGGGAAACTTCAAAGAGACAAATTCGGAGCCTGCATTGGTGAAATTATACTCAATTTCAACCTATTTTCTGTCTGAAAACATCTTGAAACTGAGGATTTGAAAAATTGATGTACAGGCATGGGGGGAGATTCCAAGGACTTTGCAGGTGAGTTATACGAGGCTTTAGCTAGAAGAAGAGGCGTCAGTGCAGCAAACGGAATCACCATGGAAGAATTGAAAGATTTTTGGGAAGACATGACTAATAAAGACATTGATGCTCGTCTTCAGATCTTCTTCGAAATGTACATACCATTAATCTTTTGTTTCTTGCACAATTTCTCGGCATTAACACAGGCGAGCCATTTTCGTTCTCTAGGTGTGACAAGAATGGCGATGGGAAGCTCTCAGAGGAGGAGGTAAAGGAGGTGAGGTCGAAGAACTTTCTACTTCAATTTTTCAGTGTTTAGATTCCTAAATATTGTTATTGAAAAGGTGATAGTGTTGAGCGCCTCCGCCAACAAGCTTGCGAATCTAAAAGGCCAGGCTTCTAGCTATGCTGCTCTGATTATGGACGAGCTCGATCCTGATCATCTCGGATATATCGAGGTAAAAATCCGCATGAAAACTCAATCACCATTAATATTTTTCATCTTTCGTGTTAAGTTTAGTGTGATTCGAACAAGGAATCCAATTCCGTGAAGCTTTTTTAAGATTAGCTAGTCTTTTGGTAGTAGATTTCTCCTCTAGGTGTATTTTATCTCTAAAGAGTTTTTTCTACGTATATTTGACTTATTTTCGTATTTTCTTTTTTCGGATTCATAATATGGGAACTTCCATTTATACTAGCTATGGCAATTAGAAACACTGCTCAAAGAAATGATAAGCTCGGAAGATGGAGAAAGGCGACTAAAGAGGAGTCATACTCTCACAAGAGCGATGATTCCTAGACGATATAGAACTCCCGTCTGCCGCTTTGTGACCAAAACAATAGAACGAATCCACGAGAACTGGAAGAGAATATGGGTTGTAATGATATGGTTAGCAATCAATACAGGACTATTCATTTGGAAGTTCTACGAATATAAGAACAAGGGCGCATTCCAAGTTATGGGATATTGTCTTTGCATTGCAAAAGGTGCGGCCGAGACACTAAAGTTCAACATGGCTCTAATTCTATTTCCAGTATGCAGAAGAACTCTAACCAAGCTCAGATCAACAATCCTCAGCAATATTTTCCCTTTCGACGACAATATAAACTTCCACAAAATGGTAGCATTCGGCATAGCAATTGGGACTGCAGTTCATGTGATTATGCACGTTTCGTGCGATTTTCCGAGGCTGACTTCCTGCCCAAAAGAAAAATTCATAGCAAATCTTGGCTCCGAATTTAACGACAAGCAGCCAACTTACTTTTTCTTGTTTGGAAGCACTGTTGCAGTCTCTGGGATTGTTATGATCATTCTAATGGCCTTTTCTTTCACATTGGCTACTCATTTGTTCAGGAGAAATGTCATCAAGCTCCCATGGCCGTTCCTTCACTTGGCCGGATTCAACGCCTTTTGGTACGCCCACCATTTGCTTGCCATCGTCTATGTCCTCTTGGTCATCCATGGCTACTTCATTTTTCTAACCCACGATTGGAACCAAAAGACGGTATGTTTTTCAAACTGTACTATGATAACTATATGTCATAGATTTACCTTAGTTATCAATCTGTTTATACAAACAATCCAAGTGTTGGCTTGTCAAGTATTTCGTTGCTGTACTTCCGCAGACATGGATGTATCTTGCCTTCCCAGTATTACTCTATGCTGGAGAGAGAATTCTGATTGCATTGAACGAGCTAAATCATCGAGTCAACATTATAAAGGTATAAAGATTTTCGATGCTTTGACATAATTCTCGAATCCGTCAAATTGACTCTCAAAGTTATGCTTCAGGCAGTAATTTATACAGGAAACGTTCTAGCATTATACATGACCAAACCTCAAGGATTTCGGTACAAAAGCGGAATGTACCTTTTCGTCAAGTGTCCAGATATATCGAGTTTCGAGTGGTATGAACAAGTCGAGACTTGATTTTTTTTACCGAGCGATGTTGATAATTAGGCATTCAAATCTTTGTTATACTCAAGCATTACAGTTTCTCTTGTAAAGGCATCCTTTCTCTATCACTTCTGCACCTGGGGATGACTACTTAAGTGTCCACATAAGAACTTTAGGTGACTGGACTACAGAGCTCAAAACCAGATTTGCTCAGGTAATAAATCCAAGAAAAAATTGCTGTCTTATAATTCCATTTTTTTTTTTTCAAATTCCTGTGTGCTAAACCAATGAAATGCAGGCCTGCGTGCCTCAAAATACACAAGCGAGAAGAGGAAATCTAGTCCGAATGGAAACTAAGGCGCATTCGAGCTATGATCACTCACAAGGAGGGTGAGCTAGACCTCAGAGAAGCTGTTTTCAACCACTCTTCTTTATGATACTATCTATAATGTATCCTTTGTTTTTCTAATGTTCGATGGACAGATACCCGAGAATTTTGATCAAGGGACCATATGGAGCCCCAGCACAGAATTACAAGAAGTACGACATTCTTTTGCTCATTGGCCTTGGAATTGGAGCAACTCCGATGATCAGCATTTTGAAAGATTTGCTGAATAACATAAGGCCAGGCTCCACCGACAATGTGAGTGTATGATCATAGACGCAATATATCAATTCATTAATTATTTTCATGATAATTAAAGGTAGTCCGATACTAAATCATTCAGGAAGATTCTACACGAAGGCATTCTCCAGGGACGAACAAGCGAGGACCTGGAAGAGCCTATTTTTACTGGGTGACTAGAGAACAAGGATCGTTCGAGTGGTTCAAAGGTGTCATGGATGACATTGCAGAATACGATCAAAATGTACCGATCGAGTTTAAAACTCGAAAACTCAATCCATTTTCATATTTGCTCTGCTTATCAACGTCCAATCTGGTTGTCATTTTGATGGGATTTCTCTTCAATGTTTTAGAATGTTATAGAAATGCATAACTACTTGACAAGCGTTTACGAGGAAGGAGACGCCAGATCAGCTCTCATAGCAATGGTCCAAAAACTTCAACACGCGAAGAACGGAGTCGATGTCGTCTCCGAAAGCCGGGTATGTCTATTCATTTTCACAAATTCAATTGCTTCAATACAGTTGGAGAAATGTTTACGATTATGGAACTTGTTCAAATGGCAGATAAGAACACATTTCGCCAGGCCAAATTGGAAGAAAGTGTTTTCTGATTTAGCTAGCACTCACATAGCTTCTCGTATAGGTAAGAGATTTTCCTCTCCAAACAAATAAACAGTTTCCATAAATAGTTTTTTAGATTCTGGGCCTGTTTCGTTGTTCTTCATTTTTGAAGAACAGCTGCCAAAACAGTCTCCATGTTTCTGATTTTAGTTTTCTTCCATTGATAATGCAGGAGTCTTTTACTGTGGAAGTCCTACACTGACCAAAACACTGAAGGAATTATGCCAGGAATTCAGCTTGAATACCACAACTCGCTTTCAATTTCACAAAGAAAATTTTTAGCAGTTTTTCGAACCGAAAAGAGAATTTCTAGAGCAGCTGTTTGTAGAATTAAATGTTTTGGTCTTGAATTGCTGTACATTCAATGCAAAAATGGATTAAATGTTCTTCAAAAAATATTATGAAATTTCAAAAATTAGTTTTTTGGACCTATTTTCCCTATTTTTTTTTATTATATTTATGTACCAATAATAAATTATACGTAGATATAAATAGTATTGTAAGTAATAGTAATATGATATTTAATCCGTATTATATTTTAATTCTTATTATTAATGCAAATAATTATGTATTAAAGAATCAATCTCCGGCTCGCTCCCCGGGGTTTTTCGCCTTCGCCTCCCGCCTTTAAGCAACTCGCCGGTCTCTCTCTCTCTCTCTCTCTCTTCACCGTTCACAGTTCCAGTCGCTCGCTCTCTCTCTCTCGTATTCTCTTCCTTCAGAGAGATATAAGGTTTTCTTGTTCTCCTTGTTACTCTATCGGTAACTTACCTATGTGGTTTTGAAAGCCTAGCATATTGATATTTTTCTCTCAATCGAAGAAATCGAGTTTGTGCGGTTTGGAGAATATATTTACTGTCTATTTCTGATTCCTTCGTTTCGCAAGTTCTCAGTGACGTCTGATAATTCAGGTAGTTGAGCGTACTTGCTTAGTTTACTTTTTTGCGCTGTTTATTTGCTGATTAACTTGAATTTTCAGGTGCCAAAAGCTTTAATCTGTAGGAAGCTCCCAATATATCAAATGATTGTTGTTATGTTCTGGTAGTTTTGTTCGTCATATACGTGAAACTATCGCGATTGTGATGAACAAATAAATTTGTACAATAAGGGAAACTTACCTCCAGAAGCTGGTTGTGATGCTGCTCAAAGTCTTGAGGCTAAGATAACCAAAATATTAAATGGTATTCAAGAAGCAACTGCAAATGTAAGATTCTTTGCCGTTTATGTGAATGGTTTGACTACTTTACTTTTAAATATGTATGTCCTAGTCCAATATATTTGTAGTACATTATTGTTTACTTCCATGTGGAATAGTTAATTACTTGGTAGAGTGATGTTGAAAGGTTTTATTCTCATAATAATGTGTAGAAACTATCCGTTGACAAATAATGAATGCTAAAACTAATTTGCAATTTTCTCTAGGTGTGCATGCAAAACCTACATTGGAGAAATAGCCCGTTGATAATGTCGCAGTGTGGTTCCAAAGGATCGCCTATCAATATTAGTCAAATGATTGCGTGTGTGGGCCAACAGTTAGTTGGTGGCCGTCGTGCTCCTGATGGATTTATGGATCGGGGCCTTCCCCATTTCCCTCGCAAAGAAAAAACTCCTGCAGTAAGCTTTCTTCTCCGATTGCTCAAGACATCTCTTTTCAACTGAGAAACAAAACAAGATCATTTCGTTCCATTTTGAGTCAAATAGTGAAGGATATTCCATTAGTAATGAATAAAAGGGTTGAGGGCAGTTCCAATCTTTTCAATAAAGCTTTATTTTGATCCCATTATTAGGACTTGTCTTGGTTTTGCTCTTATATGGGAAGTAACAAATATGATTGGTGGAAGAAACATTTTATGTGAAATAAATCAAGAATTCTCTCATTTTCTTAATTCATATACCCTATCAAATCAGTGGGATGATAATTTGGTAATGCATAAACTTTCTAGTCACCAGAGTGTTTGATGGAAACTAAGGGGAAAATCCACTAAATAGTGCCTAATGAACCTGTTGCTCTGATTACATGTCCATTTTTAAAACTAGATGCATTACTTGTTAGTTATATGCCATATCAATATGGTTTTTCCATTGTCAGTTCTAAAGGATCCTTATCTTATGATTGATGTAGGCTAAAGGCTTTGTCGCTAATTCCTTCTACAGTGGTCTTACTGCGACTGAGTTTTTCTTCCATACAATGGGAGGACGAGAAGGTCTTGTGGATACAGCGGTATGACTATGATATTCCATTGATATTTTCAAGTATTAAGTGGAAATTTAAACTATTGTCTTCGTCCAGTAAAAAGTGTTATTTTTTTGTCTCTCACGCCTCATAAGGTGAAGGAGGACATACATCTAACAGCCACACATAATATTCAAATTAGATTATCAGCCACACATACATCTAAAGATTGTGATTGATACGTGACCTTGAGAAATTTCTGTGTTATTTCTTTTAGAGAAAGATTTGATAAATTAACTGGACATGGAGTTATAGCTGGCAATTTTGGATTGCCTTGATAAAGCTTTTTTTTTTAAGCTGGTGCACACTTCATATATTATGGAGTAGCCATGGCACACTTTTTTTTTCATGTACACCTTGTCCGTCCAAGCTCAAGTTATCACGTAACTTTCTACTCTTGGAGTTTAGTTTGAACAATTTTTTGAATACTTCAAACAAACTCAATGCTGATCTTTTACAGTTGAGGGAAGGGTTTGATCTTAATTTAATATCTCCAAAGTGAGGTTTAAGCTGGTAAAGTGGACACTTTTTGGTCTAAAGAAAAAAATTGATGAAACTATGATATTTGAAATAAGATTCGGTGGTTATTTCATAAAAAGTGGAGAGAATTTATATCTGATATTGGAATTTTGCACGTAAAAACGGCTGACACTGGGTATATGTCAAGGAGGTTGATAAATTCCTTGGAAGATTTGTCCATTCATTATGATAGCACCGTGCGAAATGCAAGTGGGTGTATTGTTCAATTTCGTTATGGCGATGATGGCATGGATCCCGCAAATATGGAAGGAAAAAATGGAACCCCTTTAAACTTTGAGCTACTGTTTTTGAAGTCTAAGGTTTAAAATCCTGTTCCAACCCTTTTACACTAAAAATTGTTATTAGAACTTATATCGCCACTAGAAGTGACTGAAACAGTGGAGAACCGGCTTTCAAAAAGTGATGCAAGTCCTGAAGGGGGATGCTCCCTTGCCTTCTTAGAATCTCTGAAGAGCTTTCTTAATAAATACATAGAGGCTTTGAAGAAAACATGGAATTTATTCTTTAATGAGAATCAATCAGGTATCGTCAATAACACCAATTTTGCTGATAATGAAGAGTTAAGAAGGCAGAAAAAGATAATCCAAGTTGTAGGTGGTGTCACTCGCAGACAGCTAGAGGTATTATATAATCTTGTCCTTATGTATTCTTCAACATTTTTTTTGTTTTAGTTTTTCAATATGCAATCAGGAGCTTTGATTATAGTTTTCATTCTCCTCATTAAGATTTCTTTTTGCCTATAATCCCATAGTTTGTAATTGGTTTTGTTTAAGAAATAACTCCACGACAGTAGCTACTTGAATATGTTGTATTATTCTTTCCTGCAGGGAGAGAAAATAATTTGGTTAGTTTAGTGTACGGTTGAAGTTTTCTTAATATAATCTTACGTATAGAATATACAGAAATAAAAATTCCCTGGACATGCAAAGGTTTATGCATAGAAAGAAGAAATCTAAAACAAACAAATCCGATTGACATGGTTTTCAATTTGTATTTTATACATTATTTTGCAGCTTTGTCGAGATAATTTTTTATATCATACCCATTTCCTTTTTAAAAACGTAGTTCTATTTCTTTTGCATTTTTTTCCATGGAGATTCATGATGAAAAAAACTCCTTTGTTATGTATTAGTCATTATTTCGTGGTCGGATGGTTTGTTTTCTTCTCTATTTTCTTTATGCATTTTAGTTTTACTCGTTAGATTTTTTTCTACAAAAGATTTAACACATTTCAGAAGGAAAAAAAAGGAATGCACAAAAGTGGTGAAGTGTATTAAGTGTCTTCACAGGTTTTCTATGATACCTGCATGTCTCGTTATCATACAAAAAGGATCGAATCTGGAACTGCTATTGGAGCAATAGGAGCCCAAAGTATAGGAGAGCCAGGACCACAAATGGCACATTTCACTTTGCTGGAGTTGCAAGCATGAGTATCCTTGACCAAGGACATAATTGCTTCTCGAAACTTAGCTATGTTTGTTGGATTGAAATGGTATTGAATTCTGGTAATTTTCAGTTTTATCCTTTGACTCTTTGATCAGATATTACACTTGGAGTTCCTCGAATTAAAGAAATTATTAATGGAGCAAAAAAGATTAGTACGCCAATTATCACTGCAGCGCTGAAGAATGATGATCATGTCAATATTTCTCGTATGGTAAAAGCTCGGATTGAGAAAACAAATTTAGGACAGGTATGTAGCCTCATCCTTATTGCTGTAAGATGTTTATGTCTTATTCTTCGAAGGTAAATGTTCCCCTTTTGAATAGAGTTAATCAGACGTAAAAAATGCCCTTAAACTTTTTTGCTAGAGTTAGTAAAAAAAGTTATAGAAGTGTATCTAAGGGTTTGAGTGACATGGCTATTAGAAATTAGCATCATGTAAAAGGTCAAGTCACTCTCTGATTATATCGAGTCTTATAGATGGAATGCACCTAAGTTGGCAGAGTAACTCTTTCCTCATAATTCTCAGGATTCATGACGGATTTTCTTTTGGCATTTCAATTTTTTATTTATCTTGGTCAAAATGGCATTTCCCCTTTAGGTCATTTCTCTAAAAGTAACTAGGTTTTTATGATATAGTAGTTTTTGAGAACAGAATGCGAAAGATAAGAAGTGTAAAGTAGAATTTGAAATAATTAACTAATTACTGGGTGATGAAAGTATCACTGTATTATTAATGGACTAGGAAACGAATCCATACATTTCCACTCATCCATTTACCTGTCTTTTGTTTAATCAGATCGCCAAGAGTATAAAGATCGTAATGAGCTCAAGGTTATCATCCGTAGAAATTAAACTTGATATGGATAGAATCCAAGAAGCAATATTATATATTGACGCTGATGTTGTAAAAGAATCAATCATAAAAGCCCCAAAAATCAAATTAAAGGCAGAGGTTAGTGTGATTTTATGGGGCTTCACTTTTTGGGCCTTTTTTTTTATTTTTATATTAATATTATGGTATTTTTCACTGCATATCAGTGTTTTGGGTTATCAAAAGTTACGAGTCTCCCCTCAAGAAGCTGATAGGAGTAAATTTCATTTTCAACTCCACTCTCTCAAGAATATGCTTCCATTGGTTATTGCAAGGTTAGATATTACAAATTCATTAAAATTTTGCGGATGGAATACTATTTTTTTGTTGGAGTATCAGGATTAGAAATATAATCAGTATTGTAATGGAAACAGGGAATAAAAACAGTCGAACGCGCTGTCATAAAAGAGGAAATGGATGAATCCAAGAGGCGAAAAAAGTTTGCCTTGTTGGTGGAAGGGTTAGTATGTATATTAATTCGAAGATGAAATTATTTTTTATTCGCATTCTTATTGTTAGCTTAGCTGTATTGATAAACATGTAAAAATTGAAAAAAAAAACATTTTACATATATAAAATACAAAACAAAAAAAAGAAAAAAATTTAGCCTTGTCTTAGAACCAGCATGTTGGTTTCATTTTTAAGAGGTTCACATAACTTGTCTAATGCCAGAATTTTCTTTAATTCACTATCAAGGGCACCTGTGCTTCCAGTCAAATAATTAAATGGGTTGGTGTTGGTGGTATCTACTGCTACACATGTAACAAACTAATCAATTCGATATTGGTCATATCATTTATTCCTGATTAATTGAGTGCGGTGGCTTTTGCCACACTTCTAGTGAGTGTAATAAGGTGGTAAAGTCGGTTCTATGCAGAGAGATTGTAACAAAAAGATTTAATATCTCAACCGACGGCTTACAAAAGGTTGAATTTTATTTCCTTACTTTTGTCTAATGTTTGGCTCTCTCATTTAAAGAATTTATCATTTTACTAAAGCTTCAGTGGTAATTGTATTGGTTGTTGAAAGCTAGCATCTGGGTTAACTTACTGTATAATCATTAAGATTGTGTTCTCAGGCCTACTCAATATCTTGCTTTAGGATTTGTATGTAACGATAGTCTACCATTTCCAACAATAAGCATAACATATCTTGAATATTTGCGTAGAACTGGCCTGGCAAGCAGTCATGGGTACCGAGGGGGTTGATGGATGTGATACAAAGAGTAACCATATCATTGAAGTGCAACAGACGTTAGGAATTGAGGCTGCAAGGAAGTGTATAATTGAAGAGATAAAGTACACTATGGAAAGTCATGGGATGAGCATAGACATACGCCACATGATGCTTTTAGCAGATGTGATGACTTTTAGAGTAAGATCTCCCCAAAAACTGTATTTTAATGCATTTGCCTCTACAAACAGTGTGTTTACATTTTGTTGCTTTTGTCACAGGGTGATGTTCTGGGTATCACGAGATTTGGCATTCAAAAAATGGAGAAGAGTGTCCTGATGTTGGCTTCGTTTGAGAAAACAGCTGACCACCTGGTTAATGCTTAGATACACTTCTTTTAAAAGTTCGACATAGGTATGATTATCATATACTATTTGTCGTTGTGTTGGCACTAGCTATGGAATATTACATGAATTTATTGTGTTGATGTTTGTAATCTTAAAAATTACAATAAGCATGCCAAAGTATGGAGGATAACGCCAGTTAAATGCTTAAAGCTACCTGTCCTCTTTGCAAAGAGTAATGAACAGTTTAATCAATGTTCTTCCCTATGTAGAACAATGGCTCAAATTAGGGGTTAGTTTGAGCAACAAATTGTTGAAGATTATGCATGTACGGATAAATAAGACATCAAGGCATGAATACTGGAAAATTCATTCATCTCTTCAAAAATTTGCACGGCTGTGCTGGAAATATTACGTGTGGATTGTCGGTGGTGTATTTAATGTAGGTTCAATATTGCAATTAGCACATTATACTTGGTGTGTAATATGTTTATTTGAAGATTTTGGTTCCATCTTCCTCAGCTTATGGACCTGATGCAATTCTATCTTGAGCTGTTCACCGTCATGGTGAAATACTATCCCAGCTAACTGCAAGGGAAAGCTGAAGTTGTGCCAGTTAAATCAAATCGTCTGCAAGGTGTAGAAATGTCCATATGAGTCAAATTTTGGTAGTTTATTCTTTCATTTCGCATATTTATTTGGTTAATATCTATGCTGCCGTTGTGCTATTTTTATTTTGGACCCCATTTTTCTTTGGGGTCCTTGGAGCAGGTCAGTTTCTTGCCGAAGTTGGAATCTCGATCTCCCCTTCAATCTCAGGCCACCTCTCAATATTTTTCCGTGTGCTTGTAAGCAAGCATGGATTTCTGTAAAGTATGATCTTTATTTTTGCGGGAACTGTTTTGCATCAAATGAGCATGTACCGATGTACGTTATGCATGAGAGAAACTGTCTATTTGATGGCAGGATGACAATCATAATATTAGTTGACACTGTACGAGTTCTTGAAAACTGTAGCAGAAAAGGACCGTTCTTTTTCGTGATAACTGCGAATAGTTGTATTATAGGTATTCCCCTTTTTGGTCGACAGAGATGTGGACCACTTGTCTATTCAACTGTCATCGACAATTTATCTCTTCTTCCACTTGATTGAGAATTAGAGCTACCCGACACGTCCTTAATGACATCGAACTCCGATAACCAAACGGTTCTAATATTAAGCTCCAAGAACCGTATTTACTCTTATCAGCTCCAAGAATTCATTTCTGACAAATGAAAGAAAAACCAGAACATATTTAAAGGTCGTCTCCAAAGAACAAGAACGCATAAGTTTTGCTAATAATGGCCAAACCTGTTCCCGTCACATGGAAGTAAGTGAGAAAATTCAGCCTCCTTTTTGTAAAAGAAGTGGAGTAGAACTTCCAAAGCAGTTGAAATTCAGCCTCTAATGTTTGTTTCTCCCTGATCTAATCTCCCAATTGCTGTTGCATCCGACCAACATGCCCGCCATGGCAGAGCAGTGGAGCAAAAGATCTGTCTTATCATGCTTCCATTACCTTCTCGCCCCTAACGTAATAATACATGCCCTGTTCTTCTACATCGCCGAGCCTAACTGGAAAACATCAGCAAGTGGTTATACGAATTTTAAAATTCCGGATTGGTGAAAATTCTGGATAGATCGACAAAAAAAAATTGGCTTTGCTAAATAAATTTTGCTTACTCGTCCATCTAAACATGATAACTTGGTTAGCAATCCATAGCCTTCAGTTTGTAAAATCCCGGACCATAATCTGCAGGTGGGAACCATCGGCTTCATCTGCATGTTGTCGAACAAAGCATCGTCTCCACCAAATTTCAAATGCTCTTTGTATGTTGGGGCAATCATCTCCTTTACTTAGAAATCTATCGAACCAATCAAGCAATATTGTCTGTTGCTGCGGGAGTGGAAGAGTAAGAATTGTCTGGCTCAATCCATCCTCAATTAATTTCTTATCGACTGATCTCGAAGCCCTTCTCATCCATCCAAAATCTTCATACAAAGCTTCAAGCCACGTTGACAATAAAGCAAACCGGGTGTCTTTTGGAACCAAAATCTTCCCTCTTCCAATTGCAATGCAAAGCTGTGCAGTTATACGGCTTGTTTCATGCCTATACATGGTTGGAAGTTTCATATGTAGAGCTGCGAGCTCCTTCTGATCAGCCCATAACTTAACAAATTCATCCCCAATTTTTTTTTCAACCAATATATCAACAATCCACTGAATGTTTTCGGCCTCACGAGCTATTTCGGCCATTAAAACTCCACGCTCTTCCCGGCTATTTTCCAAGCCAGTAGCTTCAGATAAGCATAAGATAAGAGAGCTGAGACATCCATGGCATAGGTGATAGAGGACATCTTTAGAAACATCCAGTGTACTATTACAGGACATTCCTTCTCTAAGCAAGCGAGAGATGAGAATTTTCATTTCTCTTCGAGCTTTTTCATCTTTGGCTTGTGTAACACCAGAAAGTAACCTCAAGAAGACATCATTTCTTTCAGAAGTAGATGGCTGCGATGACACCCTTTCAAAGACTTCAGCAACCGATATATGAAGCTTAAGTTGATTTAGAGTAGATATGATTTCCATTTCTTCATCATCAGACCATGGAACGGCTTCCAAAAAATCCAAACAACACTCAATTCCAGAATCAAACATAATTGCTGCAGAAACCTGACACATATCATAACATAACTCTTAAATAACATTTCAATTCGCCATTACAGAAAGCCATTGAATGACGGGAGGAAATGCTTACCTTAAGCAGACCCAGAACCTTAGAAACCTCCTCGCCCATCATCTTTTTCTTCAAATTCTCGCTGTACATCAACACCACGGTTTCCACATACACCTCCACGTCATCACAGTCACTGATCTCCACGGAGTGTGAGATCCCCCGCTCTCGCCGGAGCTTCTCGGCGAAAAATCGGCTCTTAGAAGCCAGAACGTTCTTGTGCACGTCCATGGAAACCCTAAATCCATCTCTATCGACTACAGCAAGTCTCACATCACTGAATCCCCATAAATTAAGGTTGCCAAAAGGCGCATCGTCCAAGAGCTTCAATACACGGTCGTTTACCTGCCGGCGCTTTTCATCGGAAAGTTTGGACTCCCGGAGCTGCTCCTCGGACATCATGTCGTAAAGCGTTTGGATTTGAGTCGGGCGAGTAATAGACTGAATTGAGGCAGACAATTGAGGCGGAGGAGAATAAGTCTCTTTCGAGGAAGGGGAACCAGAGGGAGAGTAAACCTTAGGGAATGTCGACGCCGCTGCTTTGTTACAAACTCCTGACGGTGAAAATGAGAGGGCCGAGTCAGATATGAATCCCTGCTTTATCATCGCCGACACTTGTTTAGATTTAAAACCATTCTCAGCCGCCATTGAAGCTCTTAGACCGAGCTAACACAGAATTTTCCTCGGAAAAGGAACAGAAAAACAAGAAATCACCGAAAAACAAGAAACAAAGAAAGACAGAATACTCTGGATGGTATCAACAAGAAAGCTCAGTAAGAGAAAGCCGAATTCCCAGGGAATCTAAAATTGGCAGATAGCAAAGAAGAAGAAATCAGATTTCCCGGGAGACCAGAGAGAGAGAGAAGGAATCCAAGGAAGCAAGGAGAGGAGTAGAGAAAGCTGATGATGAAATTGAAGACGGTTCGGAGAGAGAGAGAGAGAGAGAGAGAGAGAGAGAGAGAGATTATTGCCTACACGTGCGAGAGCGTGCCTGCTTCACTAATCGGCAACTGTTTCAATTAATTGGTTCACTTTGGAACATTAATTGGGCCTCGTAAAGGCCCAGATACACAGACCAACATCCGTTAACAAGCCCAGTCTAACTCATTTAGAGAACTACCACACTTTCCGAGCGCCATAATTTGTTGCGTAAATAAAAATAAAAGCTGCTAACAAAGGACCAAGTGTCGTCCACCTCCCTTGCAACTGACACGACACATCGTTGCATGGAGCCGAATTTTATAAAAAGAAGAATAGGGTTTACTATTTTAGGGCTGCTCTTAATTGACACGTCATCATTGTGCAGGGAGCCTCAGCCGGCTCCAAGAAGGAGGAAGTTCATGAATTTTAACTTTATATTATGCCACATATTATATGCTAATAAACATATAAAATTTTATGGTAATTTGGTTGCTTCCCTGCTATTCGCACCACATGTCGGTTCGGTCTCCAACAGACTTCTATGTTGTAATCTCAAATCTGTCTCCGTCTGTCTCCCTTTCGATCCGATGATTTCTCAGTCCAAGCTCCGATCTCAATCATCGTCTTCCTCCATTGCCAGAGCTGGAGCTATGGGAAATAGCAATAAGCTAAGTGTAAAGAACAAGGTTGAAGATTCTGAGAAAAAACCACTTTCGTCTTCTTCCTCCTCTGACCAACGCATGTCTTTTTTCCGATTCAGAGCTATCCTCCTTCCGTTATTTGCCCTTCTTTCTCTCCTCTTCATTCTCTTTTCCGGCAGTCTCCTCATCGCCGACCGCCGCGACTGTTCTTATCTGTTGTCAGATCTACGCCTACAAACCCTCGCCAATATTTCCGTCTCTGAAATACGACACGGGAATCGAAGAGAACGAACCAACTCCTAGGAAATCGCGTTACGATACGGAGCCGAAACACGTGGTTTTCGGAATCGCCGCGTCGTCTAATTTGTGGGAGAAGCGGAAGGATTGCATAAAACAATGGAGGAGAGGGGTTGTTTGGCTGGAGGATAAACAAAAAAGAAGGGCTACCGGAGATTCGAATCTCCGGCGACACTTCGAAATTCAAATACACAAATCGGCAGGGGCAGAGATCGGCGCTTAGGATATCGCGGCTTGTGTCGGCTACTCTCCGGCTCGGATTGAAAGACGTCCGGTGGTTCGTGATGGGAGACGACGATACAGTTTTCGTGGCGGACAATGTGGTTAGGATTCTGTCGAAACACGATCACCGGCAGTTTTATTACGTCGGAAGCTCGTCGGAGAGTCATATCTAGAATATGTATTTCTCGTACGCGATGGCGTACGGAGGCGGCGGCTTCGCCATAAGTTATCCATTAGCAATGGAATTGGAGAAGATGCAAGATCGCTGTATTCAGAGATATCCAGGGCTGTACGGAAGCGATGACAGAATTCAAGCTTGCAGGGCTGAGCTCGGAGTTCCTCTCACCAGAGAACCTGGATTTCATCAGGTATTTCTGCGTCAACCATTAATCTTCAAATCCTCAAAAACCATGATTAGATGTTTTTTCTTACTGTCTCCACAGTACGACGTGTACGGAGATCTGCTGGAGCCCACCCGGTGTCGCCATTGTTGTCCCTCCACCACGTCGACGTAGTCGAACCAATCTTTCAACGAATGAACGGAGCGAAAGCCCTGCAGCGCCTCTTCCAATCCGTCAAACTCGACTCGGCCAGCATAATGCAGCAATCAATTTGCTACGACAAACGGCGGCTCTGGTCCGTCACCGTTTCCTGGGGATTCGTCGTTGAAATCCTGAGAGGAATGATTTCTCCAGGAGAATTAGAAATGGCGACATAGAACATTCTTAAACTGGTACATAAGAGCAGACTACACTCTTACGCCTTCAACACCAGACCTGTGAGTAAGCATCCTTGCGAAAAGCCCTACGCATTTTAATGAGCAGTTCTAAATACGATCGGTCGAGAAAACAAACCGTCGGAGTTTACGCTCGCCGGAGATCGCGCCACCCTTCTTGCCGCTGGAAGATGGATTCGCCGGAGAGAATAGACTCTGTTGTAGTTTTTAAGAAGCCCGATCCGAATCGATGGAAAAAGGTAACCATTGTTCTCACTTTTGAATCGCGAGCTCAGAGCAGTGTTATATGCTTGCTTTTGATGTCTGGTTCGCCGTTGTTTTTTGCAGTCTCCGAGGAGGGATTGTCGCCGGATTCTGCCGCCACGGAAAGCCTCGACGATGTACTTGTGGGCGGGAAACTGTCAGAACGGGAAATTTAGCGAAGTGTAAAAGACATAAACATACAACTATTTTCCTCGGTGGAAGCCAGCTTTGGACTCAATTTTTTCGCCGTAAACAACTGCTCAGAGCTCCGGCGGAGGTTCTTCAGGCTGTTTCAGAACAGGTGAAGAATCGAGAGGGAGTCGGCATTTATACTTACTTTTTCTCTGAACACAGCAAGTTATTCAAGAAGCTGGTTGTCAAGATTAGGTTTAGAGAAGCAGATTTTCACATCAGATTTGTAAAAAAGCGATTCTCAAGGGCTATCATCATTTTTGTTTATGAAAACAAATCGCAAGCTTTTGGCTCCCCGTAATAGTAAAACTTTCCTAGCAGACCCCAAATCAGAATACTAAAAATCCATCTTCTCTTTATGAAATGAACCTCGCTCGACCACTCTTGAAAGTATACGTCTTTTATATACTCCACTCGTCAAAACATTACAGACAATACCGTGATTCACTTCAGAAATTCTGGATTATATTCGAGGGCTTCCCCCCATATGAGCTCCTTTATATCTTCTTCGCTCAAAGTGGCTTGCTCGAAATCGAAGAAAAATGGAGAGGGGCAAGTAGGCTCCTCGTTGATTTCATGCAGAGATAATAGATATGGGTGCTTCAATGCCTCATCAACTGTGCAGAAATCATATAAATTCTGATTCAGCGAAATGTTGATCACTTCAACAATACCCTATGATAAATGAATGGGTGCATACCACTTATTCGTTTGTTTGGGTCAAAAACAAGCATCTTCTCTGCAAGATCGATTGCCAACGGAGACAGATCCGGATACTTTTGAGAGAAGGGTTGTTTAGAAAAATGTGGAAGTTGCGTCACATACTTCCTAGCATTATCACTTCTAAGAAATCCCAGATCTGAATCATCTGGAGAACCTAGCAGCTGCAAGTGAAAAAATTGAGAAAAAATGACAGATGTAGAGTCCGAGCATTGATCTCATTTTGTACATCAGTAAATTTAGAGAAAAGTGAATAAAGGAAGAACTCAGCCGTGATATACCTCAGTGATAAGTCCCAATTGCTGGACGTAGTCTTTGCCAGGAAATAGTGGCTCCCTTCTTAAAATTTCCATAAGAATGCACCCCACTGACCAAATATCAATCGCTGCTGTGTATTCTGAACAATTGAGAAGCAGTTCAGGGGCACGGTACCATCTAGTCACAACATATTCTGTCATGAAATCTGACTCTGAGGTAGTTCTAGCCAGCCCAAAGTCACAAATCTTGAGGTCACAATTAGAATTCAGCAGCAGGTTGCTTGGTTTCAAATCTCGATGCAAAACATTTGCAGAATGAACATATTTCAAACCCCTCAATAATTGGTACATGAAATACTGCAAAAGATCAATCAAATGAACTGATTTTAATTAGTTGGTCACCTCCACTAACTACATTTTCATGTCAATTGTAAACCAACAGAATTGTCATATTTTCGTACGACACACCCCTCAATAATTAGTATAGAAAATAATGCCAAACTCATTCAAATGAACTACTTTTAACAAGTAGGCAACATATACCAACTCCATTTCATTTCCTTCCATCAACTCAATTTCATGTGCTTTCTATATGCAAAGAATATTTTATGAAAATGATTTAAAATTCTACTAGACTCAGAAGTTAGTCCGGTTTAAAAGAAAACTGTGCCAAAAAATCAATTCTTTGAGTGGAAATATGGACAAAGCATCTCTACTCGCTTCAGTTATACATCACGCCTGGAAATAGGATGAAAAAAAATATAATGTGGGCAATAAGAATTAGTTTTAAACCCTCCTTTGTTCAGACTATACAAAAGTCTATACAGCATCTGCGAAGTAATTCAGCAAGAAAACTGTTAGGAGTGGTGCCTGTATATTTTACGCACGATTCATGTTCTTCAAACAATTTACATGGCCAAGTTATTTAAACATTTTTTTTTCTGAAACCTAACAAGGCCACCTCTCAACTTTGATTTGGATATGATAGCTTCTACATATCGTAAGTACACAATAGTAAAGTAAACTAATATGGTTTTATAAATGTCTTCACAAGATATCAACCAACTTCCACAAAATCATTAAATGACATAATGACGCTATACCTAAAAAGTTTTTCCTCATTTGTAAAAATGCAAGTCTATGGAATTTCTTACTAAAAGCAGAAGAAAGATTCGGTTTTAGGGTGTCTTCACACGAAAAAGATGTTTCAAGGTTCTGAATGCCGTTATTAAGAGCTACAACTACCTACATATACCTGCATCTGAAGAACAACTCACCTGACAGTGATCATCAGTCAGATCCTGATTAGATCTTATAATCTGATGCAAGTCCGTTTCCATTAATTCATAGACAATATACACGTCATTGAAGTTTTCCTTTTCCGGTGGAAGAACAATGTCCTTAATTTTAATTATCTGAACAATGAAAAAGAAATAGACATTAAACTTAAATGGAACCTCAAATGGCCCTCTTTCATGGAAAACATCACCAATGTATAAAACCTTGAAATCCTTTCATGCATTATAGATATTGCAAACCAAGAAAGAAAGTAGACAGTCAGCTCATGACTAAAAGTAACTCCAATTTATACATTATCGTGATCCATATGGCAAAGGAGTTTAATCTCTCGAAGTGTCCTCTTAGCATCAATCCTGTTGTCAAATGCATTCCCAATCTTCTTGATTGCAACTTCTTCATTCGTGTTAGAATTCAAAGCACAGCTGAAATGGATGGATAATATAAATCTTTGTAAGCATAGAATCATCAACTCTATGTCGTCGAGCTAGAGCAATGAAGGCGCTAGCCACCAATTCAACAGAAAAAAGAAGTATAAACAACATCGAAGCACCGAACCTCAGCATGAACTGAGCATCATCCCTCAATACAAGGATTTTAAGTAGCAATACGATAGAACCAGAATCTTAAAAGATGTAAAGAAGAGAAAAATGACGAATCTCACCATACGATTCCGTACGCACCTCGACCAACCGGCTGGATCGGAGGAACATACTTAGCGGAGACCTCGAAAAAATTGCCGAGAACATTGTACTGCACGTATTTCCCGGCGTGCGTAGAAACTCCTTCTGTCGCGGCCGCCAGAGATTGATTCTCCGAATCCATCCCTCTCTCTCACACACAACTGTTTGCGTAAATCTCTGAGAGAAAAGGAACTGCAAAGCAGAGCTTTCCCGTTGTCCCGTCAGACGCAGAGAGTCGTAGAGAGAGTTTCCTCCTATTTTTACTCAGAAAATAAGCCTAAAGCGAAATAAAAGAGAAACGAGAAGTGGGAAGTGGGGACATAAATAGGTGGATTAGCTTTCATTCTAGATTTGAACTTTGAATTTTGAATATTATTTTTATTTTTATTTATTAAAAAAATTCTTAAAATAAATATCAATTATTTTCTGCATGGTGGGAAGATTTAAATATAAAGTGACTACTTGGATAGTGTGCACGGTCGGTTCGATTTGATTTTGAACTATAACGAAACTCACGGTTTCAGATTTTTAGAACCGACCCCAGAATCAACGGTTTCGATTCCGTTCTGATTTGAATCTAATTTTATTTTATATTTTAAAAAATAAAATATAATAATAATATTTATATTTTTTATTATATTTGAGTCGAGTTTTAAGTAATTAGACGAGGTTGTAATTAATTTTAAGATTTAATATCGGATTTTATTAGGATTTGAGTCAGATTTTACTTAATTTTATAACTTTTTTGACTCACGGTCTCGGTTCTGGTTTTACAATTTTTTACTTCTAAAAACTGGCACTGACCCTAAATCACGGTTTTTTAAAAATTAGAACGAGACCGGATTAAAACCAGCAGCTCCAGTGTGATTTACGGTTCTAGTATGATTTTACCCACTACTAGATATTGTAACCTCCTATATCAAATTTTTACATGAGCGCCGACGCAGTTTAGTAGACATCAAAATAATCGGTTTCAATTTTACTCAAGTTCAATGACATTAGACATGCTGATTAATTATGTATTTTGGAATATATTATAGTTTTGAACTGTACGGAATTTTCATCAACCTTTTATTTTATCATTTTTCTTTGACATAAAATATCTACTTTTGTGCTTTCTTTCCTCATAATTCCCTCTTCAAATTATTAAAATTAATTGTGTGGAATATTTTGTTAGAAAGTCAATAATTACAATATTGAAAAAAAAAAGTGTAAAATAAATATACAAAATTATTATTTACTCATTGAATGATGACTATTATCAAATTAAATAAATTATTCTATAATTATTACATTATATGGTAATTATACTTATATATATAATTGAAATTACTGAAAAATACTACTTTTTTCTAGCCCATTTAGACTATGACCGAAACTAACGTAATGGGTCTGATTAAATCGATCAGTTGACCGAAAGTATGTCCATTTAGAAGTCAATTAATCTCTTTAATTATCATAATCAATGTCAAGACACGTGTTGATTAAGTACCTAACTCAGCAGAATTGACGAGTCAATGTTTGGCCGAGTCAATCAAGTATATATATGCCCACTCAGTTGGACTTCCTAAACTCATGTTAATGATTTGCAGTTAATTAATGTAATTAAGTAATAAGTAAGGTTTAATAATATTTTTTTGAATTACATCAAATAAATGTGATTAATCTGAATATTATCATATAATAATGAATTAATTTAGTTGAGCCGTGGAAAAGGGTCGTTGACAAACTACAAACAATAAAAGCCGTCGATGATAGGCGGCTACGATATTGACCGTTCGATCTTTCTCTTGGACGCGTTTTCTTTCTGCGCTCCTTCTGTGTTCCTTCTTAGCATTTACTCGGAACTACCACTCTAAAGGAAGTATCTGCCTCTCTCCTCTCTCCCTCTCACGCTTGAATTTTGTGTATAAATTCCTGGTCTTCGTCTCGGTCTTCTTTGTGTAAAAGAGATCGTGGAAGCAGAATTCAGGAATGGCGAATATGACTCAGAATAACATCGCCGATTTTCCTGCTGTTCCGACTCACGGAGGTCAATTCGTCCAGCACAACATATTCGGAAATTTCTTTGAGATCACTGCCAAGTATCGTCCTCCGATCATGCCGATAGGTCGTGGAGCATACGGAATCGTCTGGTATTCGATTTATTTTCTATTCATCCAAGCTCACTCGTATCTTTCTGATTTCGTGGAATTGCTTCCTTTTATTGTGTTAATATTGATTTATGTTATCTTTTGATTCTCAAAGCTCGGTTTTAAACGCGGAAACCAACGAGATGGTAGCGATAAAGAAAATAGCCAACGCGTTTGATAATCACATGGATGCAAAGCGAACGCTCAGAGAGATTAAGCTGCTTCGACATTTGGATCATGAAAACGTGAGAAACCTTTTCTACGAGTTACTATACTTACATCTATAGCAAAACATTTCTAATTTGATTGTATCTTATGCGTCGAGAGTCTTAGCAGAGTCACCAACACTTCAATATTAAAACCACACTACACGTAAAGTCAAAAGAAGGACAATGGTTTAGACTCCTTCGTTAGATTTTCGGCAAAAAAAATATGGTTTGCTATGCAATTTATTTGAAATGGAAAGATATGTAATTACGGGGAACATTGTAAATGCAACAATGATGGATAGTAATTTGTCAGTCGAACTCAATTAAGACGAGTGATATCTTTTCTTGATAGGGTTAGATTAGATATATTCTGAATTCAGCTGTCTGAACTTTGGACTGTTTTTTTATCATATCTGATTCTTATGTTCAACATACTGTGTTTCCAAATTTCTGCTGGCTGTATGGCGCTGATTTTCTTTTTAAGGTTCAAACTTTCTGATGTCTTATTCTCTTGGAACAGATCGTAGGTATTAGAGACGTTATTCCTCCACCTTTACGAAGAGAATTCACAGATGTCTATGTTGCCACTGAGCTAATGGACACTGACCTTCACCAAATAATACGCTCTAATCAAGGTTTATCTGAAGAGCACTGTCAAGTAAGGTTCCTGCTAGTTCTGCTGCTTAAAGCTAGCCCAGTCAACGATTCAAATTAATAATTCCACCTTATACAATTTCTGTTCTAATAAGCTTATTTTAAAATTGCAATGCTTTGCAGTATTTCCTTTATCAGATTCTCAGAGGATTGAAGTACATCCACTCGGCCAACATCATTCATAGAGATTTGAAACCGAGCAACCTACTGGTCAATGCAAATTGTGACCTGAAAATATGTGATTTTGGTCTTGCTCGACCAACCTCCGAGAATGAATTCATGACAGAATATGTAGTCACAAGATGGTACAGAGCACCCGAATTGCTGTTAAATTCCTCTGACTATACTGCTGCGATCGATGTTTGGTCAGTGGGATGCATTTTTTTGGAGCTTATGAATAGAAATCCATTGTTTCCGGGCAGGGACCACGTGCATCAGTTGCGTTTGTTAACAGAGGTATTGGAATATTTAGCAACTAATATAAAAATCTAACTTCCACGCTTTAAATAAGACTTGCAATCCTTGGATTATCATAATCCCTAAAATCTGGAAGTTTTCTAGAAGGAAGTTACTGGATACTTGGTTTTAATTCAAAATCATATCAAGTTGTTATTCTTCGATGTATTTCACTTCAGATAATATGCTCTCTAGTTGTGTTTCAAGTGAAACTCATTTTCTGTTCCTAACAATATGTAGAATCTTGGTTTCTAACTTGGATTTTCCTGTCATCTTCCAGCTTCTTGGAACACCTACTGAGTCTGATCTTGGGTTTGTTAGAAATGAGGACGCCAGACGGTATATTCGACAACTTCCACAACATCCTCGTCAACCACTCACGATGGTGTTTCCTCATATTCATCCCCTGGCAGTTGATCTTATTGACATGATGTTGACTTTTGATCCCACAAGGAGAATAACTGGTATGATTTTACTGATCTGTATCCCTGCATAAGTCCATAACTCGTTGCTTCCAACTAAAGCAAATCCCATCGTCATCATGAATAAAATTAAAAGAAAATAAATAATTAGCATAGTTGAATTTCAGTGTTTGAAATTTTAATGGAAATTTAGACTATATCATTATATTTTCCCAGATTAGTTTTCTTCCTCATTTTATGATGAATTAGATGATTCCTTATGCGTAAGTGAAGGTCAGCCCATACGACACTGCACCCGGTATCCAAATAAAAGGCTTGTCAAATTAATGGTATTGTTGAACGAAAATTCAACTTTCTTCAACTTCAACTGAAATACCAAGGAATATGGAACTCTCTTTTTTGGTCGTCCATTTTTTATGAAATCATTAATTTGAAATAAAATGTTCTAAAGTCAATCAAAAACAGTCGAAAATATGATGATTCATTTTAGTTACACTACTCTGCTACTTGCCCGTATTTTTTTCTCCGTTTCTATCATCTCTGATGTCAAAATTTGTTGTCCATATACAGTTGAAGAAGCCTTAGCCCATCCATATCTTGAAAGATTACATGACATAGATGACGAGCCCGTCTGCCCGGAGCCTTTCTCCTTCGACTTCGAGCAACAACCTCTAGTAGAAGAGCAAATGAAGGATATGATTTACACGGAGGCCCTATCATTCAATCCTCACCTTGCCTAGCATGAACAAAAAGGTCTGTAAAAGTCTTTTACCACACTTCAATCCTTACGGTAATATTGGGTAAAGGAGATAAATTACAGCAACTGGAGCTATCCAAATTAACATCGTGGCCGTGGGTGACCCTTTTTAAGCCTTCTTGTCAGCGTTTTCAATGTATTATAGTGATGGAATTCTATTTTTTTAATTGTTTTATTTGTATTTGGGACCAAGTATTTGTATATAGAAGAACCATTTGCGTCATTATGACGTAGTAATGAGTTTGCTTTTGGACTTACCTGGGTTCTTCGTATTCTATTTGCTGCTCTCTGTTTGTCCTTTTCTTGACATTAGACGGTCATAGAGCGGCGGCGTTTTAACATTGGATCGAATTCTCGTAATTTCCCATGATTCGTGTGCTGAAAAGAACGATAATAGATTATACAACACCATTTCTGCAAATAACAACAAAAAAACGCGAAGAAATTTGATTTCAAAGGTTCGAAGAGATCCTCGTATTTCTACTTTTGTTGTTTCTTCCACAGCACTCCGATTTTCTTCAGCATTTTCCCATTCTTCTTTTTGATCGAATCCTCGTCTGTCTCATCAACATACGGGGAGTCCTTGCCGGTGATCGAGTCGTAGTTTCCATCCAACGATCCAGATCGATCGACGAAGTTCCCGCCATTGCCCGCCGATAGAATGGCGGCTGCAGCTTCTGCAGCCTTCCTCCATTGATCGGATTGAACTTTTAGCTTTCTCATCTCGGCCTCTAGTTCGTTATTCTTGGCCTGAGCTATTTCCAACTCTCCGGCCATCTTCGCTGCTTTCCGGCTATTTCTCTCAGCTTCTTCGGCTATGTTGCTTAGCTTCGTCAGAGCTTCTTTTTCAGATGCTCTTACAGATTCTACCTCCATTGTAGTATCACCTTCTTTACCTTTGGTTGACTTTCTTTTGTTAATTTCCAGTTTAAGCAACTCATTCTCTTCAGCTACACATTGAAACTCTGTCTCCTTGTCCATGTAATTCGCCTTGAGATCTTCAAGACTAGTAGTCAATTCAGTCAACTCTTTTTCGAGCTTGGATTCTCTGCCGTTCGATACAGTTTGTTCGAGCTTCAATCGCAGCCCTTCGTTTTCTTCTGAAATACCCTGCAGTTCAGTTTCCTTGTCCATCAGATTAGCCTTCAAATCTTCAATTTCGCCTTTGGATTTATTCAGCTCCTTCTCCAGTTCAGCCTCTTTGAAACTCATTTCTGAGTTTACTTGCTCAACCAGATCAAGAGCTGTTCTGATTTCCACGGCATTCTGAATTTGTTCTTCATGGCATTTAGTCTCGGCAGTTTCCAAATCGGATTTCAGTTGTTCAATCTCTGACTTTAGGGAAGCAAGCTCCGATTCGATCTCCATTCCATTGCTTGTTTTTTGACAGTTAACAATATCTACTTCTTTTTCTTTAGCTTCGATCAAATCTACCTTAATTTTTCCGAAAAGTGTTTTCAATGAGTTTACACATGCGGTTGACTGCCTGAGTTCCGAACCTATCGAGTTGCTTGCATCCATGGCGGTCATACCCTCAGATCTAATCTTCTCCACTGCTTTTTTGACATCTTCAAGAGCTTCAACCAGAGATTCTGTTTCTTTGCTATCACTTAGTTGGTTTTTAAGGTTTTTCGAAACAGATAGGATATCTGCTATGTTCACATTCACCAATTGAAGATTTTCATTTGTTAATTCCACCTGTTTGATCTGTTCTTCCCCAGATTCAGTTACCTGTTCAAGGTGAGAGTTGAGCTCCTGAATCACATCCATGGCAGATCCCAAAGCAAAACAATCTACAGACTGTTCTTCGGCTTTTGCTTCCCTTTTTTGATCTCTTTCTTCTAAAATCTTTTGAAATTCAGAATGTTCCAGAATTTTCTCTTCTGATTCATCGAGCTTCTTAGAAATGGCCAAAAGTTCCATCTTCATCTCCTCGGCTTCTTGCTCGGCCTGCTTTGTTATTGATTCAGACAAACTTAACTGCTCTTTCGCTTTGCTTAGATCTTCCTCAAGTTTTGATATCTGAGATTCTAACTCAGATATTCTGTTGGGTCGATTTCTCTAAATCACAAGAAAACAAAGTTAAATTTTTTGTTTTCAGTTTGTGAATGATTTCCAGCAATAACCATAACAATCCAAAAGAGTACCTCAGACATTGGACTCCTCGGAGACCTTCGATCCACAACTTTAGGACTTTGATCATTCGGAATTTTCTTCGATTTATTTGAAGACGATGCAGTAGCCAACTCCAAGGATTTCGGCTTGAGTTGACGGGCACCCCTCGGCGAGACTTTCTGAGGTGCATCGGATGATGAAGTTCTCGAACTACATACAGAAAAAAATCAAACTGTTTTGAAAAACTGAATTTAGAGAAACTAAAATTATTTATTTGAAAAAAAGGAAAAAATTATGATCAGGCTAGTACAATAAAGATGGTCATAAATTCATTGAAAGTTTGTACAATCTGAGAAGATACCTACCTCACCTGCAATGTTTTCGGAGATATTAGAGTGTAGCAGAGGAAAAGTTAAAGCTTCATTATTAACAGTCATTTTTGCCTCAAAACATAGTAAAAAAGCCGTTAAACTTTCCCTAATCAAGCATTGACTAGACTGGTATTAAATCACCTTGTTTTTGGTGTCTGCATAACTGGAAAAATTGGGATTATTCAAGGTAGGCTACTTCAATGCTGATTGATTGACAATGGCTGCAAAATCTGCAAATTTTAAGAGAAGCAATCAGAGCAAACAAAGCAAGAGCTTCCAAATCGAGTGTCAAAGAGAGAGAAATAGACAGGAACTCTATCTTTTTCATTTTCGTGAATCTGAAAATGAGGAAGATAAATCAGTAGAAACACATACCCATTTTTCAAAACTATCCTTCAAGAAATGGGCATTGATCAAAAAAAAGAATTTCTAAAAAAATGAAAAATAAAGGAGCGGATGCTATCAAAGATGATGATACAGATCAATTTGAAGCTGGGTTTTTTAATACTGGGGAGACAGAGTAATCAATGGCCATTACCCATGGTCACAGGACACCTGCATCTACAAGGAAAGATAATTTAGAATTCCACAACTACCCCTCATCTCACAGTCGAATAGGAACACAATGAGCGTCGTTATCCGTGAATTCAAGCACAGATGGAATCTTTTTCGTCATTTCAGATAGGAAGTTCCCTCCTCTGGTATTGCCGTGATTGAAGGGAAAGACCACATAATTTAATGTGGGGTTTGAAATGTAAAGAAAGGAAAAAAGGGGGCTCGAATCTTGATAGCCGCTACGTTTTCTTCACATACCCGGCGACTTTTTTCGTCGCTCCGGCTGATTTTCGCCGGAAACAACCAGGAATAGCATGGGAATCGAAAGGAAAATAGAAGATTCTGGGCAGGTGAGCATTTTGAGAATCGATCTGCCTTTTTGAAGGATGGAGACTCCGTAAAACCCCGCGATTTTCTACTCTCGAGCTCGAGAATCGAGCAACATTTCTACCGGCCGACCGGAGTATTTTTTCCATTAATTTAAAATTTGTCCAGAAAGAGGTTCTAAAGGAGCATCATTACATCCGGGAGAAAACGATTGCCAAAAAGATAAGACGACGAAAGTAATACTAAAGTACTGAGAAAAAACGGGCAAAGAGCTTGAGCTTTTGATCTGTTAGACAGAAGAAAAACAAAAGGAGAGAAAACCATACAAAGCAATTCCTAAGATAACATTCTTCTCAGACAAGATGAAATAATAAGCGAGACAGTTCCATTACTCATCAGTGAAAGGGATTCATGGCTGACAGTATGGAAGGGAAAAGCTCTTACATGAACGAACGAGATCTTTATTCTTGCTTGGTCCTGAGAAGAATGGAAGAAGCAGCCATGGCTTCCAACGTCTTTTTCTGCTGCTCGTCGCGCTTCTCAAGGTCCATCTCTCTCATGTTTTTATTGCAGCAGATAATGGAAGGAGAGAGAGGGAGAGAGAGAGCCCAATCAATTCTCCATATTTTTAACCTCAAAGATTACCCTTCCAATATATTTTAAAATTTATGATTTGAAATGGCTATTATATCATCTCATAAAACGGATGAAAGTAGGACCAAAAGTAGCTACATAGTACTATCTCGATTTACGAGTCTCATCAACTCTTCTATTGAATCCATCGATCAGGCAACGCGTACGCTTCAGAAGACAGACAAGATTTGTTTTGATCCTAAACTCGAGCTCTCAAACAAACGATGAACGGACCAGAGTAGTTCGACAAAACAGAAGAAAGTTATGCTGCGAGTCAGTAATCAGTTGATTGGTCCTGAAATTCTTGACCTTTCTTGCTTTCAATTCCTATTTTGGGCGGAGGCACATGGCTGAGCAGTAGAGCCAACAACACAGACTGCCTCAAGTTCCTCCAATGGCCGCTCATCATCTTTGCCGTCTCCATTCTGATCGTTTCCTCGGCGGGGTTCATCGGCGCGTGCTATCGCAACAACTTCCTGTCGTGGCTTAATCTCTCCCCAATGATGTACGAACATATTCTCACTTTTTTGGCTTCTTATCGTCGCAAATTCGACTGGTTTCTCTATCAAGTCATATTTCAATAAACAAAAAGCTGTTTCATTTGTTGAAAAGTTAAAACCTTTCTGGATTTTCTTACCGTTTATCGCTCAGAGAATTGAAAGTTCCGATATTTAACTTAAAAAACCAGAGCAGATCTACCTCGTGATAGGTCAATCCTCTCACCGGTCCGCCAATGCTACCATTGGAGATCTACCTTGCGTTGACGTTGACTAATTGTTTTCATATATGATAAGAAGTTAAAATAAATTATCACATTATTACAATTAAAGATTGATGTAACAAATGAAGTTATTGTTCATATCACATTATGAAAAGTATCATCGCAACCAACCGGTTCTCTGGCTACGGCTCTAACCCACCGTTCGAACAGCTCTCTTCTAAATCTCTCTGTTTTTATCAGCACAAAAGGTCATGACTTTAAGCATACGATGAACAATTACAAGCTAAACCAGAATTAGAGAGTTTGGAATATTTACCTTTTGGCTGGAATGATGAGTTTCACGTATTTGTTCGACCGTCAAGCCGAACCATTCATCTATCCAAGCGAAACAGTTCTTATGACTTTCTAGAAACAGAGCCCTTTCAGCCTAATTAGAGTACACATGCAAGAAGAAATAAAAACTGCATTAATAAAGTATGGAAATCTTTCATTTCTGAGACTAAATTTGTTAATTAATGTGAAACGATTGAAAGCCATGTAACCGCTATCAGCGTTTGCTCGACATGAGAGCCGAATCCCCAGTAGGGTGCATCTACTGTTACCAGTTTGTATGCTGTCATGAGTGGATCATGGTTATCCTGCATTTATTGCAGAAATGGTTAGCGTTAATGACCAAATCATACAAGCTTCAGTAAAACTTCATATTGTGATCTGAG
Organism: Begonia fuchsioides; assembly: GCA_003255005.1. Lineage (NCBI taxonomy): Eukaryota > Viridiplantae > Streptophyta > Magnoliopsida > Cucurbitales > Begoniaceae > Begonia > Begonia fuchsioides. The sequence goes on along the minus strand of QAOC01043453.1, from coordinate 895,359 downwards.
ATTTTATATCGAAACAAGTCGAATACAATTTTGGTTGAGCTTTGACTCTAATACCATTAGTAAAAGCTCAGTTTTAGCATGAAAAATGATGGGGAGATACAAACCTGCCATTCTTCTAAAAGTGGACCTCTCTCTGTTTTGGAGGATTTGAATTTCGACAAGTCAACACTGCATTTTCCGACAATTAAACTCCAATAATCCCGATCAGTTGAAGCAATATCGATGATCTCTACTTGTCTAGCAGCTAATTCTTCTTCGCTCAATCCATGTACCTGGTTTTCAGTTTCAATAATCAACTCAGATAAGATATTTTCATGAACAACAAAACTTCAGCAGTAAACAATCTCACATTTTCTGACTCCCCTTTGTCAGCTCGGTGAACACTTTCAATGGTCATTTGAAACTTTGGGAAATAAGAACACTGCATAAATTTACAACAATTACACTATTATAGTGCTGTCTAAATAAAAATACAGCGAGAGAGAAAGAGAGAGAGGATTATTATTACCTTAAGCACTGTAAAATTTGTGAGCCAATCGAGTTCATGCAACTTGCGAAAAACGTATTAGAGAGAAGCAAAATGATCAAAGAAGAAATTTTGAGATTCAGGCAGACCTGACTTGCATATAGGATATGCATTCCAGGCTTCCTCTTGCACGACAAGAGCATCTGGGGGAGCGAGACCTGTGATCCAAGCAGGGAATTTGCTGTAATAACGATGAAGCCAAAGCTCAAGTTAGAGAAGTTTACCTAATCGATTTAATTAAATTCTAATGATGTAACAGACTTGGTGGGTACTGATTTAGCCCTGAGATTATAAATATAACCTTAATCATTCTCTAATCTAGTTTCTTCACCATCAAGAAATTAAGAGTCTATTGCTCGTTCGAATGAATTTCATGTCAATGATCGTCTTAATTAGGGTCAGTGATAATTTATATTGTTTTACGATCTCGACAATCAGTAGTTTATACTTATCGGTTTTGATTTGAACAATAGATCGCCATTTTTCAAATGGAATTTTCACGAGGCAATGCGGTAAAATCTAGAACAAAACTAGAAACTCGTTGACGAAAGCTAAAAACCGATTTACCTTTGCAATCTATAAAGTTTACAAGTGTATTGGCCCTTTCCGTAGTCATCTTCGAATGGTCTGTCCTCGATGATTTCTACTCCTTCATTTTCAGCGGCGGTCTTTTGCTGCATTTTCGTCGACACGTAGAGATGTGCGATTTGGTACTGCAAATATCATGCCAAGTATAGAAATCAGAGTTTGAATCTACGATCACAATACCCAATTGGATACGAATTTGAAGTTGTTTTACCTCTTTTAGAGACATGGGCATGAGTATCCGGCTACACAAAAGACCCCCATTTGAAGGTTTCTCGTTAAGAAAACACCCAGAAAGGAAACACAGAAAACTGCAGAATTAACACGCAGAAAAAAGGATACAATTCTTTAATCTGAACCATCTTGATCAAGATGTCCACCTCTCAATCTGCGAAATAATGCAAAAGAATTTGAAGCTGAAACGAAGAAAGAAGACGAATATTTGTGGGTATTTTTGCTTCGATTTAGTGTCCAATGTACAGGAGGAATATGCTCCGTCGTTGAAAACGGAAATCCGCATCCATGCTCGAGTACAGTGGAGGATCGTTAACGCCAGGCAATTGCATGAACAAGACGACGTCGTTATTTCGTGTTAAAATGGCTAACTTAACGACGTCGGTTTTCATTCACTTAATAAAGGCCGAGCAAAGATGGCCCAGCCACAACACACACATTACAAGGCCCATATACAAGTCTGTAAAAATTACTCATTCTTCATTTATTTATACTCCGATTTTACCTTATGACGTGGCAATCATACGACACTCTTTAATTGAATTAATAGCAAAAATAATATATATAAATTCGATGTACATAATTGTATGATACTTTTTTCATCAACTTCGATCATGATTTTGTTCTGAACAGAAATTGAATTATGGAACATTTATTATTCGAGCACTGTTACAGCTAACTTCCAAAATTTAATTTGGGTACGTCACATCTCTTGAAAACATAATTTGTTTCAAGTTCGTGGACTTAAGTTGAGTGTACACATGTTAGGGTTGAAAAATTAATAATTTTGGAAAAAATAAGGTTTCTTTCCATTAACGGATTGAGTGGGGAAACTGGTTGGACGGATGGAAATTGTTTTTTTTTTGTCAAAAACGTGTGGAAGCTTTTCAAAGGATCTGAAAAAACTCTAGAAAGTGTACAACGACAGCCATTTTGTAGGCAGATTAGAGTTCTATTCGAATTAGGAAAAGGCCTAATTCGGATATCTCGACAATAATATTTCAACGTTTCGATCGAATTGTCTCAATTGTTCGGTTCAAATCCCACTACTTATCAACAGTGATTTCGTACGTGGGTGCTATCCATATTATCGCTACATTTTATTTGTAAGATCACGTTCGCAAAGTTATGGGTCATAGGTTATCCCATAGACCATAGTATTCTATAAACAGGGATAAAGAGCGATTAGAAGTGAAAATTTGAAGGAATTTAGAGTAATAATAGCATTAATTTGGTCTAGATTTTTAAGGTTGTTCAACCAAATAAAACTTGAAATGCTGGTTCAAGAGCTGGGTTTTGCGGAATTACGAGGTTCTTAGCCCAAACGTAAGGAAATTTGGTTAACACCACGACCAACCCTAGCCAATAGATATGTAATACAGATCAATTTAGACCGTCTGATTCTCATTGTGCAACCTAACAAGTTTCTTTGCATCTCCAACGTAATTGTCCCCCGCGACAAGAAAATTAACATATTTTTCATCGAAAAAGTAAGTTCAAAATACCGAAAATGAGAGTGAACACATGTATATTTACCAAGAAACGCAGCCAAAAATGTCGTGCAATCTACGTCATGACAAGCGAGAGTGCTCGATTACAAATGATTACGTCGGTCTTCTCTCGATAAACCCCGAAACATGAAATACTATCGATGTTTTTCATTAAGTTAGCTAGAAATATGAATCATTAAAATTAAGAAAAGAACACGAGGAAATCGCGAATGAACAGTAGGAAATCTCTTTAATCTGTTCCTGCACAAGAAGAACAATGATTGTTGAGCTTCTTTAATGTTCCATCATTCGTTGGTTGAGCATTTTGTCTTCTCCAGAGCTGGATTAGGATCCCGTGTTCATAACGTTTGAACGTCCCTTTACTAAAAAAAGCCATCTTTTGAAGCTTATTAATACGTTCCTTATTCATTTCTGCACTATAGCTTGCTTCAACCATAGTAAACACCCCCTTTTTTCTCCTTTGTTAAGGTCCACGCGGAAAAGACTTCAATGGAGAGACAGGAGAGAGAAAGAGAGAGAGAGAGGACAGTTCAATGAGAAACTAACTAATGAGTTTTCTGTAATTTTCAAAGAAGTGGAAAACGTTGCCATTAATTGTAGTGAGATTTAATAAAAAGAAGGAATCTTGAGTGGACTATCGTTGTTAAGATGGAATAAATTTGGCTAAATGCCCATTTTTTGCTCCTAATTTTTCTACGAGTCACCACGGCATAATACATGACTCGTCAGACTCTATTATCTTATTTCGTCCTCAACGAGTCGACCCACTCTCCACCCAACCCTACCCCACCTTTACGTCTACTCGTATTTGTGAGCGTATGTTTTGCACAATACATGCATACATACTTGAATGTACGAACATATACGTGTATAAGATGGAATATTGTTACACATATTCTTTTATGACAAAGTGGTCGTACCTGCGAGTGTGTTATTCTGTAGCTCGTTCACATATACATGGTAACTGAACGGCTCATATCGTGTCAGAAGAACTGCATAATTTTCTATCTTATTGCAACACATTTGTGAAATTCATGAGTCGACTTTAAAGTTAACGGATGATAATGTTCGAACAAGACTATGACTTCATGCGTGAATCGATGATATCGACTCATGCATGAAAAAACCATCCCAAATTAGGTGATTTGATGAGCGCTCGAATTATATCAACTGGTACATGAATCAATTACAATGAAATTTATTTAGACATAAAATCCAAGCGTTGAAAGTTATAATATTATACCAATAACATAGTAAGAACACATAAATCACTAATAATCGATTGAAGAGGGTGAATAATTGGAAAGGTGAAACAAGAGTTACGAAAAGAACATCTTTTTGGTTCGATTTAATGAACGGTGGGGATGTTCATTATTAGGTGGTAGTTAGCAAAGTAGAAAAATAGCACTGTCTCGGTGGTGGCAGCAGCCTGCCTCACTCACCCACCAAATAGCTCAGCTTAAATACAATGGTCAACCCTACACGCGTCCCCTTCCTAATGGTCAACACTAGCTGACTAGACACAAGTGGGACCCTTCTTGATCTCTTCAAATATATTTAACCATATGTTTCAACTCATGGGCTGTAGCTTGAAAAGCGAGACATTGCTAATGTCTTTGTAATTATGCGACATTTCAATCGTAGTAGAAATTTTGGCGTATATTTCACGATTAATTCTCAGTGCTACTTCTACGTATGACTTTTATTGTTCCATTGGCTGACTTATGTACCGAATAATATGGCAAGAGATAGACTTGGAGCTTAGAAACTATATAATATTTCGAGGAAATTCCTTCGTATTAATGTGGGATTTAGTGCAAAAAAGTAACAGTGGGAAAGCAAGATAACGTTGCAGAAACATAGTTGGATCTTCGAACATATATTTAATGTGACATTTATTGATTTTTGCAAACAAGAGTGGCATTTAGACCTACGCTATGTACATGTATACCTACGTATTTATTGCGTACGTGTAAATTTGAAAATGTAACGTACTTATAAATAGAAAAATATTATAATATTAGTAATTATTCCAAATTTTATGTAAATACGAAATTTTATCACGTGCTTGTCGAAATTGGAATTTTTTTTTCAAAGGAAAAGATTAGAGATTTAGGCAAAAAGAGACAAAAGAAAAGTAATATCACAGATCTAACTTGAGGAAATTGGATTTCTGTCGTGTTAACAGGCATCCATATACGACATACGGAGTAAGCGTTACGAATGAGTTGTTATTATTATTATTATTTATGACGTCACAATGACGTTAACTGTAATGGCTTTCACTATTTATACTCGACGTTTGCCTTCTCTTTTCGTTCGACCAACCCCACCTTCTTTCCCTCTCTGACTCTCTCTCTCTTTCGCTCGGAGCAGAAAAAGGTGGGAAATGGAGACAAGTGAAAATACGTCAACTTCATCTAACCCTGCAGCTTCTTCATCGCCGGTATCATCGTCTTCTCCTTCACCTCCGGCGACTAGTCCGGCCACGGTCATGCATGTAATTATGAGTCCTTGCGCGGCCTGCAAGATTTTGCGGCGGAGATGCGCCGAGAAATGTGTGCTGGCGCCGTACTTCCCTCCCACTGAGCCGGCGAAGTTCACCATAGCTCATCGAGTTTTTGGCGCCAGTAATATCATCAAGTTTCTGCAGGCATAGTCTCGAAAACCCTATAATTCATCTGTTTTTTTCCTAGACACTGACATTTCTCAAAAAATCTTTAATGGTAGTCCATACGTAGTGCAAGAGATTTCCAATTGTTGTTCTTCCATGGATAAGTGGATTTAATCCATGATATTTTCCCTTAATTTTTCAGATTTCTTCCACAAAAATGTTTTTTTGTCCGGAAACTACTCTTGAAACCCCGATAATGGGTCATTTTATCGACGAAACACGCATGCTCTTGAATGGGAACTGAATTACCGCCATTGAATAGAAATAAAAAGGTCATATGTCTGATTTGACCACTTGAATCACTTTCGAAATAAATGTTTCTACCTTTCAAATTTAGACGACCCTTTATTTGGAGGAATCCTATGCGTAAATGGTAGCTGAAATGTCAATCATTTATACTAAAACCCAACTGAAATTTTTCAGGAGCTGCCTGAGAGTCAAAGGGCAGACGCAGTTAGCAGCATGGTGTACGAAGCAAGTGCGAGAATAAGAGATCCAGTTTACGGATGCGCCGGCGCCATTTGCCAACTTCAGAAGCAAGTGAACGAGCTTCAAGCCGAATTAGCAAAAGCACAGGCCGAGCTCGTCAACATGCAGTGTCAAAAGACCAATCTCGTCTCTCTCATTTGCAGAGAGTTTTCTCAGTCTTCTCAGCCATGGCCGAATGAGCATCAATCTCTTGATAATTTCATTCTAAACGACCCTCATTCTTACCTCACCAACAACAACCCAAGCTTATTCGAAGACGGGTCTTTGTGGGAACCTCTGTGGACTTGAGAAGACGGTGAAAAGTTAAGCCTATCCCGCACACCACCCGATAAAATGCCTCAGCCACGTTCCCAGGAAGCGGGGAGAAGCTGAGGAATGGCGTCAAAAGTCAATAAACATTTATTCTTAATTAGGTTATAGTTATAGTTTGATTAAAAAGAAATGGAGGGAAAATTGTTTGGAAATTTACTCTGTTGAAGATAATTCAAGACCTTTCCCTCCACATAACTCAAAAGTTGTTCTCGTCTTCTTAAACTACGACTAATACAGTTCAAAGGATCAAAGTCTATGTGATTTGATGTTTTAATAATTACACAAAATAACAGCTAAAAATTAATATAATGTTGAGTTATTAGTATTATATTTTTATTAATTTAAGCTATAATTATTTAAATTTGTTAGTTTTATATTAAAAAATATTACATAATTTTTCTTATAAGATTTCAAAATCTGTGAAATTATCGTACGCGTACATGTTGCATATTGAATTTGATTCTGTCGTGAGTATGTGTGTATATATATATATAGTAAAAGAAAAGTTTTAACCTTTGTTTTCAAGGGTGGTCACGACCGAAATTATAAATTAGATCAAAACTGTCGATTTTAATTCAGTATTAGTTATAATTTTTAAAAAATCGTGATTCATGGGCCGGTATTAATTTTATGAGTAAAAAACTGGAATTGAGACCGTAAGTCAAAAAAGTTTAAAAATCGAATAAAATTTGACTCAAACCTTAATAAAATCAAATATAAATCTTAAATTTAATTATAAACTCGTCAATTACTTAAAATCCGATTCAAATATAAAATAAAACTGAGTTAAAACCGGAACGAAATCGTTAGTTCTGGTGCTAGTTCTAGAAATTCAGAAACGTGAGTTTCGATTCTAGATCTATTTTAAGATATCGAACTGAATTGGTATAACTTGTTTTAGCTCCCCTACATAATCATATTTATAACTTTAGTGGCAGCTTCTATTGTAATAATTTGGCTAAAATGAGGCTTCCATAGTTGCTCGTAACTACTAGTAACTACTAGTAACCATCATTTCTTCTCAAACAAAGAGAAAGGCGTGGGCTCCAGACCGTACGATTGAAATCATGATCTCACTTCTTCGACGTTTGATTCTCCACATAATTACATTTGGGTAATCATGATTATGCTTCTCTTAAACGCGTTCTTTAAGGCCATAATTTGTACTCACGTGAATATCACGTGATCTTACTTTGGTATGAAAAGCCCACACCAAGAGCCTCTTTTTGTCGGCAATTAAGTCAAACCTATCTCCCTATCATTTCTCACATTACAAGAAGATAACCAAAATAATATTAGCTTTACATCCAAATTCAATGTATTTATTATTTTATTCTATCATTATTATCTTAAAAAAATATTATTAATATATTTATTTATCAATTATTCAATTTATAAATTCTCAAAGTAATGTAAAATTATATATATCTACTAATAAACATTATCGAACTTTCACAAACAACAAAAACTTAATTTACTACATTAATTATGGGTTTACTGTCGAATATTCTTAAAATTACAGCAAGAGTTTCCGTCTCGTTGACTGGGGTTGAGCAGCGTGATTTCTCGATTTGAATAAAGGTTTCTTCGCTTGTTGCGTATGAACAAAATGTGGAATACATGGCGACCAGCGAGCTGTAAAAATGGAAGGCTGACAAGCTTTTAATGCTGTGTCAGTTTAATCATTCTTTTCCCATTTGAAACATCTATGCTATTTCTATTTTTAAGCCCCAGTATCAAAAGCCAAAATTCTTCACCCTCACTATCTTATATTTTAGCAAGCTAATATATGAGAGAGTAAATTACAATCATTCAATAGTTTATAAATAAAAAATTCATACATAACATTACAATGAGCAACTTTAATATTAGAAGATTAAACTTTCACGCTGGGATGACGCATGTTTCGAACCTTAGCCCTTGTACTAACTTGATCACTGAGCTAAGTCCGTGTGAACATAATTCACCCTAACCCCACATGCTTAGTTTGTCTCTCTTTTGTGTCATCAGAACTTGAAACCAGATCATATTCTAGTTTGTTTTAAAAATTGAAGAAATTTGGCTTTTAAATGCGATCCCACTTCGCATGTGTTAAAACACAGCCTGTGCATGAAATCCTTCCCATGTGAAATTAATTCCTACACGTGATTAAGGCGGACCAATCAATACCAATAGAGCCGCTCGTATCAACTCGAAAAATTTATAATTGAAATTTGATATAGATATTTGACGAACAAAATTCAATCGTAAGTTGTTTCTAACGAGTGATTTCTCGTCTTTGTGCGTAGTTTATTAGTTTATATTTTCGATTGTTAGTATTTGACCATTCATCTACAACAATATTGCTTTATTATATAATTTGACATAAAATTAGAAAAAAGAGTTTTTTTTTTAAATAACTTCAAGAACACCAGATTTTAAAAGTCCATCTTAGTTTGACTTGTGAATTGTTAATTCCCGGTGGGGTTTAATTTTTGATATTTATGGAGTCAGTCAGTGTTTAAATATACATCTTTATTAGTATATAATAATTATTCATAATCAACGTTTTCAAATAATTACAGAACAACCGTAAGAACTAGTAGTCAATTTGTTGGAGGAATCAAACATCAAGCATTCATGGACTATTATGTAATCAAACAAAAACTAATTTAGCAATGACGAAATGATTTGATTGCGAATTAATAAGATATGTATCATATCCTCGTTAATAATGTAACGTTGAAGCTCGTCGTGTCAACCGTCGTGCAGGTTCTTCTCCTTGACGAGGTCTCCGATGGCGATATGACGAAGCTGCGTCGCCTCTGCGAGAGCAGACGAGGTCGTCGTCTTGCCAGTGCCTGGAATTCCGATAATCAAGATGTTGGACCTTTTTCTGGTGCTATTTTCCGCCATAGCCATAAGCTTCAAAAGTCGCCACTTTGTAGCATGCCCAAGTTGTTTTCTTATTCCGATTTAGGGCATTAGAGAAAATGAAAAAAGTTTTATCAAAAGCTTTGACTAATGAATTAAGGCCACGTCTCGTGATCCACCTCACTCAACTTTAATTTGTAAACTCATTATGTTTATTTTAATAAATATTCTTGCGCGGGTGAGCGAAACCGGCCCGGGCCCGCGGGGCCGGTTATATGATACAAAATTTATAGCAACAGTTTAAAAAAAACACCGTGAACCATGGGCCGGACAACGGTTTATTCTTTGAAAAACCGCAGAACCGTTGAACCGAAAAAAACCATCGTATAAACGATAAACTTAACCTATACCTAAACTTATTCATTATATTTTCTGTCTGTCGACTGCCGACTGCCGCTGCCCCGACGCCCTCACCTCCGCCCGCCTCCGCTGCACCGACGCCCTCACCTCCGCCCGACGCAGCTCTCGGTCGTAATTCTCCGAGCTCGATTCCTAGCCGGCAGCGAAAGGCCTTCGCCAAATCGACATTCGGTTAGTGTTTCTCATTCACGTCCAAATTAACCATCATTGAGATTGAAATATTATTATTAATCTTGTAAAACGAGAGTAATCTTTAATTAGTCTATCACAGAGATTCGGTGGTGACTTTCCGAGCTCGATTCTTAGCCGACAGCCGCGATACCTCCACCAAATCGACATTAGGTTAGTGTTTCATCCGATTATTTGTATTTGCTGGCTACTTGGTTGCTGTTTTGTTTCATAGTCGGGTACGGTTCTATTATTTTTTAAAGTTTACGAATTTGGGGAAAAAAGTTGGTTTGTGCAAACTTTATAACTTGGTTGCTGTTTGTTTAACAATTATCCGGTACGGTATCATTTTTTTGAACTTTGTTTGCTGTTTTTTAGGTTTAAAGTTTAGAAAATTTGAAAATCTAAGTGTTTGATGTTTTGTGAAGGTAAAACATTCAATTTTTTATGTAGAAATTGGATAAATTGTTCGGTTGGTTGCTGTTTTTATTGTTCGGTTGGTTGAAAATCTTAGTATTTTCTATTTGGTGAAGGTAAAGCATTCAGATTTTTTTAGATTTCATTATTGATGGCACGTTTGAAGACAATGAAACAATTTCTTAACTCTAGGTTATATAGGATATCAAGCAGTTTTGATTCAGGCCTGCATTTACCAGGGTGGCGAATGGATTTGGTAGCTAGTTGTAAGGTAACTGTAATCTTGATTTGCGGGGAGTTTCTGTTTATTGCATTGTACATTTTCTTCTGGCATGTTACTGTAAGGCTCTAATGTTCGTTCTTTTAGTCATATGTTGCTTTCGTTTTTTTTATAATTGTTGGATGTTGGCTATTCTTTGGTGACTAAATTCAAAATCTTGTGATCAGCATATGTGAGAATGTTTCTTGCGTGAATGAGCTAGATTGAAAATGACTTCTTACTGTTTAGTATTCAAAATCGTGTGATCAGCTTATGTGGGAATGTTTCTTGCGTGAATGAGCTAGATTGAAAATGACTTCTAATATTTCTTTCTTTATATGGATACAGTCAGAATATGGATGAAGCATGGGTGCTTTAATTGCTTTCTGTTTATGCATCATTCTTCCCGGCCATGTATAAGATATCATGGGAGAAAATAAAGTTGAATTCTTAGAATTTATTACGAATAAGTAATATTACTCGCTACTTGAAGAGTTTGATTTTTTTTTTGTTGACCAAAGGAAATTCGATAATGTTTTTAGGAAGTTCCCTCCTGCCTCATTTGATCACTTATCATTATGGGTTAGTCTTATTCCTTATTCCATCTGATATTTCAGGAAAGTTTTCATTCTTGTCTCATCTAATGCAATATTTAAAATGCATTATTTTAGGACGTTTGTTGTTATGCAGAGATGCTACTCAGAATTATTTTTGTTGTTTGTAATGTCTAGTTTTCCATTTTTATCGTCTCTTGGCATGATTTTAACTCATCAAGTTCTGCTCTTTTGAGACATATGGTGGGTGTATTTTGTGTTAAAGTTGATTTGCGCTGTACATCATATAACTTTTGAACTTCTATCCTCTATGCTGCTTGGAATGATGTAATTTAAAAACTCAGTTATTGTATGATTTTAATGTTTATATTGTGTAGGAACAATTGGCATATTTTCACCTCTCTCTCTCTGCAATTCTCTTCTCTCTCTATGTCCGTTTCGCTGTGAAGACGAGCAAAGGGGTTAGACTTTTCTCTGAGTTGGCCAGTAAGCCAACGGTATTTAAGCTCGCTGTTTCTCTCTCATTTTTACTGTACTAAGTTGTAGTCTTTGTCTGGCCGCAACTTCTGCTTTTTTTCTTATCGTTAATATGTATAATTACTGAATCTTGTATTTTCTCTGTAGTTTTGATTACATTTGCCGCATTGCTCTGTGTGCAGAGAGAAGCTTCTCATCAGAGTGTTTAGAAGCGGTGCTTGGAAAGAATTCTTCCAAAGTTTCTTCTAAACCATGCGGTATCAATCAGATTGCATCACTTGTTGCTGTTTAATTGATTCAAGATCGGTTAATCGCCGCATCTAACCGCCTTTGCAATCATCTAGTGTCAAATTATTCTCCTTCCGCAATATTTCACCTGAGCTCTTGAGCAGTAAATCCGTCGTGTAGCTAAACTAGAGTGTTACGAAAGGAGAAAACATCTGCTGTTCTTTTGGATGCCGGCGTCACAGAGGCTCCTTGGCGCTTTTACTCCGTCTAGGAGTGAATTTTCTTCGACTTTTAATATCATAGCCTTCCTCTTACTTCCAGCACATCGCTTCCATTCGATTTTTTCTTTGTCTAGCCGTTCATCGTCACTTCTATCACTTTCTCATTCATTAATGCCTCACAAACAGGTGCCGATCCTCATGTACCGATTCACTACTTTGTCTTACTCATTGACATGCAAATTTATTTTTCAATTTAGATAAAAAACAGTAACGTCTTAAGTTGTGAGTTTGACTTTTCTCTTGGAAACTTGGATATTCAAATCGGTAAAATTTTCATTCTTTATATCATGTTGAGATGCCAAGTTCTTTGATCGGTCAATATTATTGATTTATTTTTCTCTGGTACATTGTAATTTCCTGGCTATGTTTCAGGTAAGTTTGGTTTTGACGTAACGTCGTCTTTATTTGTCCAAAACATACTTGCTCTTGTTAGTTAGTTATGAGAGTTTCTTTTGTTTTAGTCTAGTTTTTGTATATTCTTAAAGAACATTTTTTTTTCATTCTATTTTACTTTTTATGGCCATTTCGAGCCTCTGAGTCGAGCTTTAAAGGTAGACATCAAGTAATTTGCTTTTGTTTCAGCGCAATGGTCATCATAGTGAACAACATTCGAAAGAAAGAACTGAGCCTGAAGGTCTATCCACTGTCACTCCTGAATCTGTTACTAATTGGCTGAATGAGCTGAGTATCAGTGAGCGTAGTCAATCAAATGCACTGGTTTCTAATATACAGTCTGGTAGTGTTCAACGTCTCCAGGCTTCTGCTGATGGTAATAAATTATTAATGCATCCAAAGTCATATGGAACATCAAGTGGGGCTTCGACTGTGGAAGTTGACAAAGTTCCCAGTAATGAAGCAGCTGCAGAGATTCAAGAGAGTGAATTTGGAACTATGTCTGCATCAAGTAGTGGCACAGGGCTGAGCAGTTTATTGAAGGGTAATGTGTTGGACAATTTTGACGTGGACAACTCTACATTTGTACAGGCCAAAATACGAGCCACTTTCTATCCCAAATTTGAAAATGAGAAATCAGATCAGGAGGTATTTGCTTTGACGAATTTTTAATGTTAATATACTTTGGAACCAATTTTTTCAAGTCTTTGCAAAAGGAATTTCAACTCTGTTGAGAGAGGGTGAGAATTCTTATTCATTTTCTCAAATCCAAATTCTAACATGTGCATACATGTATCATGATTTCCGAGGGGCACTACATTGTTTGAACACTGCCCCTGGTTTTGACTTTGCAGACTAGGACAAGAATGATAGAAATGGTGGCTAAAGGCTTGGCTACGTTAGAGGTATAAAAATATTTGTCCCCCACGTGTTTCTCACTCTTTGAATATAAACTCTTGCATTCCCTTGTTTAATAATGAATCTTTTTTTTCTCGATATATCAATTTCGGGATGAACAAATATTGTGCAGGTTTCACTTAAGCATTCTGGGTCTCTCTTTATGTATGCTGGTCATAAAGGTGGAGCATATGCCAAAAACAGCTTTGGAAATATGTACGTATTGATTTGTAACTGTAAAAAGATTGTTCATCCATGCCTCACTCGCTTGCTTTATCTATCCGAACTGTGTTAGGTTTTCTTAATGTATGCTATTCTATGGATGTTGTCCATTGTGAATGGTTACTTTTGATTAATTACTTTTTAGAAAGACATATGCATTCTACTGATACGAATTTCAATTTTTTTGCTAGTCATATCTTCTGGTACTTGATATTAAAGTTTATAAAAAAGAATCTTTTGACAGGAAATGAACAATCTATTAATATAACTTTTATTACGTGATCATGATATAATGTAGTTATTTGTCTATTTTAACCTCATTAATTGTCAATATCTTGTTTTCTTAACCTTAATATAAGGTTGCAGATACACTGCTGTTGGAGTTTTTGTTCTTGGAAGGGTGTTTCGTGAGGCATGGGGAGCTGAGGGAGTAAAAAAACAAGCAGAATTCAATAAATTTCTTGAGGTAAATTTTCTAAACTTGTCTTACAATTCTGAGCATGGAGAGAAAAAAAAAAACAAATCAATATAATTTGGACTACTTGAAAAATGAGTTAAATAGTGATCTTCTAATCAAATTTTTACCAAGTTCCTCGTCTTTTTGTAAAATATGTGATCTCTACCGAGATCTGCTTATATGTTCTGTGCATCATTTAGCATTAAATATGTTGTTAGAAGGTTGTTACAATATGTAGAACTTTTTTTAAGGTTGTATGAACTGATTATTTATTGAAATAACATTTGTAACTAATTCTTGTGAGTTCTGTTTTGATGTTGTTTCATACCTCTAGATGTTGCCAGTACGATGAATCTCCCTTGATTATAATATCTTATGATGACTATGGGTTTGTTTAATGACTATGAGTTTGTAAGGCAATTTCAATGGCGTGCATGGCTTCTATTATGCTCTAAATCATTGCTGGTTTTCATCATGTCTATTTCAATTTGGATTTTTTAAAGACATTTTCATTATGTTCTTTGCCGTTGTAAAAAATTTATTTGCTGATCATTTGACTGTTATAAATAAATAAATCTTAACAAAGTTGTTTCTTATTCAAAATTAAGTTCATCGAATCTTCATTTTATGTAATGTTCGCTTAAATATTTGTCATATATGCAAAATTATGCCATTTTTTCATTATTTCAGAATAGTCATATGTGTATTTCAATGGAACTGGTTACTGCTGTTCTTGGAGACCACGGCCAACGGCCTCGAGAAGATTACGGTATTGTTTTGCATTGCTCCAAGTGGAACATTTTGCGGCTGTACTTATATATTTTTATCTGTAACCAAGACACTAGAAAACTGGTCAATAATTCAATGATTATTTATGGCTCAAGACTAAAGCCATGAAAGCCCAAACCTTATATTTATCTTCATTTTGTGCAGTGGTAGTTACAGCAGTTACAGAATTAGGAAATGGAAAGCCAAAGTTCTACTCAACTCCAGATATTATTGCTTTTTGTAGAAAATGGCGGTTACCAACGAACCATATTTGGTTGTTTTCAACTAGGTAATTTCCACGAATCTTTATCTTTCATAAGTACTGAGCAATTTGATATATGCGTCATTTTTCATATTATTTATGTTAAGTTATTCTTTAATTTTTCTTAGCTTAAAATGAAGATGTTCTCACATTATGAATGTTTTCATGCCATCATATTATGAAGGACGTTTAAAACTTTAATTGGTGGTAGAGGCCCATATTAATTACAAGGATTGAGATGTTTCTAGCTCATTTGTTGTTACCTTCATGTTGTTCTCGATATAAGAAAGATATGATTATTGCCAGAATATTTTCAGTATATTAGCATTGTGTAGCTGTGAATAGCATACTGTATGCTTGCATTTATCCTACTTAAAAGCATAAAATATTGGATCATCATTGAAACTCTAAGTTTTCATGGTTATTTTGCATTTATCTACCTGAATGATATTTGTGTCTTGATTGTTCTATTTTTTTAAATATTTATGAAATGTTAACAACATCTTCTTGATGTAAATTTTTCATTAGAAGAAGGAAAAAATAAGCCTCTAATATTTATTCTCTAAATTTAAGGAAATCAGTATCATCATTTTTTGCCGCTTATGATGCACTGTGTGAAGAAGGAACAACAACGTCTGTGTGTAAGGCGCTGGATGAAGTTGCAGATATATCTGTAACAGGTGAGAGTTGTCAACCAAGCGATGTTTGGGTTTTTTATTTCTTTCTTATAGAATTATGAACATAGGAAATTGTTGTTAGTTTTGGCTAACTCGTAATTTGCTTTTAGAATAACATTTTTGGTAAGCTTTTAAAATCATGGATGAGATGAGAGGCATAAAGCACTAAACAGAAATTTACTACTACTTCTAAGTTCTACTTAGAGAAAAGAAGGGGAAGTTGACTTATGTTCCCAATCAAGTGTATAATGTTTCTTCGGCACAGGTTCAAAGGATCATATAGAGGTGCAGGGAGAAATCTTGGAGGGTCTTGTGGCTCGAATTGTTAGTCGTGATAGCTCAAACCACATTGAGGAAATATTGAAGAAATTTCCCCCTCCACCAGTAGAAAGAGGTAAGCGAATTGATACCAGAGTAAAAATGCACTTTACCCTTGTATTATTTACTTTTCTAATATGTATGGATGATTGATATTAATAGCCGTACAAATAGTTGCTAGATAATAATATTTTTTTGTTGCAGATGGGGTTGATTTGGGACCAAACCTAAGGGAAATTTGTGCTGCAAATCGAACTGATGAAAAACAGGTTGTTTAATATTTCTAAATCTTGATGTTTGCCTTTGAATTTAAGTGGATGTGAGGATCTCAACTGTTGGACACAGTGCACTCGTTATTAGTTCTGGTTAAATTACTTTCGCAGCAAATAAAAGCACTTCTTTGGAATGTTGGTTCATCTTTTTGCCCCGATCATTCTGATTGGTTTGGGAATGTGGCTGGTGATACCCATTCAAGAACAGTAAACAATAAATCTGTTTTATCAAAAGTGTTGCAAGCTCATCCAGCAGATTTTTCTACCATGAAGTTACAGGTAATCTATCTAACTTTATAGTCATAGGTATAGATACATCGTCATTTTAACTCATGTAAATATATTTTTTTCTTCTTGTGTAAGATAAAAATTGCATCTTTTTTTAAGTCACTTCATCATTAGTAAAAATGGTTTTGTTGAATCAGGAAATTATTCGTTTAATGAAGGAAAAACGTTTCCCTGTGGCCTTTAAATGTTATTACAACTTTCACCAATATGATTCAACAGCAAGTGACGATCTTTTCTATAAGATGGTGATTCATGTCCATAGCGATTCTGGTTTTAGGCGATATCAAAAAGAGATGCGGTTGTTTTAATTTCGTTGTTTTCATTTTTTCTACCTTTTAAGTTCAATTACTTCAATTTGACTTGATTATTTTTTTAATAGTATGTACTGACATAGTATTTATATATTGGCATGTCAGATACAAGCCAGACTTATGGCCCCTTTATCGAGGTAAGTATCTTCGCATTATTTTACCTTCCAATGCAACATTCTTGTAGTCTCGTTCTGCTAGAATTTCGTGCAACAATATCTCACCCCTGTACTATCTTCGTCAATCCAAATTTTTAGCCTTCTCAATCCTAATCAATCCACATACTTTAAAATCTTCCTTGAGCAATTCCAACTTAGAGATTAGCTCTTTCAATGCATACTAATTTTTTATTAACAATGCATCCACATGTTAAGTTGACCCATTTGTCTCGGTGGATGGTTATATTGAATATTGTATCGCATAATAGATCTCGAGACAGTTGATAACCTTCCATTAAGTGCGTGTGAAAATTATCATATAAGAATGACATGCACTCTTTTAATGCTTATCAGAGGCCCCTATCAAAAATTTTGGCATTTGATGCTTCTAATAAGATATGTTCTCATAGTGTCTTTATGAAGTTATCTCGTGTAACAGGATTTAATGTCGATGCTTGTCCTCCCTTTTTTCCCTCTTTGATAAGAATTAGTGATGCTTTGTTTGCCTAGGTTTTTTTGTTGACGTTAATTTATTCAAGGCAACGAAGGAGAAGGCTGCTGAAATCCGCAAAAACAATGCTTCTATGGAAAATGAAATTAACGATGCCTTAGGAAAAGTGGATTTGGCTGATGAAGATGCAAATCTGATGATCAAATTGAAGTTTCTTACTTATAAGGTCTTACTAGATTTAGTTTCCAACAATTGTATAATAATAAAAGCTTAATCTGTAATTATTTACTTACGACATAGCATGTTCGAAAAAAACTCGACTGAAATCTGAGTAAAGTTTCTTTAGCTCTTGTGTGGACCTTGTTGGGCTGCGGTTTGTTATTGAGAAAAACTCATCATTGATTTGACTGTGTCATGTAAGCACTAAGCAGATTTTTCACTTCTCTAGAACCTAGCTTTTTCCCAAATCTTACCTTTTAATTGCATAGAAATAAGTAAAGCAGTAGAGATTGTGAGTTCGGCTCTCACTAGTTGTTTCAGTGTGTGTTATCGAATAAATGAAGAGCCAAAATTGTTGTTCTTTGCGTATGGTTGCAAGGGTGCCATCTCTAGGACGGCCAACTTCTCTGACTTCCATGACATTTTGAATTCCATTTAGGGTTTAATGTTATCAATTCTTAAATATCTTGTGAAGGAAGATGCAAGAATCGGGTTGTAGGAGTTACTAGAATGAGTGGATTGTTTAGCCTTTTATTAGTATGCTTTAAATATTTGTCAAGGTCTTGACTCCTCTAATGATTTTAGGATTGGAATGGATTTCTATTCTTTGTTAGCTTCTATTAGAAAGTTTAGTTCAGGGTTCTGCTCAGCAATCTCCATCTTGAAATAATGTTATGCAAGCCACATTTACTGACTTCACGTCCTGTCAGAAACCATTAACTTTTCATGTCATTGCCGGCAGATACGAACCTTTCTCATCCGGAATGGCTTATCTATTCTTTTTAAAGAGAGTCCAGGTGCATACAAGGCTTATTATTTGAGGTAAGATTTTGCATTTGGTTTAGTAAGTTACATTGTATGACTGGGTAGGTATTTTGTGAATAGGATTATATTATTTCATTATTAGTTCTTTTATTCTTACTTGTTTAATGACTGAGAAGGAAGTTTTATGAGCTTCTTTGAATTATAACTGGCTTGAACTACAGGTTTAAGTTTTTGTTCCACTCCTGATTTAATTCTAGAATGAAATTATCATTGAATCTTTGGAATAGTTTTGCGGCACATGGCGCATGCACTCATATGTGGTGGAAAAGTTTTTGATAGTTTTGGTTCATTCTACTTCTTTGGTGAGCATTCCGACCTTTGTTTTGAAACTCCAGGCAAATGAAATTATGGGGCACTTCATCAGCAAAGCAGATGGAGCTCTGCAAGATGCTTGACGAATGGTATTTTCACTTGAATTGAACTAATTTTTTGATGGAGTAATCTAGTGATATTGATATGCTTTTTTCTTTTTGTTAAGGGCTGTGTACATACGAAAGAAGTGCGGAAACAAACTACTTTCGTCAGCAACCTACCTTAGTGAAGCCGAACTTTTTCTTGAACAGTATGCAAAACGCAGTTTGCAGAATCAGATTCTTGTTGGATCTGCTGGTAACATGGTTAGAACTGAGGATTTCTTAGCGATTCTTGAGGACGAAAAAGATGAAGTAGGTGACCTAAATATTGAGGAGGAGGTTGCACCATCAAGCCTTACCCCCTCAGTCATGGACATTGTTCCAAAATCGCAAGGTTTACTAGTATTTTTCCCAGGTAATGACAATTTTTTTAATGGATTGATTTGATATGGAAACCTTCTATGTTAAATTTTCAGTATCTCAGTCATTATATCTAAAACATTTTTTTTAATTTATATCTCATGTGGTAAAATATTTTGGATAACATTTTATATCATGGCTAGAAAAATATTGTCACCGAAGAGAAAATACGACCTGCCGTTTTCAACCACAAGAGACCACAAAGAATTGATAAGTGCTTAAACTGCACATGAAAATGATCTTATCCCAAAATTCATTACAACATCACAAAAAACCTAATCGGATGGATAATAATTCTCAAATGGATGCACATACTTATGTTGTTTTTCTATCTTAGAACTTGGAGTTATCAGGTGTTATTTGGATTTGATAAGTGGGGAATAATTACTTGTTGATGGTCCATCTCCTGTGTATTTATTTTACTAGACATATTCTTCAACCTCTTTGCTACTTTGCTTGAATTTTAAGTGTTTTTGGGAGGGTTTGTACTTGTATGTTTAGTTGGTGCATTTCTTTGTATTTGTTATTTGAATGTTTTTACATGCTAGCCATTCAGACCATTAATGCAGTTCCTCCTTTTATTGGCATTTACAGGAATTCCTGGCTGCGCAAAATCAGCGCTTTGCAAGGAGTTACTCAATGCCCCAGGTGGACTTGGAGATGATCGTCCAATTCATAGTCTTATGGGTGACCTGATCAAACGTAGGATATATTTTAAGAATAATTAATTTGGTTTCAATCAAAACTCAACCTTATGCTAAATTTGTTGTCTTTTTATCATAAAATCAGGAACTATGATGTCTTTAGTTAAATCAAACCATTTTTACTTTCCGATCACTGTGAAAATAAGAAGAAAAAAGATTGAAGGGTGTAATCAATGCAGTTTTTTTATGCCAATGCTTGGTAAAAGTACTTCATAATATCATAGTTCATCACCTCGTATTTGGCTTGAGTATTATATATTTTCTACAAGATAGTTTATTAAAAAGACAGCAGAATGTACAAGACTGATTTCTCCCAGAATCAGACTAACAATTTATGAAGAATAATATCCTCTTAAACAATGTCTATCAAATTGCAAGCGATTTCTAACTGTTGATGAGTTAAAAGTGTAATAAATTCAATTTATGTTTGATAATTATGGATGGCTATGACAGTTTATGCATCATGCATTATTTTTTGAAGTCATATTTACTACTTTGACGTCTCATATATAATTCCATAAGACTTTCGTAATAGCCTCTCGAATAAATTGGGTTAGACTGGTAGACTCTCTTGAAATATCAAGTTCTTCTTCTTGATGTTTCTATTGTAAAACCTTCATGCGAGTTGGTGACAGTAATAAATGGTAAACAATGGTTGACAGCAAGTGATTGTGGTTTCATCAATTCTGATATCTGACTCTTAAGCACATGATTTATTATAGTATACTTTGGCATGAAGGCTCTCCTTTTCTTCATATCTCCATGTTTATTGACATGTCCTTAGCTTTCTTGGTCATTGAGTTCCGTATGCATAATTTGGTTATGTTTTCTTTAACAGGAAAATATTGGCAGAAGGTAGCTGATGAACGCCGGAAAAAACCATATTCAATAATGCTTGCAGATAAAAATGCTCCTAATGAAGAGGTTTGGAGACAGGTAATGTTCATTATGTCTGCACAAAATTATTGTAATTGGTTGAGCTGGCTAACCTGTTAGTAGATTAGGCATGCAATAGAAAATTGTTTAGCATCGTGTAACTGTGTAAAGCTTTCCAATGGAGGAAGGTTTACTCCCCTACTTGTTCATTCTTTCTTTTAATACAATATATCTACTAGATTTTGATTTGAAAAATTTACTAATAACTGCTCAATTTTGCAGATTGAAGACATGTGCCGTAGCACCAAAGCCACTGCAGTTCCAGTTGTACCTGATTCGGAAGGTTTGCATGGCTAAGTTCTTTAGGTTTTTAATTGGCTACGCCATTCAATCATCTTCTTTGTGACCACCTTGATCATATGGGATATACTTCTAAAGAATGCTTGTTGAAGTAAACTCGTTAAACATAAAAATTCTTGTTCTGGTGATTGTGTATCAAAAGTTATTTGCATATTTGCCAATGATTTTACACTGGCTCATTTTCCTACATTATTGTTTGTTCTGATTAATTTTTCCCTACTGAATTCCTAAACTATTGTTTCTAAATGTGCAGGCACTGACTCAAACCCTTTTTCTATTGACGCATTAGCAGTTTTCATGATCCGTGTGCTTGAAAGAGTTAATCATCCGGTATGGGCAATTTTGTCGATTTCATTGCAGATGTGTAATATACAGTCCCAAGAAAGAAAACATGAGATTGTTTTGAAAATTTTATTTTGAAAGGGAAATCTCGACCAAGCATCTCCTAATGCGGGATATGTGCTGCTGATGTTTTACCACCTATATGATAGCAAGGCATGGTATTTTCTCATCATTTCTACAACGAATATATATACACACACACATATACATACACACACAATCACATACAATATATCATCATCTCACAAATTTATTTCTCATTTACAGAGTCGCAAGGATTTTGAGAGTGAGCTTATTGAGCGTTTCGGATCTCTCATCAAGATGCCATTACTTAAACCTGATAGGTGCTTAAACTAAGTTTTCCCACTTTTTTAATCCATCTCTCTGGCTTTGTCAAGTCAGTTGCTGATGAAAAATATCTCATACAGAACAATGTGTAACGTGTTGGTCTTTCATTTTGCACTCTAGGTACAATAATGTCGTTCTTTTTTTTTTTTACGTTTTCCTTGCAGGAGTCCTCTACCTAACAGTGTCAAGTCAGTTTTGGAGGAGGGTATTAGTCTGTTCAATCTTCATACTAACAGACATGGACGGTTAGTGATCCACCTTAACCAACATACATCTTATAAACATATTTTTGTTGATTGATTGTTTGTCTTGTATATATTCCTTATTTTCTGAAGTTGTTGCCTCCTGCGTTGAGCGCTCGCGTGGCGAGAACCTCTCATGAAATTTAGTTTAAACTAAACTAATTTTACGTCGTTAAATATCTTCAACAAGTTAACTATTCGTTTAAATGATTATATTTTTGATATATTGTTGTTCTTCTCCCCTCCCGCCTGTTCCAAAATCATCAGCACTTTTCGTAGAATATTTTGACAGAATATAAATCAGCTCCAAAACATCTTTATGTGAAAAGGTTTCACCGTTTGGATGGAAAACTTAGAAAAACATGTTTAATTTTCCTCATTCATGATCCGAAGGTTACATCCAGCTATTGATGCATCCTCAATTAAATTTAGTTTCCCAGATTTGCTGTGGCCACACTCTCCGGGCTAACTTCTTGAATTTGCTTCTCTCCGCAGATTAGAGTCTTCGAAGGGGACATATGCAAAGGAGTGGGCTAAGTGGGAGAAGCAAGTGAGAGAAACATTAAAGAGCAATTCTGAATATTTAAAATCGATTCAGGTATTTTTTTTCCTGCTATTGAGTTATACATGACATCCTTATTTCTTCTATATCAATGGCATTATCTTGCCCTTCTGTTTCTAATTTCAATGAACGTCAATTTCAGGTTCCATTCGAGTCTGCAAGTCATGAGGTTTTGGAACAACTAAGACGAATTGCAAATGGTGATTATGTAACACCAAAAACTGAAGAAAGGAAGTTTGGGAATATCGTTTTTGCTGCTGTCAGTCTCCCTGCTTCAGATATTCAAAAACTGCTCGTGAACGTAAGTGAAATCATATGATAGTGTTACTGAATGGTTTATTTTCCTTGTTCCATAAACCTAGAACTATTTAAACGCACTGAAAATAGCCTTTAGAGGTTCTAGAATTTCACATTCTACCACTATTCTGAATTCCTTTTTTTTTTTATTTCTTATTCTTCAAATTTACTTGGGTTCCTTCATACCAATAATCCTAAATAGAAGGCAGATAGATGCATTTTCTTCAGGTTTGATTAATATCAGTTCATGTGCAGTTAGCACGTGGGAATTCAAAGATTGAAGCTTTTCTCAAGAACAAGAATTTGGAAAACAAGGTGAAGCAAAGTCACGTCACTCTTGCACACAAGCGAGGCCACGGCATCAAAGCCGTGGCAGACTACGGAGTATTTGTGAACCACGACGTTCCAGTTAAGCTGACCGCTCTGCTCTTCTCAAAAAATATGGCAGCGTTTGAAGTTGAGATAGGCTCGATTGAAGGTGAAAGAATAGTATCCAAAAATTCATGGCCCCATGTTACCATTTGGACAGAAGATGGAGTGGGAGCAAAAGAAGCCAACTTGTTGCCTCTTTTGATTTCAGAGGGTAAGGCAAGTCTTGTTGAAATTACTCCTACTACCATTGTGGGTAAAGTGCAATTTTATTAGTCTTTTTCGATAAATAGGCTTGCATAAATCTCCAACTTGCGAGGACTTGAAATACGTTGGAGTTAGGCTGAGTGTTGTGTCTATTGTAGAATCAGGACTAAGTTTTATTACACATGTATACATTGGGTTTGTACGATTTGTATTTTGTAATAATCTTAAACAAAATAAATTAATTATAAAGAGAAAATTATTATATTTTTTACTAGATGTTTCAAAACAGTTAGTTGATCTTTAGATTATATTTAGATTACATGAGATTGAATCATTTACCAGTTCAATTTACGAATAAATATATTAAAATATAAATAATTATTTATTTTATTTTTTGTACGAATTAAGATTTGACACATTAGCGTACCGAATAAAAATATAATTTTAAAATTACCTTTGCTTTTAACATCTAATTTGTGCATTAACCTATAAAATAGCGCATAAAAAAGTCACAAGTGAAAATTGACATAAGTTAGTTGCGCTATAATTTATAGTTTCGATCACATCATATTTACTCTCTTATTTTTCTTCCCAGGCATCTTCACTTTGGTGTCAAATACAGATTGGTCGATTAAGCGAACAAAATACAAAATATAATAGTAATTGTGTCAATCACAGTCTAATGCATGAGTAAGTATAAATAATAATGCAATTTTCATTCCTTAACCAACCAAGAAAAGTCATGCACCTACAATGAAATCCTCATAAATAACAAACACGATAGATTGCTGTAAATTATACTTGGCTCATTCCCCCAGGTGGCCAGATTGTGATCAGGATGGAGAAGGCTGCCAATTGCTCACGCATTCTGTCAAAGTATTGACATTTCTGGCGATGTCGTCTACATTGTCGCTTCTTAGTGCCATCACAATGTCATCTTGATAATTTTCTTTGGCCGAACTTGAAAGATTTCACATTCTATGTTGTTGGAAAGCTTCTTCTCTGTGTACCCTCTGCACCATAAAAATGGCGATTTTGAGAGAAGTATATAAACCTAAAAGCTCACTTGGGTGAGCTCAGACTATGTTCTTGTCTACCTTGTTGCCAAGCGATCATACAAGATGGAGTTATCGGCCTGGAGAACAACTACTCAATCAAACCATCTCTCAGGGAAGAAATCACAACCGTGGTAGTCTACAATGTTCCCCCCTTCTTCCATTAGATCCTCAATTTCATCGCATACCTAAATGAAATATTCATGAGATGGAATGTTAGTAAAGCAAATCCTTATTTAGGCAGAAATAGTTTGAATGAAGTTTAAAGCAGGTAACGAGTAGCAACTGAGAAAAGCCATTTAGATGAAGTCATGCAGGGAAATTTGAGCTTTAAAGTCGACATACAGAAATAATTAATGATTAGCATAGAGAAATACAAATTTTATATAACCCTCCAGGCTCCATTAGAATCGATAAAGATGTATTCATTTTGGATTTCTAAATAAGCTTGAAAATACAAAACAAACACTATTTGACTTTCTACTATATAATGACCATCAATAATATTAGTAATTTCCTCCGCTCTAATAGTTATCACAAATATTTCTTAATTATTATTTTTGGGAGAATCTCATTCGTTCATGTATCTCAAAGCAAGACAAAGACAATATTCCTCTAGCCAAAAAGTTCGGTCTAGAATATCATCACTGACCGAACACGCCGAGTCCTCGAACTACCTGTGCCATGTGGCTGTTACCTTGTTTTTTATGCCAAAAGGTACGTCAAGATTCTGATGGAGGTTTTATGATGTCTGTATGTTATGTTGTTTCTAACATGGAATTGCATTGCAGAATCGGATGAGACCCCTCTCTGCCCCATACTCTCATCCAAGGTAACATTCACTTGGCATTACGGTGTGGGTAAACTGTACAGGAAAATAGTTGTCGCGTTCTGGAGAAGCCAAGGATGCCTTCTTTAGCAAATACTTCAAATCTCTGTCATTTCCGTTCATACTTGCACTGAAAGCAAATAGCTTTTAGTGTTGAATGAAAGACAATCTATTCATATTATAACATTATTTTTGTCTGCTTCAAAGCGAAGAAGGTTTTGATAAATTGATTGGTACCTTCTTGCATGTAGCCTTCCTCTGTTGACGCCACTGTGCTGGTCCGTGTAACGTTTCCCTCAATTTTGAGAAAGCAGAAGACCAGACAGCTTTGTTTCATGTCAAGACAACAGAAAGAAATGGCAGAAACTAAAGAATCTCTCTCTTCAAAACTTCATCAAACTTTGGGTGAGTGCTAGTTCGACTGATTAACACACTGAAGTAGAGAGAATAGATAATTTTCTAGACATGATAAAGACGAGCAATTCATTATTCTACATCAGAAACTGGTCTGGAATGCCTGAAACTTTCACAACCAGGGCAATTGTGCAAGCTCTCGTGAATATATATGTCACAATCCACGCAGAAATGTTGTTTACACTTTGGGCAAGCAGCTCGCATCCCAGGTTTGTTCCCTGTCCTGAATCCCATCAACATTTTCAGCTTAAAATTGGTAAAAGCACGAAAAAAGTAGAGATTTTCGACGAACTAAATCAAGCCAAAGTAGAATTGTAGAATAATCTACCAGGGTTGAAGAAGCTCTGTTGGCAGCTGAAACAAAATTTTGGCAATGGATAAAGCGGATCAAAGAGAAGTGAATCGAAAACCTCGTTGAAAGGTATAGTAGGAAAGAGATGATGATATGATCTTGCCAAATGGGGCGAAGAAATTAGTGTCAATCCACATATCCGGCACTCCGAAGGAAGCTCACAAACTCGGGCTTTGCATCTCGGACAAGTGTACCCCCCTCCGACCTTAGCCTTTTTGTGACACGAACAAATTGCAATGGAACTCACGGCCGCTCTTTGTGGAAACCCCATCTTCATCAAATTAGCAATTGCATACTCTGCTAGTGCTGGAGGTGGAGGTGCATGCTCCAATCAACCAAGGCAACTAAAATGTAATATTTGAGAGAAAAAATAATACTACAAGTTAAAAAAAAAAAGAAAAAGAAAATGTGTACTTCTGCCAATAGTTTGAGCACCTAATTTTAGAATTTTTACAGTTCTGGATAGTCTGCATTATGTCTCCTGAATCACAGGTACTGAGAGCAGAGCATAAGATGAGAACTTCTCGATGACCATACGATGGAACTTGATTAAGATAACCATGAACAAGATCCAGAGCATTGATGATTCACCAGAGCATTCTAATTTGCCCATCAAAGCTTTAATGTGAGGTTCAGGACTGCCACCCAGATCTGTCAAATAGAGTGCAACTCCATCTTTAATGGTAACAATGGCGATTTGACTGAGGGGATTCTGGTCAAAGAACTCCCTTATAAATGCCTCTACATGTTTTGCCACTACAGCCATTCGGCTTGGGCGAAAATCTATCTCAGAAGCTGCCTGCATATCAGCCTGAAGTTACTATGCAATGCACGAAGAAAACTTATAATTTTCACTAACTGGATTGGCATTTTTTGCTGTACATGAAGAAAAAAACTGCTCTACCGATCCCAATACACAAATTCTTTTTTACTAAGATGAGTACATAAGTTTTAGATGCTTGTGTGCCTTGTTGAAACTATCCAATTTCAGACTATTTTTTTCAATGTATTGTCCAGGATTATATAATATAAATTTACACAGATGTAAAGCAGCAGAATGTAGAACGTCAAACAGCTAAGACTATGACCATTATCTGTCAAAAATGAAATCATATGGAAGCCATAGCCGGAATCCCAAATTTCGTTCTTTTCTATCAATAAGATTTAGTCATTGAACGATATCTATAGAACATACTAAAAAAAGACAATAACATACTATCACAGTGGATGGAATAAACAGATGAAACAAGTAGAATAACCTTGGAGAGATCAGCGACACTACAGAGGAAACGAATCAGACCCTTTTGAATTCGAGCAGTTGAAGCAACTGCGGAAAGTGTACGAATGCGCCTACGATATTGAGCATAGTAAATGGCTTTGCTGTCGATAGGGCGGAGAAGGCCCGACTCATCCTCTTGCAGATCTTCCCAAGATCTCTCGTCCGCATAAGTTCTTTCCCAAGCATCACGGCATCACGGCCTCCACCATTGGCATCATCGTCGACATCCTCTTCTTCTTCCATATTCAGTCGTTTTTCAGTGCGCCATTATTCATAGTTTCCTATACGGATGCATAACAAGAAACCCATAAACAAAAAATAATCCAATATCAACTAACCTCAAAAGGGGGAAAATTACCTCTGCGTTCAAAAGGGTAAACGTCGATACTCTATCACAGAAATAGCATAACCCATGAACAATTCTTCCGGCTCTTAAGAGCTGGATTACGCTCACAAAAGAATATGAAGGAGTAACAGGGTCCTCACGAACAATTACAATGAAAAATGGGCAAAGGAAAAGCTGTTGAAGTGATCCATAGAAACACTGGCCTTGGCCTTGCTTGACACTAGAAGGCGAAATACCTCGCCAATAGGTCCCACACCCCGGCGCTTTTCAATTGTAGGGTTTCTTGCAAAAGTTTAGAAAAACGTAGCTTATTTTTTCTATAACCAAGTCGCCCACCGTGGGGCTCGAACCCACGACCACAAGGTTAAGAGCCTTGCGCTCTACCAACTGAGCTAGACGGGCTTTTGACGAGTGTTGTATTTTTTTTAAAATTAATACAAATATAATATCTAAGAATTTATTTATTTATTGCATTTAACATTAGATATTGAACCAAATGAACCCTGGCCCTAGGAAATGGGTTGCCGGCGAAAAAGCCGAAAGATGCTATGTGTATATATAATGGCCATATGAGATTGCTAAATTTTGTACAGATCTATGTTATAGAGAATATATTTCAGCGAGATCGCCGGAACTCTGAGGGAACTGGATAAAGGTCAGCTCCGTCGCCGCTACTAACTGACCGGAGGTCTTCAGTGATCTCCGTCTGGTGAGGGTATACTATCAGCTCGGCAAAAGACGGGGTGTTGTAATTTGAAGAGCTTGGAGCGGTTGTTCTCCAGCTGATTTCCGTCTGAGACGGCGGCTGATCGGCCAAACTTGTTCCGGCCGGTGAAGGGCCGTCGAGCCGTTCGTCGGCGCTGGATAGTCTTCTTCTGTTCTTTTTCTGGTCTGCATGCCATTTCCTTAATGTTTCTACTATGTCTTCCTCCGACGGAGCCATCTCGAACTACGATCCCATTTGTTAAGCCATTTTTTAACGAAATTATTTTTTTCAGAAATTTAAAAACAACTATTGAAAAGTCAAACAATTCTTCTGTTAAGATGTTTAACGTGAAGTCAAAAGGTCACAGTAGGAGATAAGCTCACCCCAACAACTACCCATCTACCTCTCTTTAATTCAGTCATCGCGACATAGAGTCGTCGCTCCTCGCGGCTCTGCAGCCGCCACAGTTAGCA
Source organism: Begonia fuchsioides (assembly GCA_003255005.1). Lineage (NCBI taxonomy): Eukaryota > Viridiplantae > Streptophyta > Magnoliopsida > Cucurbitales > Begoniaceae > Begonia > Begonia fuchsioides. The sequence continues at coordinate 866,322 of QAOC01043453.1, read as the reverse complement.
TCCGCCGCCGTCGCCTCTGCCGGAGCTTGGGCAGCCGGTAATGTGCTTGAGTTCTACACCGGTGACACTCCTGGGTTGAAGATCACAGTCCGACGGTTTTGCTCGCTGTGAGCCTCTGTTTCGTCGATGAATTATTCTAATCGAGATCAAAGACTGGAAAAGTGTAAAATAGACCAGATGTTTATTGTGTTTGGAGAGTTTTGAAATCTAAGTGAATCAAAGTTATCTCCAGTTGATCATTAGGGTTTTTCCTCAACTCTAAAATTAATATGATATAAAATACCACATTATATATAAAATAATAAAAATCGAGGCTTGAGTTCTTCGTTGTCTTGCCCATATGCAATCGTAAATATGATGTCCACCGAAAAAGACAAAATACTAGAAAGAAGTAAAAATTCAAGTGCGATAAAAACAAGGTCTCCCACCATTTATACAGAGTTCTCGAATTGCCAATGAAATCTCAAAATGGGTAAACAGACAAAAATATCAAAAATATAGAACCATAGTACATAGCCGTAACATGCCTGCATGCAAAGTTCACACAAAGAAATTATACAGTTTTACCAATGGCGGCCAACCTCAAATTGACCGCGATTGCGTCACAAAATTATTCCGGCAATGAGCGCAGAAATCCCAGTGAATGCGACGCCATTGAAGCCGGCGAGTCTATGGCCACCGGCATTGGCGTTTGTTCCTACTTTAGGACCTGCTGATGATTCCTTTGTATTCTTCGTCTTTTCCGGCGCCGGAGCTGGTGGTGGGGGCCGTGGGTTGAAAATGCCTAGAGGCCTAAGTACACTGTCGACCTGGTAAATAGCAAGCTCGTCATCGGCGTAGATCTGGCCGGAAATACTTGTGTTCACAAGTCCAGTCGACACGTTCACCGAGTTGCCAGAAGTGGTGACGTTTAGCGGGAATTCGTAAAAATCTCCGGCCTGAGTTCTCACCGGATTGCTGACAGTTTGGAAGTTGGAAAGAGTCAGAAAAGTGGGAAGAAGATGAAACTGAAGAAGCTCGACCTTTTGTTCGTCGGTGAGGGAGTTTAGAGTTCCAGATTTGAGACCGGAAAAAGCATTGTCGGTCGGGGCGAGGATGGTCAATCCCTGATCCGATGAATTAAGCTGGGTGTTTATCTGATCGCCGACTTGAGTGCTCTCCAAGAGACGAACGAAGATAGTAAATTGCCCAGCCTTCTCCAGAATCTTGCTGACGTTAGTTGGAGGAGGAGGCCCCGGAGCTGCCGCCGGAGACTGAGCAGAGGCCGGAGCACAGACATGAGCGAGGAGAAAAAGAAAAAGAGAGAGACAAACCAGAGGCAGATTCGCCATTTGTGACAAAAGCAAGCTCGGTTCTTCTCTTTGGATCCATCTCGGGGAGAAGGAAGGGGGGCCTTTAATGGAGTTTGAAGGTGAGTGGAGTTGGGTGCGGTGGTGTAGTTTTTAGTTACAAAATTATTGTCGCTTCGCATAATCTATATCTTTCTGCAAAAGGGTGCAGACGATAACGAGAGAGAGAGAGAGAGAGAGAGAGAGAGATTGCTTAGGAAGACAGGGAAACCAGACATCGAGGGTGGCGGGTGTGAGAAGAAAAAACATGTCCATCAAGTACTTTGTTTTCACTTAGAAACACATGTTTAGCTTGCCTACCAATGATGTTACCCTTTTAAATCTTCACTCTATACTTATCTAGTGGAATAATGATACCCTTGTTCACATTATTTCGTGCAATTATAATTTTATTTTAACCATTATTTATCATAAAATGTCACGTCATCATATAATAAAAAAATAAAATAAAATGTTAGTCACATGCAAGATGGTGTTGAAGTTATGAGTAAGAAGTCTAAGATTCGAGGGTGTTGCTAATTAGGCTATCGATGAACTCCTCTACTTTTACATTAAATCGATAAATTTGTTTATATTTAATGACTTGAGTCTAGTTTATTCCGAATTTAGTCTTTGAAAAAAATGATTATGAAATTGAACCAATTAGAGTTGAATTTTCGGTTTAGTTTTTAATTTTTTTCTATAAAAAATAGATCAAGACCGAACTGAAATTATAAAATATTTACACTTGATTATTAATTTTGAATATTAAACACATTTAAATCCTGGGACCCAATCGGTTGGGGTGAATCAATCTTCCAGAGTCTCAGAATATAAGATCGAGTAAATAGAATTAGATAGTAACCATAATATCATTCGGTTCAATTATGAACAGGTCTACTTGAACATGTGATTATAAGCTTTAAATTGGGAGAACTATTCCAAAACAAGGAAAGCATGGGGGACTAAGTTAAGAATAAATCCTCTCATCTCGTTTCTTCAATTTGACAAGTCAATCGAAGAACAAATTGTCATCATATAAGCACTTGTGAAAATTGCTTCTATTTTCTATAACCTTATTAGCTCCGAATTCATTTCAAACTTGATGCACCCAATCCACCGACACCCAGGCCTTCTAAATTAGGATAGCCCTACCCCACGCTTCCTCTAATTCTCTTTGTTCACTGCCTAATCTTATATTTAACCCTAATTTTACCCCTTATTTAACATATATCGTCGTTAAATATAATATGAGAAATTTCTTAATTGATGACAAAACCCATCAAGCAAAAATGAAACGTAATCTTTGAAAGAAGAGCTGGATCATATTTTGCAACTAGCACCGCCACAAAAGAATGAGAAATCGTCTACTCTTCATCCAATCTTAGATCTACTGAAACATGAACAAACCAGTGTAGAACTGAAGAATGATGGAGAAAAATACTCGATTGTTTTCAAAGAATTCCCCTCCTCGCTGCATTCCCATACTGCGATCGCCGGATGTTGTCTTGGCGCTTCTTGTATACGAATCCACCTACTCCGACCAAGCAAACGGCGGCCAATATTCCCAGAGCTATTCCGGCCTTCTTTCCGGCGTTCATTCCGCCATCGCCTCCGCTTGATTGGGATCCCGGAGTACTCTTGTCGTTCTCGCTGACGTCGTCGGCGTCGTCGTCCGGCGCAGGAGAAGTCGTCGATTTCTGGGTCGTAGATGGGGATGGGGATGGAGTAGGAGTAGGAGGAAAATCTGGGGAGAGATCTGTCGGCGGAGGCGACGGAGGAGAGCTTAATGGAGAGTTCTCCGGCGACCCATCGGCCACGAGAGGTGGGGGTGAATCTGCGACGTCGTCCGGAGGCGGACTGGGGGAAGTCTCCGTCGCAGCCTGGGCGACGACGGTGAGTCCTAGAAAGAGAAAACCGAAAAGAAGAAAGGTGAATGGTCGTGAGAGGTTGGCCATGAGCTTGCAGTGGGGGGGGGGGGGAACGTGGATCTGAGTTCTGAGATCGGAGAAACGGGAAGAGTGTGGAATGTGATAGGAGAGTAGATTCTGGATCTGACGAACTTGGAATAAATATTTGAAATTTGGAAGACTTGTCGGGGGTGGCAGTGGATTTCGGCCGAAGCGAGACAGAAATGGTGAGAGAGAGAGAGAGAGAGAGAGAGAGAGAGAAGGCGATAAGCCGGTAAGTGCAGAGAGGGAAGGAAGTGGGACGGCGAAAGTGGAGTAGGGAAACTTCCACATTAAGTTGACGCGACATGGCGAGATTTAAAATTATCAACTTGTTTCGATTTTTAGCACTGCTTCTAATTTGATTTTGAACATCTTAGTTTGATTTTTAGACAAGACATGAGACCACATTTTGATTTTTGCTCATGTACTATTTTTTCAAACGAAAATTAAAAATACACATTACTACCATTTTAATTATAATGCAAAAATGACACGGTTCAAAATAACAATGGGTTTATTTTTTCACTTGAAACGTAAAGTTATTGATTTCTAAGTGAATTAAATCCGGCATAATCTTAATAATTAAACAAAGAAGCTTATAATCGTCCAATGATGAACTAGATTTATTTGAAAAGGTTTCTCACTAAGAAACTGTCAAATTAATCATTAGTTCCAACAAATGAACCTTATTATTTATAATTTTAATATTAGTTAAGAAGATTTAAGCTCATGAGTTCATTTTCATGAAATTATTTAGTACGCTTCACGTAGCCGGCCCAATTTTATTTTGAAATGAAACTAAAACCAGCACTAGAACTAACAGTTTAGGTTCTATTTCAGTTTCAACCGGGTTTTATTTTATATTAAAGAATTAAATCATACAAATAAATATATTTTTTATTATATTTGGGGTCTGGTTTTAAGTAATTGAGCGGGTTCATAACTAATTTTAAGATTTATATCATATTTTATTAGGGTTTATGTCGAGTTTTATTCGATTTGAGAATTTTTTTGACTCAATATTTCGGTTATGATTTGACGGTTTTTCACTTCTAAAAATTAGAACAAAGGCAGGATTAAAACTGCAGTTTTAATCCAGTTTACAATTCTGGTCTTGTTTTATCCACCGCTAGAATTAATCATAGCTTACTTCAAAATAATGTAAGTAATTATTGTCAAAGACTCGATAAATATCACTGCATAACCCCTCAAAACTAAATCATAGCATCACGAATGGGCCTTGCTTCAGTAGGCCGAGCTTTTATTTAAAGCCAAAGTATTCAAGCGACCCAATAACAAACAGCCCAAAGAGCCCAAGTACTTGAAACATGCGGTTAATGATGTTTTCTCGAGTTTAATTAATATTATCATTTAATAAATTAATGAATAATACTTTAGAATAATGGTAATGTATAAGAAATGATATTAAAGCGAGTACGGTGTTTGGTAATTTTGAGAAGATTTGTGAAGCTGCCACCTGTAGGAAACAAGTCACTGGTGCCAGGTGGCAAGAGAAGCGCTGGATCCGATGTGGGGGCACACATCGCGTGCGATTAATTAAGATCCTTCTTTAAATTACGCTTGGCAAGTGTATGTCATTCTAACACGTGGATAGAACCGGGTCGGGTGAACCTCCACTCCATGTCGCGACAAAACTTGATAAAACTTGTACGATATCCTCTTTCCTTGTATACCCTCCGGCTCCGCTTCCCTTCGAATCTGACTTTTTTCTGAATAGTTTGACTTTTCAACGTTTGATGTAAATTCACTGGAAAGTGTGTTTAAGGCAGTGGAAAATGACTCTGGACGCGTCCTTTCCTTGAAAAACTGAGGGTGCTTCCGTAACTTCACGTGACGTGGTTGCAGAAGCGAGGGAGCGCCTTATCCATTTTTCACAGCCCATCGTTTATAAAAACCACACCAAAATCATGGTTTTAGCGGAACGAGTTTCGAAAGTCTTGAGCTTGAAACTACTCTCATTTCCGACCGAACCCAACGCCGATGACGACCACCAAGGGCTACTTCACCAAGCCCAGCTATCGCTTCCTCTCGGCCGACCGAGGAGACTACTCCTCTGAACCCGCCTTCGAACTCCACGAATCCGATGTCTTCAACTCCGTCATATCCACCTCGCCGGAGCTTCGCAAAACCGCCTCCAATCGCCGGCTGTCGAAGATGCGGTCGTTGAAGCTTTCCGACTCAGGAGATCGGATGATCGGGACTCCGGGTTCGCTTCCGGTGAACATTCCAGACTGGTCCAAGATCCTGAGGGGCGAGTACAGAGCGAATCGGAGAAAGAGCATTGAGGACGAAGACGATGATTTCGAAGGAGGAGCTGGTTTCCCACCGCACGAGTTTTTGGCGAGGACAAGAATGGCCTCATTCTCTGTACACGAAGGAGCTGGCCGGACTTTGAAAGGGAGAGATCTGAGTAGGGTCCGAGATGCAATTTGGGAAAAAACAGGGTACCAAGATTAATTTATCGAAAAAATAGAAAGATCAGCGAAATAGCAGAGAAACTACGATATAGTTGGCTGGAAGATACTCATTCCTCTCAAGGTGGTCGGTAGAATTAGGACTTGTCTTTTCTGACACATATGTTTTGATTTTCTCTTTTTTTTTGTATTATTTTCCTTATTTTTGGCATTTTGACATTCCCATTAAGAAGACTTATCGGGAATTTGTCATTCTGGCTCAGTCAATACATCTTTCCTTTTTTGCCCTCCATTCACACCGTATTAGCTATTGCTCCGTTTGATGTTCATTAAACATACACTACGTGTCAGGTATTATTGAATGATATTTTTCAGCTCTAAAAATACATATGACCACGTGGCATTGTGAGGATAAATTTTATAATTAAATTAATGGAGAAAAACACGTGTTTTAACTTGAAAATTTATTTATTTAAAACAGAAAATAAAACAAAAAAGAGGTTTCAGGAAGTTTTTAATTATAACTTTTATATTCGTTAATTTACAATTAGGAGGGTTAATTTACAATTACCATTATCTTATTGCGCGCGAGCCTGTTTATTTACGAATTAACCCCCAACTGACCAGAGGATCTTTCGTCGTTGTGTTCCCGTAGACTTCTAGACAATCGCTCCCTCTCTCACACACACAATTTGTGAGAAATTCCATCCTGAATTGTAACGGAACTCATCGATGTCGTCTGAATCGAGCTCTTCGACATCTGGCGACGATACTGTTGATCCTGTCCATAATTCTAGCCACGACCTCTTACATACACCAATTGAAGATGAATTGGAGCGCATGAAATTGACGGCGTTCAATGGCGAGGAGTTGAACCATAGAGTTAATGGATCGGCGGTCGATTGCGTTTCAGATGAAATTGAAGGAAATGATGAGGAGGTGAGTGTTAGTGAGATTGAAAAGNCCATTTCTGTCATAGCAATGAATGATAAGACAATGGTCAATGTGGGAAAAAGTGATTGTCATTTATTAAATGCTACACTTACAGTGATAGATGGGGATAGTGGACAAAAGCTTGAGAAAATCCATCTCGTAATTTATCAAATATAAATTTCAGGATGATGCGTCAGTGTCTTGGAGAGAAAGAAAAAAACATTTTCTTATTTTGAGCCATTCAGGAAAACCAATTTACTCCAGGTTTGTTGTCACCTATGAGTTATTTGATCTTCAAATAATAAAATAAACTGATGATTTAACCATAGATTTTCATAATCACTGTACTTCCCCAATCACTTTCAGATACGGTGATGAACACAAGCTAGCAGGATTTTCAGCTTCCCTGCAGGCAATCATTTCATTTATGGAGAATGGGTAATTCCTGGATCTTCCCTTGCTGCTTACACTTTTATCAAATGCATTGGCTGTTCTTATTTATTTATTAGTAGTATATAGGGCTTTGATGTTGAAACTCTTGAGAGTTTTCAATAGTTTGTTACATCAACTATATTTCAGGGGGGATCGTGTCAAATTGGTCAGGGCAGGCAAGCACCAGGTGTGTCGTTCTTTTCACTGCACATGATGGTCATTTACATTCTCCAAGTTCACGAACTATTTTACATCCTAGGGACATTACCAACAATACCTTTTCATACTTCTTATAATAAAGGTCTATAATAATTTGTTAGCAAGCAATTAGATTCAAATGTTTGATTAGAAGTTACAGTTCATGAAGTAACGTATTTTCTTCCTATGGTTACATTGTATGTTTGTGCGTGTTTGTACAATACTTGAATTTTACTCGCATTTTTTTGACTTTCACACCTTGTACTATTATTTTCATAGGGAAAAAGAGTACAGGTCTCATTGCTGGTGCAATGGTATATTCTTTCATAGATAATTTTCACAAGTCTAGGAAGTGTCGAGTCAGCAAAATCTGCCTTGAACAATATCTTTTACTTGTAAAAGGCAGGGGAGTTATCATAGTCAACTCAAAAGTTTGTTGGATTTTCATTTTTTTAATTTATTTTGTCCTATTTTCAGATGGTCTTTCTCGTCAAGGGACCAATATACTTGGTGTGCATCAGTTGTACAGAAGAGCCATATGATTCATTAATGAGTCAACTGGAATTTATTTATGGTCAGGTTAGATGTAATTATGCTCATTCCAAATGGCTTATGTCTTGTCACATTTCGATATATGATTCATCACTGGCTTATTATATGAATGCAGATGATACTTATACTAACAAAGTCAGTAAATATATGTTTTGAGAAGAATCCAAAGTTTGATATGACCCCTTTGCTGAAAGGAACAAATGCCGTCTTCTCTTCTCTCATTCATTCCTTCAGTTGGTTGGTAACAGGCTCGGCTCTGTCTAATTCTCTATGTAGTAAAAGAACATCTCCCCTTTTATCCTCACTTCTTGACTAGGTGTGATTTTTTTCTAAATTGTTTTTGGTGGGAGTTGTGTGAAATGAACTTATAAACCTGATTTTGGACATGTCAGATTAGTCTGGTGCAATCTCTAATGATTATTTCCACAATTTTCCAATGAATTGTGCCATGGCTGACGAAAACAAACATTTATTTCTTGATAGTTATTTTGCTTGTCCTACTCGCACATTTAGTAATTAGATATTATTTCCTGTCTGTGGCTTTTTTGGATTTTGTAATATTCTATGATTGATTCAAGTTTCGCTGCAGTTTTGATCTTACTTAGGCAGAAACCATCAATGATGTCTCTCTTGACGATGTTTTACTCTGCTCATCTTAAACATTTTTAATGCATTGTAGCTGCAATAGAATTTATGTTTTATTAATATTATTCACTTTTCCAATGATTTTTTTTTAATTCTTTTGAAATCAGGAATCCTGCAACCTTTCTTCATGCGTATACTTGTCTTCCTTTAGCCTATGGTACAAGGGAAGCTGCAGGGGCCATATTGCATGATGTGGCTGATTCAGGTGTCCTGTTTGCCATATTGATGTGCAAACATAAGGTTTCCTCATGAGCATCGTCTTGAACTTCTTTTTCTTCTTGATACACTCCACACAAATTGTTTGAGTGAAAATTGTTTCAAGTTTAATAAGTTTCATTCTTTTGGTGCTCAATGAATTTAGTGAAGCGGGTGTATTACAGGTTATCAGTCTCGTAGGTGGTCAGAAAGCTTCTCTTCATCCGGATGATATGTTACTTCTCTCCAACTTTGTTATGTCATCAGAATCTTTTAGGTATGTAGAATTGACTCTTATAGTTCAGTCTCAAATCATTCAATGAGAATTAAACCTCATACATGATTCACTGTTAATTTTGAATGAGCTTTCTGCATAAACTTGGTAAATTTTTTTATAATCAACTTTTACTCTTTAAATGTACAATTGTGAAATAATTTCTTGTCTATTTATACTTTCAGTTAAATGTTTTAGAATTCTGTCCATTGGCGGCTTATAGCTGTTTGATAGACTTTTGTTTGCTTTAAACTTAGTTTGTGTTTCCAATTTCATTCTTCTTTTTTAATTTATTGATTATTTAGGAATTTTTGCTTAGTTCAAAGGCCTTTGAATGATAAAACTATCTTTATTGTTTAATTTTGAAGATCTAATTATATGAATCTTTGTATCTATTGTAATATTTCATGATATTTTTTCTTATCAGGACCTCTGAGTCTTTCTCTCCTATATGCTTGCCAAGATATAATCCCATGGCCTTTTTGTATGCATATGTCCGTTATCTTGATGTGAGTATCACTAGCCTTCTAAAAGTTTCATTCAGTTGGCCAATATCATTGCATCCACGATGGTCCAGATATTCAGTTTAGCATTTTTAAATATTCAGTGGCTACTGAGTTTGGACTTGAGTTAATGCATTGTTGGAAACATCTATTGTTCCCCCAAAACCCCTATTCTTCATTGTGGCAGGTTGACACTTACTTGATGTTGCTTACTACTAGCTCAGATACCTTCTATCATCTTAAGGACTGCAGGTAATATGTGTCTTTATAATTCTAAAGCTCAAGAGCTCTGATAAACTAGTGGCTGTCAACCCGAAAAAAATTTATATATTTGTGATTGAAAGATAGAAAATTAAAATATTTTATTATAGCACAAAGAAAGCCTTCTATGGACTCAACTCTTAAGTTGTAGGGTTAATGGCAAACTTGAGCTGCTCTCTTTTCTTGATCCACTTTTTTTTGTTGATCTTCTCCACTACCAATCAGAAGAAAATGTTAAACCAATTTGGTTGCATTGGTAGACCAGTTGATTCTTCTTATCTACTGAAGACTTGTCTTGTCAATATCTAACGAATTGCTTGTTTATGTCTTTCCGCATTTTTGTTTGAACTGTTGCTACAAATTCATAGGATTCGGATTGAAACTGTCCTTCTGAAGTCCAATGTTCTTAGTGAAGTTCAGAGATCCTTGCTGGTTGGCGGGATGCATGTTGAGGATTTACCTGATGATTCCATACCTCGTTCAGGATCTTTTTCTCTTCATCTGAGTCAACAAAAACTTTCAACAGATTCTCTCGAAAGATTGAATGAATTCAATGTCATGGGTGGTCCTCTTGGACTCTGGCATTTCATTTACCGCAGCATATTTCTGGACCAATATGTATCATCTGAATTCTCGTCTCCAATTAGCAGCCCACAACAACAGAAAAGGTATATCACTGGCTTTAGGCATCTTGTAAATGCTGCTCTGTTTATTTTTTGCCAGTGAGATAAATGATTTTCCTTTTGCAGATTATTTAGAGCATATCAGAAACTCTTCACTTCCATGCATGAGGGAGGAATTGGGCTCAATAAGACGCAATTCAGAAGAGATGACAACTATGGTATGTTCGTTTAGTTATGTCCATATCAGATGTGCTGAATGTTGGACCAAGTTTTTAATTATATAATGTATTTCCTGATTTTCATATTTATGAAGCCTTTAATCGTACAAATGGAATTGTTCTAAGTTTGGGTGCTTGATTAGGTGTGTTAGATTAGGTGTGATTGATGGAACCTTCAAAACCATCAAGTTTTCAGTCTCTCGGTCTCCATTCACTGATATTTTTCCACTAATTTAAATGGTCTTTTCTAACTCATGATCAAGCTGCATCTACTGTTTGAGAATTCTTGGGAGTAATACAGTATTTATGCCATTGCTTGTATCTGTTATGATAACTGCATAAATGTTGCCATGTTTAAGCAAATAGAAGTTTGATAATTTTGTGGATTATTTTTATTTTGCAGTCCTCCTTTGCTGGGCGACCCAGGATTTTGAGCTTTATGCAGCTTTTGATCCACTCGCTGACAAGGTATGATGTTACTGCTGATGACATTGTCTACCAGCGTTGATGTTTTTTGTATGAACTTGTGAGACTAAGAATGAAGATATGGTGGACAAAGGGAACAAGGTGGGAGAAATGTATGATCTAGTTTGGCGAATTTGCCTCATCTGATTCATCTATCACGAAGTGTGACTACAGTATACTGAATGAGTAGCTTAATTTCTTTATTTACTAATTTAAAAGTAGTTATTACATTAATATATTATGAGTTTTGTTCATAATTTCATTTTTATAGGCTTTGGCAATTAAAACCTGCAACCGGGTCGTTCAATGGGTAAAAGACATAGAGAATGAAATATTTTTGCAGGGAGCTAGCCCCTTTTCATGGTGATATCCCAATTTACTCAGTAACACTCCTTGTACTATATAGCTTAGTTTTACTCATTTTGTTAAATAAATTTTCCTTCTGCGGATTTGTACCTCCACTGTCATTCAAAAGTTAATGACTGACGAGCAATGTAAAATCTCATATTTTCGACATGAAAAATCTATGAGAGTGTTGAAAGGGTCTTTGAAGATTGAGATTCCTGTCTGAACAAATGTTAAATTACATTTGAGCATGGATCATCTTTTTCGTTTTTCCCATAACTACATTTAGCTGATTGACTAAACGTTTTATGTTGGCTTTGAAATGTTTTGGAATTATTAGTGTTCGAAGCACAGGTCGAGCCTAGGTTTCCAGTCGTGGTCGAAAGATCGGATGGCTTGCTAGTGCTCAGATTGGCATGAGCTGAATCGAATCTTGTAAGTGTTTCTGGAAGTTATTTTCTTTGCTACATTAACAACTAGCATCTTCCGCAGAATAATTTGAAGTTGTTTTAGTAATTTAGACTGAAAAATCAAATATTTGGAAATACACAGAATAATTTGTTGATGAATAACTGTGTCAAATATATGGTAGAAAATGGAGGGGGAAGAAAAGGGGTCCACTTCCCTGCACTCCTACGTTTGTGCTTCTTGAAAGGCTTTTATCAGTATTGTTATTGCACTGCAATCATTAATGTGTATCCTTTTTGGATCATACGCCCTCTCTTTTTCTCCACTTCCACTCCCTTTTTTTTTCCACTAACCCACCCTTTCTATTTCTGCACTGTATTTACACATAGAAAGTGAAATGTTAGGTCCTTGACTTCTAATACTGGCCTTAAGTGATGCTTCATATTAGCTCATTGACTCGTACAAATTTAAGCCTTTTTTAGGCATCCCTTGAGACCACTTGGCTTGTGTCGTTCAAAAAATATGAATTTTGTCTCGGGAAAACGAGAGAAGCAGTACAGAAAAAGTTGGTCTGAAAGAATTAATGGGATGGTCCTTCTGTGAACCGAGCCGAGATGACTCGAGAAAAGCAGCTCTGCTCTGCGCTGCACTTGTGTGTCTTATTTGTTATTAATCACCCCCCTCATTTATTACCCCTTTCTACCCTCCTTCTTTCATTTTAATTTAATTTTATTATAAATCTCCTCAGACTTAGACTTTTATATCTAATTTATCATTTCTGAACCCCCTCATTTATTACCCCTTTTCTACCCTGCTTCTTCTTTCATTTTAATTTAATTTTATTATAAATCCCTTGTTTATTCTCAACCTTGGAAGGTGGGGATCAAGTTTTTCTCTTTTTTTTTTTTTTGAAAAAAATCGATTTTCTTTGCTAAAAAAAAAGGAAAAGTAAGAATAATTAATTTTTTTGATTTATTAGGAAGAAAATAAACAGGTGTTTGGTGTCATAAATTGCAAAGCATTAAATGGGGGTACCCTGCCCTAATAAATGGAAAGCTTTTTTGATTTGTCACTACCCCATTAACTCTCTGACTCTTCTACCCCCCACACTCCGCTTTTCAGCTCTAATCTATTTGGAACTCCATTCAATCTCTCTTCAGCCTACAGCCAGGGTCATTTTGGGCAATAGCTTTCCTTGCTAGGTCTTTCTCTACTTAATCATAGTATTAGCGCGTGATTACCCTTCCTTGACCACTCTTTACTTCTTTGACTCCATTTTACCCTATTATTTCAGTAAAACAATATTCTCTCTCTCTCTCCATTTCTCTCCTGAGCTGCGCACTTCCTTTCTCTCTCTTCTACTGCTCTTGCTTCTATATCCCTGGCCACAACGGAACCCTAACAAACATTGATCTTGTCGGCCTTGGTTCTTCTTCCCTCTTTTTGCTATTGACTTTCCCTGCCGCCGTAGTTATGCGGCCATCGATCCGATCCGGATCCGTTTCCGGCCATCACTTCCGGTGAAAATCCTCGCCTTGGAGTTTGGTTTCGACATTGAATAGGGTTCGTGAGGTTGATTGGAGTCGAAATGTATAAGAACCAGCTTCAAGAGCTGGCCCAGAGGAGCTGCTTCAACCTCCCTTCTTATACTTGCATTAGGGAAGGTCCGGACCACGCGCCGCGCTTCAAGGCCACCGTCAATTTTAACGGTGAGATCTTCGAGTGCCCTCAATACTGTACTACTCTTCGTCAGGCTGAGCACTCTGCTGCGGAAGTTGCTCTCAATTCTCTTTCTAATCGCGGCCCTTCTCATTCTCTCGCCGCGCGGATCTTGGTAAGTTTCAGTCGGTTTACTGACCTAATGGTTCTTGGCACTCTTGTTTGTTTCTTTAAAATTTATGCTTGATGTTTCAAATACGATCTTTGTTACTTCAATAACTGAGCTCTTGCTTCTTTTTTATGTTAATTCCTGCTAAAATGGTGGAAGAGGACATCTAAATTAATTAAATTGGATTGATTGTCCCGCTACTCACATTTTCTTTAGCATAATTATTTGCTTTCCTGTTACCCTCTACGCTCACCTGCAATAGTTAAAGATTAGAAACATGTGGATTATCCATGTTACTAATGATGCAGGATGATTCTATCTTTGCACATTGATTGAATCTCTGTCTGGTTAATTGCGTGGCATGGTGGTATAAATGAAGAATTGACTTATTATACTGAAGGATACTTTAATTGACTTGCTAAATTCGTATCTTCTGTGTAGTTCAAACTCTGTAATTTGTCAAGATTGATTGTCTTATCGGTAACAAACTTAGAAATTTTGCTAGGACGAAACAGGGGTTTATAAAAACCTCTTACAGGAAATCTCTCAAAGAGTTGGAGCTCCACTACCGCTGTACACAACTTTCAGGTCAGGCCTTGGCCACCTACCTGTTTTTACTGGAACTGTTGAATTGGCTGGAATAACATTCACTGGAGACCCTGCTAAGAATAAAAAACAAGCAGAGAAGAATGCAGCTATGTCGGCTTGGTCATCCTTAAAACAATGTAAGTGTTATTGACAATTTTCTCTTAAATTGAGAAATTTATAAAATGCCCTGGGAATATATGAGGGTAGATAAAATTTTCTATGTGAAAATAAGACTAGAAACTTTTTTCACGTCCGAAAAACTGCAGCATAAAACTTACTTGATGTGAATAAGTATTATTTTATGAATCAGAATTAGCACATGGTGTAGAGGAAGTATAGTTACCTCATTTTTTAACTCAAAGTTTATCATTTTTCTTTCATGGACAGTGGCAAAAGAAGCAGCAAGCTCTTCATCTGAACCAGAGAACAATGACGAGATGGAGCAGATTACAATTGCAAGAGCTTTGTTAACTTACCGAATGAAGGAAAGAATGGCAATGGCAAACCCTAATGCTCCAATATTATTCCCTAAGAAACCTTATGTTCAAAGTCCAAGAGCAACTAGTCCACAACCCCTTGTTGCCACATCAAAAATACTGCCCTTAATTTGCCAAAAACCAATTCCTCGAAACAGAACATCATCGTTGAATGCAAATGATAGCTATTTGTCACCAACCCAGACATGTTCAATAGAACTTCGCGGGATTCGCCCCCATAAATTTCCTGCAGCCGGTGCAGTTCCTTATGTTCCAATTAGACAATTTAGAACACCTTGCCATGGAATGGCTCCTCCTGTGACTATAAGAACTCAAGTGCCTGTTTTCTCTGCACCACCCCTCCCCCAACCATCGAACTTGTCTTCAGCCGCTGCAGCAATCAGGGCATCGCCTGTACGAATTGCTCCGCCTGTTTCTATTCGACAATCAATTCCAGTTCATGCAGCTCCACCGGTTGTTAAGAGAGACCCTTCTCCTACTATTCGAAAAGATGATTCTATTGCTACTCAAAAAGATCTTCCAGTTCCTGATCCTGTCTCACTCATCTTGCCCATTAGTTTACTAGATCAAGATGAGAAAACAGGCCCCAAACCCTCAAATGATGTGGTGGATGCTCAAGCTGTTGAGATCATCAAACAACTCCAAATATGATGCGGTATTTGAATGCTTTGCTCTCGTTTGAGACTGCCAATATGATTCTGAGGAAATTTATAGCTTTTGTGGTCGTTTTCTCATGTTATACAATGAATATTACTATTTTAGCATCCTCCTTATTTTTCTACTTCGCCTTTGTCAACCTCTTTTGCCATAATTCAGAGCTTCTCTAAAGTGATGAAATTAGTGTGTCTGATTCTGCGAATCTTTTGCTGTTGTTTTCTGTGTGGTCTCCTGTCAATGTAGATTATAATGCTTTCCAGTGAACCACTCTCGTCCATTGATTCGAGATCAAACGGCCTAAGTTTGTGTTTTCCCCCGAAATTTATACATGCTTTGATTCGGACATAGAACTGTTGTGGATATATATATATATCCTGGTTCTGATCAATTAGGAATGTTGGTCGACAACCCGTCATGGTTGCATGCATGATTTGATATCAATCAGAGAAAAGTGATCTGACAGAATATCTCATCCTTGATTTACGAACTTTGATAGACTCGACCCATTTTCGCCGAGGATTTTAGTAACTTTCTTGCATTTCCTCGGCACCCGACAGGTAAAATCATCTATTTGGACGTGAAGTTTCAGACATGTTTTGGTTGAGATTTCATGGCAAGATTGATTAGAAAAAAGTCTTCCCCTTTTGGCTTCTCAAATTGTCCGAGAATTCCGTCAACGCTCACGCAATTCGCTAGGTAGACGTTGCTTTACGATCTGGTCTGAGGGGAGGCGTCAATCAAGACAGGATCTTTGATTGGGATCGAAAATGGGAGTCTAAATGAACGAATGATTTGGGTGACAGCGAGCAGAGGAGAGAAAGATGGTTGAAAATTAAAAAGGGCCGGGTAAGGAGGCGTAATTATGAAGAGGAAGAAAGAAAAAGGGGAATGATTAAAAGGGGAGTTGTCTCGTTCGAATTGGCGTGGGCGACCACCATTGTTGTAGAATTTTGCTTCAGCAACACCCCTAAACACCCCCTCTCGCTTTTATCCTTTTATGGCTTCTGTCTTCATGGTGAAAACTACAGAACACAGAGAGAGAGAATCTACCCAGAGCAAGAGAGTGAATCAATGCGACGGGGATTGCCGTCGCCGGCGGTGGGGTTTGTGGTGGCGACCCGGCAGCTTCGGAGATGACAGGAGCGAGAAAGAGAGAGGACAGCCAACCCAACTCCACAAAGGGCAGGACACGTCAAGCATCCGACTGATTTACGCAAAGCGAACGTTCACGTGTGGGACCAGATGATTGGACTGGAGGTGGGCCCCACCACAAAGGAGTGGGGCCAACTGGCAATATGCCGTCCTCCATCCTCAGCGTCATCCATCACTCCTATTTAATTCTTTTCTGAATTTTATCCCCTTTTTTTAACACGTTACGTTTGGTTGAATTTTAATTCCACAAATTCTAACATTTTATTATATTCAACAAAAAAGCATTTTAATTGGGTCCCCCCCCCGCATAACCTTTTTAATTATTTATTTATTTTTTAAATTAATAACAAAAACCACATTTTGACTTTGTATTTAAACAATAATAATAATATTGCTTTCGGAGAAGAAGAGACGAGGATGTGTCCGATGCGGGTGCTACACGCACCATAATGCCGACAACACTAGACATGAAGCACGCTCTCTGTTTTTTCCTTTTCTTTTCTCTTTTCCACGTGGATTTTTCTCATTGGTCTTGTCTTCCTCCAAACATGTTCCACCTTTGACTTTTCATTTTCGCAAAATAAATTTAATTTAATTTAATTTATTTTTGCCAATTTCATTCTCATTGATTGTAGATTATTAATTAGCAAACTTATATTCTTATGTTGCAGTAATCAAACTTATCATAATCTGAATCAATATAGTTTGAGATCGAAAAATGAAATAAAATGCCATTGCTAATGTACCCTTAATTACACATTATACATTTTTATTGATAATATTCTAATGCTATACAGGAAATACCATATTTTTTTGTTTTTAATTAAAATATATTGGAAATTAATATATTTTTGCCAGTAATTAATCAAGCTTATATCATTGCAGAGTTTTATTTTCATTATGACCCAAAATTAAGGAACCGTAATAAACAATAAAATGAGAATAAATAAATAATTATTGAATTGAAAATCATTGTGCCAAAAAGATAACTTTCAACTCTTTCTCCGCATACTATTCCAATATATTTTTTAAATCGTTTCAATTTATGCATTACCATTAATTCGAACAAATATATATTTATTTCACGTGCGTGGAATTGTGGGAGGCACGTGAGTTAACCAATAACTTTTCACGCATGCAAAAAGCGCAAATTATATTAAAGAAAATAAATAAATAACAAGGAATATCCTTCTTTCGCCAGATTTGTTTAAATTATCTAATTT